>OZ020306.1:57730817-58330817 GCA_963971305.1 Arcuatula senhousia
TGTTTTGAAAGTTGACAGTGGATGCTATCAGGGCCACATGCAAAGTCATGGGCTTTACTTCAGGAAGTTTTAAGTTCATATAAAGAGAAAGGAGAATTGTAGCTCTCCGAGTTGTCAGAGTTAAAGTTCAATTTAGTTTTTTCAGCTGTACGTTTAAATTTTTGGAAGTCAGGTTTGTAATTAGATGAAGATGAATGTTTAGCAAAAGTTTCAGCTAGTTTGTTGGCAATGTCCTTTTCAGATGTTAAAGTGGAATTGCCAACGTTTAGATGTTTAACTGAGGATTTAGAGTTTTCAACTTTGAGTTTTTGTATGAAATTCCAAATTTTATTCATGGGAGTTCGTGAAGTTAAACCAGATACAAAATTTCTCCAGGATGTTCTTCTGGATTGTCGACAAGTTCGTTTAGCCTTTGCCCGAAAAATTCTAAAATTACTCAATTTTTTTCGTTTGTTGTTTACCAAATTGTTTTTGTGCTTTATTTCTATCGTCGTAGCCCTGTCACACTCGTCTGTGAACCAAGGTTTATTGGTTTTTTTAGGAGTTGCCGAGGTCTTTTGAATGGTTTCATCAGCTATAGAGATAAGAGTTTGGTTAAAAGTTGTTATTGGTTCTTGGTCCTGATCAAAAATTTCTGGTCTTAATTTTCCGAACAAAGTTTTGAAAATTTTTGCCAATCAGCCTTCTTTAACTTATAGCGAGAAATTCTTTGTTCAGGTTTACCGAAAAGATCTTTTAATATAATAGGAAAGTCATCACTTCCAGAGATCATCATGGACTTGCCATGAGAAATCTGTTAAAAGAGAAGGATCACAAATTGAGAGATCAATTGATGAGTATGTTCCATTTCCAGAATGTAAAAATGTAGAAGAACCATCATTAAAGATACAAAGAGATTCTTTTGATAAAAAATCCTCAATCTTTTTACCCTTTTCATTCAAGTTGGCACTGCCCCATAACGGGTTGTGGGCATTGAAGTCCCCAACTAACATGTATGGAGCAGGAAGCTGGTCCGTTAAATTTTGAAGTTGTGCTAAAGTTAAGTTATCATTAGGTGGTATATAAACTGAACATAGAGTTATTGTTTGATGTAATGAAACTCTAACGGCAACTGCTTGCAGATCGGTAGTTAAAGGAATCGAACTATGGAG
The DNA here is from genome assembly GCA_963971305.1 of Arcuatula senhousia. Classification (NCBI taxonomy): domain Eukaryota; kingdom Metazoa; phylum Mollusca; class Bivalvia; order Mytilida; family Mytilidae; genus Arcuatula; species Arcuatula senhousia. The sequence goes on from OZ020306.1 coordinate 57,731,969, forward strand.
AATACGATCCTTAACTAAGATGGAGGATCCGCCAGAAGCTCGCTCTGTATTAGAAAATGTGTTATACATAGAGAAGCCCTTCAAGGAAATCGTGTCGGTTTCCTTGAGGTGTGTTTCCTGAAGACAAAAGACAGTTGGAAAAAAAAGACTGCACTAAGAGTTGTAATTCAAGAAAGTTGGCCTTAAGGCCTCGGCAATTCCATTGAATGATGTTACTCATTTTGGAGTCTATATGGGATCAGAAAGTCTACCGAGTGATCGCCTACGTCTCCTCTGTGGAGACTGGCTCTGTGAACGGTCGACAGGTGTTTCCGATAGATCCATATCAGACTCCATGTCGTCACCAAGAGAGCCGGAACGATTATGCATATAAATTGCATCTCGTTCGGCCTTCTTTGATCTACACATTTTAAGCGATGATGAACTCTGGCGTCTTCCTGGCTGTGAGGGTCGCTGCTGTTTATTTCCAGGTTGAGCAGCAGATGAGGACCTTGAGGAAGACGATTGACTCTGTTTGGAAGAAAGAGAAATTGATGGGGGTTGAGGATTAGAAGCTTTGGTTGGAGCTCCAAATCCAGAATTTAGTTAATGTTGTTTTTCTTTCATAAGTGGTCTATTCCGTATACAAATATAAAATGATGGGGTTGTCGGACCTACTTTCACTGAGAGATCTTAGAGTTAATAGGAGTACCCAAATCTCGGAGACCTTAATACTTAGTGTTGCATATTTAAGTAAGTAAATTTGATAAGTACTTGATTATTAAAAACTAAGACTCAACATTGAAAGTTTGTTGGTTCTTTTGTTAGATCTAGGTATCTAGTTTCTAAAAAAGGGGTAAATTTTCACAAAAGGTGATAAGGGTAGATTCTACCCAGAATTGTTAATAAGTGGTAGAATTTCAGTTTTTTTTATGAAAATTTCTCTAAAAAGTTAAACCTAGAGATGTAATGGTGCAAAGAGAGAGCAAGTACAGTTCCTTATCAGATAGACCGATAAGAGATGAAGAAGATGTACCATAAAATTTATCTCTGTCATTCTTGACAATTAACAGAAAAAATAAATTCATCCCCCTTATCTATCTGTGTTTTTAAGAGATTTTAATGGGTGACCATGTTTTAAATGAGATTTTGAATATCTAAATGCATTCTTAACACTTGAAACATGTAAAAATAACCAAACAAGTACCAAAGATCACAAAATTTAAAAAAAATTGACACAGAGGCTTTATTTTGACCTTAACAAGTGCTATAAACTATGACAAAATTCAAAAAGGGAAATAATTCCGGTTTCAAAGTTGGAAATGTACCTCATAATAAAAAGAGAAAATGTGTTCAACCATCTGAAAAGGACAATAAACAAACATTATATGTTTGACTTACCCGTAAAATGACAAATATTGTACAGAATATGCCGTATAAGGAAGATATAGAGGAGTCCGTACAAACCAGTAAACCTGCTGTTTTACTACGTCCTAAGTCCAGTGTATCTAGAAAGAAACAATCTAAGATTTCAAACACCGAGAGGCAAAGGTAGGATATTTTTCATCATATGCAATCATATTTGGGTGAATCTTATACAAGTTTTACAAATAATGTCTTGTATTTAATGCAATAATTTCAGTATTTAGAAAACACCCTTATATACTGCTAAGTCATGCAAATGTTGCAAATTTTTGTGGAAATAGTGCACCAAAACCAAAGAAATGGTCATAACTAAGTAAAGTACAGATAATTATATTTTCTTACCTTTTGAATTGCCAAATTATGCTTCAAAACAAAGTGGCAGTCAATATTTAAAAAAAAATGTACTTAAGGGGAGATAATTCAAACTTTATTTTTCATAATATTGAAATGCTTATTGAGTTGAGCAAAAAGTAAGTTTTTTCTTTCTTTTTTATACTAGGACTGAATCGAGTACTAACAGAATGGTGAATGTCAAACTAAATGCAGTAATGTGGAATACTGTGTTCAAAGAGCCTTCTACTTTGAACCCAGTCTATGATGGGTTTTTAGAATTGGACATGAACAAAGAAGGAAGATGGGGTCTGAGGTAGCCAAATGTGATTCTTGTCCCTATGAATCGAAGAGATTTAAATTGTATGAAGAACTGCGAACCTCTAAACGTGGTCGAAAAGCTGCCAAAATGAACATAGGTGCTCAAACAGCCTTAAGTCAAACACCCATTTCTACTTCTAGCTATAGAAAGATTCTGCTAGGAACTAATTCTGTGGCGCCTTCTACAAAAGGTCTGCAGAAAAGGGCAATGCTGTGATGCAAAAGGTTAAGGATATTAATGTTGAAGATATGAAGGACAGAAGGAAGAACCTTATCGAAATTAAAAAGTTACGTGGTTCAGACTGCCCAGGATCAGTTAGTCTACAAGGTGATGCCGTATACAACAACCCTATTTACTCGGGCATAGGTCGAACACCATACCAGCCAGCCACTCAAGCAGTATACACCATAACTGAAAATGAAACAGTAGACAAAAAACATTTTAGCAGTGGTGGCAAAAAATAAATTGTGTTCCGTACACCCAATTGATCCCAATGAAAATGAATGCAATGATAAATGCAGTGCAAATTTGGCTTTCACAAAGACAATAGGCGATGAATATTCTTTGGTTAAAGAGGCTCTCACAGATTTAAAATCAGACGGTATCGAAGCCAGACACTTAACAACTGACCCCGACAGTTCTGCTTTTAAAGCTGCGGAAGATCTGTACCAAGAAGGTATCAAAAATACTGAACCAGAGCACTTCATTGACACACGACATCTTTCGGAAGAATATAAAGAAAAATGTCAAAATACTAAATATGATGCCAGGAAAAATTAAAAAAGAAAGAGAAAGTTTATGTAATAGATTTGCATTGGATCTAGCCGCTCGGTGTAATGCAGAATTGAAACATGCCATTGAACAGTTTGGAGGAAATTTTTCCAAAGTGAAAAGTAAATTATCATACATATGTTATGCCATACCCCTTTGTTATATGGGTAACCATAGATTGGGCAAAAACCATTCATTTGTTTGTAAAGGTAAAGATAAATTCTGGCTTATAAAGAGTGATTTTTTAAATAGAAAGTTTAAGATTTTAAAAAACTTAGACAACATATCTGAAATTAGAAAGTGTGTACCGTCTCGGACCAAATGCTTTGAAAAAAACAAGGTTGAACTTAAATACACAAAAAGTTGAAGGATTTAATCGGTGCTTAAGACGTTCCTTGCCTAAGAATGTTACATATACCAAAAACTTTGAAGGTAGAGTTCACTCAGCTGTTCATAGTGTGAATCTGGGTCCAGGGAAATCATTACTGACACTGTGCAAAAAACTGGATGTTCCAATTGCTGAAGGCTCCACCGTCGAACACTCTCTGAAATCAATACAAAAAATGGATAAACGTCAGAAAGAACTTAAAAAAACTATGGAATACAAATTGGCAAAATCCAAAAAGAGAAAACTTTTGTTTGCTGCTTACGAAGCAGAAAAGGAGAAATGTGACTATGAAAAGGGAAAACTATTAAAGTCCGTAAACAACTCTCTCGCCGCAAAAAAACAAGACCACGGCTACGCCAAAGTAAAAGAATACATCAACTTAGCAAAATAAATAAATTACAAATCAAACAGTGTGGTTCATGGCCCTTAGAGTAAAACCCCTGGTTTTTACAGTGAATTCTGTCTTGGTTGATACTATGGGTCTCTAAAACAATGTGTTCAGCATTTACACAAAGTTTATTCTGACATAAGTGGCTACATTCTATTACTTCCTTATAAGGATTTACCCGGGGCATATCATTTCGACTACATAAATGTCTAATCATGTATGCCACCCTATGAGCTGCTTCTTTTTTTCTACCAATTGGCAGGGGCCAGCTCACATTCTGAACCCCATAACCATACTTGTCATCATATCCAACCCATAGTATACAACTCTGGTCATTGCCCATTTTTTGTAGTTTTTTCAAAAAACTTTCTGCTTAAATCTTAAAAAAAATGCTTCATTTAGTTCAGCCATGCTTTTGCAAACACAAAAACAGTAAGATGATGAAGCTGAGTCTATGTGATGTTTGAAAAATTGAAAATGAAAGTAGAAAATTAGTCTCGGTAGAGAATGGAAAGTACCCAAAAAAAAAATCCATTGGCCACCATAGTAAAAAAATCAGAAATAACTTATTCATAAAACAAAATTTTATTTCAAAAGAAGTCTCAGGTTGAAGCAAAACAATCTTTGGAATAAAAAATATCCAGAAAACCATATGGTCCCGTGGCAAAAATGACAGAAATTTCGCGTTGTTAAGAACTCATAATAATTACGCACAAAATAGTCAACTTTTTTTTTCACTTCATCAAATGAATCATTTCAAAACATATTCAATACTAAATTAACACTTACCTAATAGGCTTTCAGAAAAAAATATTATCCACTCCATAAACATCCAATAGGAAGACACCTTGGATTTTACAAAAAACTGGTGACAAACATAGTGAAATATTTAAAGCAATAAAACATCTAAATACTATATCTGTCAGTTCTAAACCAGGAAATTTTGTCAAGACTATGTTGGTATCAGTCGTCTGTAGGCACAAATTGAGAGCATACGAGTGTCAAAATTTCAAAAGGGCAACGACAAGAAAAAACATGCACGAGCAAAACACGAAGAAACACAAAACATTAATAAACAACAGAAATCAACAAAGCGAACTCAACTCGTATCGAGAATAAAGTCAGGTGCTCGGAAGAATTAGCAGTTCCTTCTTGCTATAAGTGTAGCACATCCGTCGCGCTACCATTTTCAATTCAGCGTGTCAAATCCAAATCCTATAAAGGAAGACAGAACAAAGGTCTTTGACAAACCAGAATCTACACTCATTTGTATATTATCGCATGATGTCCTCCGTAAAATGCTTTGAGAAACAACCGATAAGACCAACATAACCTTTTGTTAGCAATTTTTGTCTGTCACACATTTTTATATTACTACTGTTGTGTTGCGTACACATATTGCAAAGAAGCAAAGGTGTACCAAAGGGGTAATCAGTATCATAAAACCGTGAAGACAAAGACAAAACCGGCAGACAAAAAATCTTCACAACAAAACAAACCACATAACAACATAAAACACACACACATAACAACAACACCGCATTCAGCAACGCGAACTCAAGTCGAAACGAGAGTGAACTCAGGTGCTCCGGAAGAGTAAGCAGTTCCTGCTTGCTATAGCACACCCGTCACGTTGCCAAAGATCGATTAAGTGTTGGTCAAATCCGGAAAGGATGACATTACAAAACTCTATGTCAAACCAACATCTGTGCTCATCTGAAAGATAGAAATCCCGTATTTGTATACAAGCACATGATGTCGTCCGTAAAATTTCTTGAGTGATGACAATAACCTGGGAGCAACGTACCCCTGTGTTAACAATTTGCTTGTCAGCCGTGTGGCTCTATCAAGGAAGTCGTTGTACTCCACCAACTTTATTCGGTCACAAATATGTAGGAAGGTGCGTGACCCTCATTTATTTTACATGTTGTTAATAATCATTGATGAAAATTTATTTCCATAAACTAAAAAAAAACTGATATAATTTGCTACCATAACAGTTAAAAACAATACAAATTAAACATTATTTTAAATGGTGTGTAGGGTATAATCTGTTGTCTGTAAGAATCGGTTAATTCCAAATATTTTCAAAAAATTGAATTCATGGTTTGCAGCATTATTGGAGCAGCAGTTTTTGTCCCCGACGGTTTTCATCCTTGGTGTTGTAGGATCTCTGTTGGTAATATGTTAACATCACAACTTAAAAAGCACGATTCTTTTATACTTTATAAAAGAATATTTGATGTGACAGACCTCCACAACACTCTACAAAAGTTTTAGATGTTCCCATTCCCATCCCCCAAAATAAGAAAAGGCATAAAGTGAAGAAATTGCATTAATTGGTTTTTCACTTTTTAAAAATTCAAGGCAACTTTCTTTTGTGTTTTACTTGATTCAATTGGTTTGTATTGACTTGTTGTACGCATCGGTTGTGCATATTATAGTCCGTTTTATTATTTTTTTTGTGTATTGAAAAAAGCAAACAGAAATGTCACGATGAAATCGTTTATTTTGTTATCGGCAACTGACCGATTCCTCTGATAGGCATACGAGTAATATATAAGTTAACTGCATTGTTATATTCTTAAAGTTTAAACGTCAAACCAATATAACCGTATAGAACTCATAACAGTTTTCTACAACAAAACATGCAAAGCTGTCTATACTAGCTATTGTATACTCTTCCCTTCTAAATACAAATGACAACAAAGTTCCAGACAATAAATTTTGCTAACTTGACGTTCTAAATCACACTTATAAAAAAATTATATTTTATATGAGCACAAACAACAATGGTGAAAAATGTACCCACAGATTGTCGATTGCTAGTGTTACCAGAAACTTAGAAATTTCTTGGTATTTAAATATATAGTTGCAATATAGATGTCCTTTCTATATTCATTTACATGTATATAAACTTTATCATGTATATTTTTCTTATCAAAGAGGGCCGATTATGATGATAAATCTGTAGCTTTGTCTGCCTTAATTGCCGTGCTGTAATTTGTTGAGTTGGTCGTGGCAATAATGGCTTCTTCTTACTGTTGCTGTTTTGCAAAACCAGAAACATATCATAAACAGATAAGTAATCAAAAATAGTTCAATTATTATACTGAATACTTTCATAGCAGATAATGAGATGTGGAATGAGTGCATGTGACACAACCCACAAACACATGGGGCAAATTGAAAAACCAATGCAAAACAGCTGGCAACATTTACATTGTAACGTGACGAGTTGGTGTTCCTCGCTGTTTTGTCCAAGGTCAAAATACAAGGCATACAATTTATACCCAGTCCTGAAATATTCAACAATATTTCCATTCTTAAACAAGAAATAGAAATAATAAAATGACAAGTACAAACAAAATCTTTTCCAAAGATACCGACCTTTAGACAGGCTTATATAAAATATGGCGGGGTTAAACTAGCTTGTGGGTGCAACCTTTCTCTATCATTAATCCCTAGCTATCAAAGCACAAAAAATGAATTAATTTTAATGAGAGATAACAAAACTGGATGCCAATACTTCCGCCTATTTTTCTTAACCTTGTTAATGGTATCCCTAAAAAACTATAACATTCTGTTTGTTAACATATGCAGGACTAAAGAAAGTCATTATCAAAACGATTATAGGTTGACCATGTGAAAAGGGATTATCTGTAATGAAGACCTGTTAGTCATGTTAGTAGTAATATTTAAAATTTATCAGTCAACTTTCCGTAATTCACTTGTATAATTATTTTAGAGCTTTATGATTATCGATGGACTACAGCCAGAAGTGATAATGATGCCACCACAAACGCAGATACAGGGTTTTCATTTTCATGAAAAAAATGCAGCCCTATGTAATGACAACAGGGACATACAATCAAGAACAACAACAGAATCAGATCACCACTTCTGCAACACAAATGTGACCGCTATTTCTCAAGCCTCATGTGACCAAGAACATCTGAACCCAACGTCATACAAAGAATAACTATTGAGTTAAGGTTCATGGTTACACTTCGAATTAAATGGTAGATATTTTACCTATTTTTTAGTCTATGTACGGCTTAAACGACACATAGAAACACGAAATAAAGCGTAGCAGTGTCTAAATATAAAAATCGCCGATCATTTTCCCTTCCAGTTTACTAGATTGCTTTTGTTGTTTTCTCTATTCATTTTCTTTCCGTTCATATTATACCATAAATAAAGCATGAATTTCCCCTAAATAACCTCCCATAAAACCGATTGTGAGTTGATTTTATAGCACCAATAATGAAATTTCCTAGCACGTGGAGGCCAAATGACAGGGTATTGTTGATATTTGGCTATATTTGGGTGAACTGAAAAACGCAAAGAAAATGCCCCGGCAAAACGAATCAAGTGTACACGTACAAAAATAGTAAAAGTTGATGCAAAAATTATATATCTAGACGCTGCTACGCCTTACTAAGCAATTTAATGTGTAGTTTAGGCTCCACATAGACTGAAAAAAAGACGTTAAATATCAGTCATTTTTTCCAAAGTGTTAAGATGAACCTTAAGGTTCTTCTAAATGAAAAATGGCTGCCATGCATTGTCAATACAAAACGGAAAAAAATACACAGTCTAGATGAAATAAGTATTTTGCTAAAATTATAATAAAATGAATGTTTTACAATGCTAGAAATAATTACAAATAAAAATTGTCTTTTGAGGTAAAATATTAAATATTTGTAAGGGTGTGCTCGAATAGTGGGATAGTAATCAGACGCACCTTACATGTTTATGTAAATAAAATTGAATTATGATTCAATGTGGGATTTTAAATACTAGCTTACTCTGGGCATTGGTCAGTTAAATCTATTTAGACAGGTTTTTAACAAAATACATCATTTGCTCAATCTGTGTATTTTTTTAAGTTTTGCATTGACAATGCATGGCAGCCATTTTTCATTTAGAAGAACGTTAAAACATTGTTTAGCATTATATAATGCGGCTATGTATTATGCTGCTATGCTTGTAACGATGCAGGCAATATTACAAATAAAAGGGAATCATATTCATTTAACATGTTTAATTCAATCTCGATCAGATAAATAAAGCTATTTGTGTTTTTTAATTCGTTCTCATATAAAACACACTGTAAAACTCAATCGACAAAAGTTCAATTCAACAAGAGAGAACCTAAGACAAAATACTGTACGAAAACAACAAGACAAGGAGGAACTCTCTTGAGAACACTCGAAGTTACTGACAACTAGCTAAGAAACATTTATCGATTGATGTAAAAGAATCAAATACACCAGTTCTAAATCCGACACCCCACGTCAAAACAATGAATGATTAAGAGTTGTATCACCATACAGAACCGACATACCTGATCGCTGTGGTGCTTATAAATAATACAGTGGATACAAAGTGAAAATTTAACGTTTTAAAGTTACTATCAAGCTATCAATATTTCTGCCAAAACATACCAAATGCAAAGATTTTACTTAAACATTGAATTCGTATCCTTTTTTCAAAAGGTTTTTAAGCCAGTTTTTAATTTCCATAAGGTTGTTTTTGAATTTTTGTGCTTTATAAACTACATTGCTATAAACAGTATATTTTAGCGGCAATAAGCAAAACTGATTTTAGCATTTTTCCTATAAGCTAATGCCTAGTCAGTGATTGCCTTTTTTTAGCCATTAGGCCATATATACAGAAATCATAATGGCAAAATTATACCTGTATCCATTACAAAATAAAGGGAGATATGGAAAATAATGTATTTACGGCTTTTAGATTTATCTATTACTATTTAAAAAAAACTCTAACCCATTAAAGAACATCAAATAGGTCTCTTACCAAATATTGCTTCGGGTAAATAATTAAAACATTGAATTTAGAGTTTTTGAACACTTTTTTAATTATACACTGGCTTAAAGCTCAAGTGACATAATAACATGTACTGTTATCATTTATCGTCCGTTGTATGTCTGTTGAAAATTTCAAAAATCTGCTTTTCAGAAACTTCTTACGGTAAAAACTTCGTTTGAACGTTGGTAAGGTGTCTTTTGACATGACATTTTTTCTTTGGAATTTTTGTTTCGAGGAAAACATGGACGCTGTTTCTACAATTAAATAATAATTGTAAAACCAAGCTTTATATTACAGATGGAACAAATCTGGTGGACCTTAGACGCCATTGAACAGTTGATCCTTTTTTATCTTTATGGCCCTTTATAGGTACACAAAGGCATCTTGCATGCTTTTGCCTTGTGTTGGTGTTTATCTCCTAGCAGCACAATATGGATAAACAATTGTTTTTTGGCGATGGCGAATAAGAAGAATGTAAAATGGACATCCATGCATGATGAAAAATATTTCGGGAAGTGGTGTGGAAAACAAAAGAACAATAAATGTTGAAGTAAAATTGGAAAGGGATGAGATATAGTGGGAACGAAAACTACTTGATGACCAACAACAAAGATAGTTTTAGTGCATCTGTACACATGTTAGGCCATTATTGTCAACATTCAGGCTTTCCATATCAACTAAAGACCCTGATTTTCAAAGGTTTGTGTCAATGTAAATATTCTTAAACGCTGATAGATAATAAACTGATTTTTTGGTATGAAGAGTTACAGATCAAGTTCGATTTTTCTGCCGGTCCGCAATTTTTTACGGAAGTTATGGCCCTTCGAACTTTAAAAATTTATTGAAATTTCAGTATCTGCGGTTTTTTTCTTAACACTTATAATGATAATTCAGAATGCCTGTACCAAGTCAAGACAATTGCACTTTTCAACAAACCCAAATACAGGGTGGGCAATTCCTAGGAGCAAATATGCAAGTCTATGTTATGACGACAGGAACAATATCAGATAGTCACATCAGCAACGAAAACACTAATGTTACCGGAAATGTACAAGGCTCTGAAGTATGCTTCATATTTAAATCTACATCTCGAAATTGACTCTCAAGGACTTTCAACAAAGCACTATGACAAGCATGATGACTTTCCCCTTTTTTGTGTAGCAACATTCCGTACGTTCCTACTTGTGGAGTTTTCGAATCACAGTAGATTTGTTACTCCAAGGCTTGCGGGAATTACATCGATTTCCTTGGTACGTTTGACACAGAAATTGCTGACACAGGGTTATGTTGCTCCACATTTGCTGTGAAAATTCGAACAATTTACAATTAAAACTACAAGCTTTGTAACAGAACAAGCAAGAGATTTGGAATACGTAGTTAAAAGCGATACAATTGACATTGTCATATACAATTTACCTTGGGAAGTTGAAAATTTTTCATCAGGATAAAGCCACTCAAATTTGCAACTTCATTAGATCCTTAGGTGCCAGGGCATTGGACTACCTTGTCCTCGAGTCAGATTCTCCCTTTATCAAGTACCAAGGATCTCCGACCACACCCTATGTTGTACATTATGTGGCAGAAGAATTGGGCAGAATATTGAGTGTCTCCTGGGAGGAAGTCTGTACAAAGACAGCTGAGAACGCCGCCAAAGTGTATAAGAAACGCCATCAAATGATCCAGTTGTGCAGAGTTGTGTATATAGACTGTTTTTAAAGAGTTCTTCTAGGAAAGAAGGATGTTATTTTTAAAGAGTTCTTCTAGGAAAGAAGGATGTTATGTTTGTTCATTCATGAACTTGTAAATATGTTCGCAGTTTGTACAGAATTTCTATAATGACAATGTATTTTATGATGATTGTGTTCACTCACAGCGCCGGTAGCCCTGGCCTTGGGCAACACAGTCATCATGTGTTATGATGTTCAAAACCAGTTACCGTTACTATTTACTTCAAGATTACTGCCGGACCCTAACACCACTTCATATTCAATCCATGTTCCAGAATCTCTTGATCAACTCTTCAAAGGTATAATGGGGAAGAGTGTGGAAGTGCTCCCAGAAAGGAGGCTTATGAATTGAGAACTCTAGACCGGAAGTGACGTTTCAATAGGATTCTGGGAAGACTTCACTTCGATTTCCAATCTTGAGCAGACCAGACGTTCTGACATGTCAGGTAATCCCTTGCACTACACCTAGTTAAGCCCACGGCCAATTCTGCATTATTTCAATGCGGTCCTATAGTTTGCATTTTGCTCTCTTACACTTTTTTATTGTGTAAATTGTATAACCTTCAGATATTTGCTTGTAAATAGTCTTAATATGTGGAGCCATTTGATTGATTATTTTCCAGATTATATATTTTTTCAAGCATGGAAACTGTCAGATCTAGACTTATACTTTTTGTTTAAGGTTGGATTGACTAAAAATTTCTGTCCAGTTTTTGTCTCGCCTGCGACTGGTGTTTCCGACAGTAGCAGCGGCAGTGGCGTCCACAAAAAAGTTTTGGTTTAGTCTGTTTTATGTGATAAAGTTATGGCACATCATTGATATTTAGTATGCAGCCGTATTATCATCAGTACAGATCACTTTTATCATTGTTTTATTTGTATGCCTATGCAGTCACGGTCCATGACTTTGAGATTTTCCTTGATTTGGTCAATGTTTACCTTTTTCTCGAGCTCGTTTAACATAAGGTAGTTATAATACATCACTGATATTTGGTTTGCGGTTGCATTAGCATTCATTCAGATCAATTTCAAGAGTATTTTCTCTGTATGCTCCTGCAGTAATAATCTACTGAATTCGGATATTGTTTTAGTTGATTTTTATCTTATCTGGCTAGAATTGTTAATATTGTCACTATTACAGGAAGTTGAAGTTGATGGTTCTTCATTATATCTTAGCAACTGCAAAATTCACCCTTGTAAATTATCGTTTTCATGCCTTCGCGACTACATGTTAGGGGGAAATAAGTTTTACAAATGTTAGTATGTCTATCGGTCAAGCTTTTCTAAAAAAAAAAACATAAACAGGAATGATTTGAAACTTGTTAGAATGGTTCAATATGACAAACTATATATTCTTTATTGTGACTTTTAGATTTTTCAGACATCTACTTACTGTTTGACTCGGTCTGGCATCAAAGTTTTGTGAAATTTTGTATTAAAATGTAAGCACACGTGTACCAAAGTTATGTTTGATCTGAGAAAATTAAAAATACCTTCAGAAGTTCAGAATCACTGATTGATTAGTCTACAATGTATATGAAACTTGGTATGCTCATATTTGTCCGTAGTAGCTTAACACCTTCGTGACCTTTTCTTTGGATATTGATTGTTTAAGTTTGATTTCTATCTTACCTGGCTTGATTTATTAATATTGTCACTATGACAGGAAGTTGAAGTTGATGGTTCTCCGTCAAATCTTGGCAACTGAAAATGTAAAAATTATGTCAAAATTAACATCAAACATTGATTGTGTGTGTGTGTGTTTGAAACTTTATTTGTAAAAAAAAACTCACTCTCTTTAGTACAAAGATAAATAGCATTGCCAAAGTCCTTCAAGACAATATTGAAGGTTCTTTATATGTTGATGACTTTTTAATATGCTACAGTGCAAAAAACATGAATACCATTGAAAGGCAATTACAGCTGTGCCTAAAACGGATTGAAAAATGGGCCTCCGAAAATGGTTTCAAATTTTCAGAAAGCAAAACTGTTGCTATGCATTTTTGTAAGAAGAAAACTTCATCCCGACCCAGATCTCTTTTTGTATGGCAAAAAAATTAAGATAGTTGAAGAATCAAAATTTCTTGGCGTTCTTTTTGATAGAAAACTCTCCTTTCTATCCCATATCAAAATGTTAAAATCAAGATGCCTAAAGGCTCTTGATGTTTTAAAAGTTGTTTCCAGTACCGACTGGGGAGCTGATAAATCAGTTCTTTTAAATTTGTATAGGTCTATTGTTAGATCGAAATTGGATTATGGTTCAATAATTTATGGGTCTGCGAGAAAATCTTATTTACAAATTTTAGACGCTGTTCATCATCAGGGATTGCGACTTTGCCTCGGTGCATACAGGACCTCTCCCATTGAGAGCCTGTATGCAGAGGCAAATGAGCCATCCCTGAAGCATCGCAGAATTAAACTCGGTTTGCAATATGCCACCAAATTAAAAGCCTTTCCTAGCAACCCTGCCCACGATTGTGTTTTCAATCCACCTCTCAGGAATATGTATGAAAAACATGAAAACAAAACTCCTCCTTTTGGTATTCGTATCGAACCTCACCTGACTAATCTTAAACTTAATTTAGAAACTATAAAACATGTCAAGCCTTTGAAAGTTCCACCCTGGGAACTTTTAAAGTCTAAATTTATTTTTGATCTTCGTAAACATAAAAAATCTGAAACAAATCACCTGCTTAGTCAACAAGATTATTCCGAAATTAAATCTAGATATCCTGGGTTTCTAACAGTTTATACAGATGGCTCTAAAGATGGTGACAGTGTTGCTGCTGCTGCTGTCTCAGGGAATAGCACGTCAACACAACGACTCCCGTCTGCTGCTTCCATTTTTACAGCTGAAGCGAGAGCCATTATTTTAGCGCTCAAATTGATTGATGCTTCTGAGCACGCTCAATTCTTTATCTGTTCCGATTCTCTTTCTTGTCTTTTGGCAATTCAGAACTGCAAATTAAAAAATCCATTAATCTCTAAAATTGTTTATATGGTTCATCAATTGATCAGAGGTGGCCTAGAATTGATTTTCCTATGGGTACCCAGTCACACTGGTATTCATGGGAATTCAGTTGTGGACAGGGTTGCAAAGGAAGCCCTCCGTAAACCAGTGTCCAATTGTTTTATTTCTTATTCGGATTGTAGAAATACAATCCGAGTATATGTCCAAAGTTTATGGGACGAGGTTTGGGCTGCCGCTGAGCACAACAAACTTCATGAGCTCAAGCCACAGCTTGGGGAGAATCATGCTTCATTCCGATGCCGTCGAGACCAGGTAGTCATCACTAGATGTCGTATAGGACATTCTAGAGTCACCCATGGCTACCTGATGACACAAGAGAAGGAGGTCCCGATGTGTATCCCTTGTGACGCACGGTATTCCTTGAGGCATGTTCTCCTCGACTGTGTTGATCTTGCTCCAATTCGCATGAAGTATTTTAACTGTGCATCCATGCACGATTTGTTTAGCGGCATCCCAGCCGATGCTATTTTATCCTTTTTAAAAGAAATCGGTCAGTATTCAAAATTATAGTTTTGTAATCACCATTTGAAAGTTAATTTGTGGTCATAATATTTAGCTTATTTTTGTTAAGTTCTTTGTTTTCCTATTGCTTTAAATGGTTTTATTGTTTTAGTGTGTTATTTTTTAATGATTATTTTATCTATTTATTTTCCTGGCATACTTTTTGTTTTATCTACGGTCTTTTGACTTTGTTTTATATTAACATGTTCTTAACATAATTTATATCAACTTGTTTATGTCCCGATGATGGCTGCAATATCGCCGACGGGACATAAAGCAACCAACAATCAATCAATCAATCTTATGGGATAGAATTTCATTGTTTTATTATCTTTTTACATCTAAGTCTTTAAAGAATTTTTTTTTTAATGATGTTAATCAATAATTTGAAGAGAAGTATTGTGATATAGATGTATACAGGTAAACTATCAAATGCAAACTGGATGGACAAGAGTACAACAGTCTTTTCCAATTCTTACAAGAAAAGGTTTACCCATCCATACCATCAATGACAAAAGGGCATTACGCAAAAAGGCTGAGAACTTCATAATTAAAAATCATAAACTGTACTACAAAGTAAATGGTAAGTAAATATTAACTACACGTATATGTAGTTGTAAAGGTTTTTTTTCAGTTAAGTTCCATCAAGGTCAAAATTAAGGACAACAATATAGATATAATATCTTACATATTAATTTTATATAATCCAGGTTATTCCTTAAAAGAAGTACTTTTTGGCACATATCTATACCCCTTTATAAGTTGTTTTGATAAACATCATGATGTGAAAATAAATTATTAGATAAAGGTAATAACAAAACTACCGAACTTGAATGAAAGGTTTAATGTGTTATAAAATGGTAATGTACAACTCTCACAAAACGTCACTAGGACACATGAAATCACATATTTAAAATAAAATTCATATATGTTTATTTAGAATTGTTATATCTATGTCACTCTAATGTTGGTTTCTTTTAATATTTTTTTTTTTTAAATCACAGGCAATTTTGTACATTGATCAAACAAAAAGTCAAACACACCATTTTAATTTTCTAACACGTTTTATAACATGTTTAATAACTTGATTTATAATCATAATTAGTTTGCATTTAATTTTTTTACATCTAAAAATCATAAGATGTATTTAATTACACATCAAATTTTCAAACGCACCATAACTTTACATTAAAATTGTTTTTAATAAATACTCTTGTTGAAAATATAATATTGGTACCTGGAAATAGATATGACGTGTAGGCATTCATTTATCTAAGTGTTTATTTATATGTCGCATATATTTACCTTAGATTTAGATCTCTTATAAAAATGAATTGTAAATGAATGTCCTACATTTTGACCTTGGCAGAACCTTAAATTTAAAACAAAATGGTATGAAATAGAAGTACTAATAACAAAACTAACGAACATACAAACATCAGCTGACAAAGCAAACTGTCTTAACGAGATTGAACTCTGCTTGCTCCTCTAATGATAAAAATATTTCGAAGTTAATAAATATGCCGGCCCGATTGATTTCTAACCCAGTGACGATGTAAACAAGAAAAAAAATAACACATCTTATAATAAGAAATAACTTCTTTTTAATTGTTTTTTTTTATTTATATAAATCTCCCGAAAATGATTTGAAATCTAAAATAAAAGTGTCGTGTTTTGAATTAGTTAGTTAGTTAATTATTGCTTTACTCCCAAGCAGCGCGATTTCGGCTATATCCGGGAGATGAACATGAAGTGGTGATACAATGAACATGAAATGATGATGAAGTGGAGGAAATGGAAATGGGTGAGTTTCCTGAAGACAAAAGACGGTTGGATCTAATGACTACACTAAAAGGTGTAATTCAAAAAAAAATTGGCATTTAGGCCTCGGCAATTCAATTCAGTGAATATGAAATTCACAGGACCGAATGAAATGTCTGGTAAAAATTCTTTCGGTCTGGTAAAAATTTTGATCTATTTTAGTTACACATTTAGGAGAAAAGTTCTTAATTTAGGATTCAGTCTGGTAAACCTTGGAACAATTTCATATTCACTGCAATTCCATTGAATGATGGTACTCATTTTGGAGTCTTGATAAGGATCGGAAAGTCTACCGAGAGATCGCCTACGTCTGTGTGGAGACTGGCTCTGTGAACGCTCAATCGGTGTTTCCGAAAGAACCATATCCGACTCCATGTTGTCAGCGAGAGAGCCAAAACGATTATGCATAAAAATTGCATTTCGTTCGGCTTTCTTGGATCGAGATTTTAATGGTGACGTCTGTTGTGATGAGTTCTGTCGTCTATCCGGCTGTGAGGATCGCTGCTGTCTATTTGAAGTTTGCATTCAAATTTTAGAGAAAGTAGCCCTGGTGAGGTTAACAAGTACCAGATGTTGTTATATACATTTTAAACATGAAATCCCTATCATCTTTAATAGTTGGGATAGTTCTTGCAGGTGGAATTGCTTTGATGACATATGTGGTAAGTTTATTGTACATGCAATGATAATCGTATTTTGATATGGATATGTTAATTACTTGAGTATTTACTTTCAAGAATCTATATTGTCATTTTGACATTTTTTAATTTTTTTCCTCTGTAACTCCTGAGGATATTTACTGGAAATTTAACACATATACATCACATGTGCATGTAATTTACCTCATTCAGATTGTTTTTGTTGTTGAAAAACTTAGGTACTATATAACTGTTACTTAGAAAACAAAATATACAGGCAGGTTTTTTTTACCTGTCTTAGTGTTCTGTAGTAGAGTATAGTGGTATTGATGCATCATTGTAAGATCTCATTTCTGAGACATATACCTGTATTGTTGAAAAGTAACAAAAGGCATACATTACCAGTATTTTGTTTCTTTAAGGTCTTAAGCAATAACAAAAAACATATAATTATATGATTTAAACTTAAAATATATTTTCTCTAATTCAATATATTACAACACAAAATTATGAAAGTGTTCAATTTTATTTGTTATCTTAGAATGATAATACAGGTGTTTTGACTTGATTTTTTGATCAAACCTGCATTGTTAAGATTTTACATTTATTATTATCATCATGTACATGTATTTACAGTACCTTTCTATCCTGTACTATATTAAGAAAATGCGTATGAAGATGGATTAAATGATCAACATTAGCAATAACAATAACATTTTTAATAGAACCTGTTAATATAAGTACAACCACTACCATGATACCAAAACCTTCAAACACTACCACTGAACCTACCACCCCCACTACTACGACCGTGATGCCTGAACCTACCACGACTACTGCAATATCTGAACCTACAACCACTACTAAATCTACCACCACCATCAAGTCAACTGACAAATCTCAGATGATACCTTGTAAGTTTCCATTTGTTTAAAATTGAAATAATTAAGATCTTGACAACTGTAGATTGACAAGAATAACGGATTTAAACATGTTGAAAATATTTTAGGTAAAATTCAAAAGTTAATAAACATTCATAATTATAAAGTACTAAATACCAAATCAATAATAACCTTCCGATTGGTTCATATAAATATCATTTTTATACGACGGCAAAAAAATTGCGGACCTATAATGGTATGATGCTGTCGTTGTCGTCGTCGTCTGTTAACTTTAGTGTATACACGATAACTTTAGTTCTAGTTATCCAAATCCAATGAAATTTGACAATGATATTTCTTACCATAAAAGGATGGATGGGATTGATTTTGGGAGTCCCCCCTTTTTTCGTTTAGAAATTAAGGGCCAAAAGGGCAAAATTGCAACTTTTAGTTTGTTCTTACAATAACTTTTTCAAAAATCTTTTCCTCTGAAACTACTGAACAGAATTCAATGAAACTTGGTATGATTGATCAATAGGGTGTCATGCACTATAGATGTGTTTCAATTTCTGATTCGTCAAAAAACATGGCCGCCGTGGCTAAAAATAGACCAGGGGGTCAGACTACTGTTTTTGGCTTGTAATTCAAAAAGTATAAGAGATAGATGAAATCTGATGCCACCCTACTGCTTCAGGATCAAAAGTTCTACAAAAGTCTCTATATGGTCGAAGTTGTCAGATGATCCCTTATAGGGGTTACGGCCCCTTAAAGGTGAAAAAATAGCATTTTTTTCATGTTTTTGCCCTAAAGTATGAAAACTATTGCAGATAGCAAAAAGCTGTTGCTTGCTTAATTGTTCAGCTCAATTAGCTCTACAAGAGTCTCCATAGGGTCGACGTTGTCAGATGACCCCTTATAGGGGTTACGGCCCCAAAAGGGGCCAAAATCGAAACATTTTTATTAGTGGACCGATTTTGAATTTTTTTTTGCATGTTTGTTCTTGTCAAATAGCGGATGCAAAATTGAGAATTAATTTTTGCAACCCCTATCTTTCCCCATTATTATGTAATTAGGAACCAAAAGGGACCAAATTGGAAATATTTTTACTTGTGATCCGATTTTGAAATTTTTTTTGCATGCTTGTTCTTGTCAAATAGTGGATACAAAATTGAGAATTAATTTTTGCGACCCCCCCTTTTCCCCCTGTTATGAAATTAGGGGCCAAAATCGAAACTTTTCTTTTTGTGGTCTGATTTTGATCTCCTTTGGAAAAAAATAATTCCTTTTAAAACGTGAATTTAGAAAGTCCACCAAAAGCTGCATGTGTCAAAAACCTTTGTCAGTCCACCATGGGCTGCATATGTCCAGAGCAATTGACTATCCATATTGGGCCTAAAACGTACAGGGTTCAACATGTTGCGGTCGTATCATGCTGCGTTCGGCGAAGCTTTTTATTTTAGTGTTGTTAATATTCCTTGTTTTTGTTGTTAATATACAAAAAAAAATAACCACCTTCATACAGAATCTAATAACATATTACTATGTATTAATATATTTATTTAATGTCATGAGTTTGAT
Organism: Arcuatula senhousia; assembly: GCA_963971305.1. NCBI lineage: Eukaryota > Metazoa > Mollusca > Bivalvia > Mytilida > Mytilidae > Arcuatula > Arcuatula senhousia. Next base: position 57,751,584 of record OZ020306.1, read on the forward strand.
CAATATTGTAAGTAAGGTCCTATCAAAAGACTTTATCACATCCTTTGCACAAGAAATTATAATTTTGATCAATCATAATTCTTCATGGCAGAAATGGAAATATTTTAAGTTTAACACCCACTGTATATGCAGGAAAACTTCATTTGAATTTTATTAAGTGTTGAGTGATACGTGATTTTAGACCTTTAAATAAGCCAGTTAAGATTTGCAGTGATGTATGTATATTTCAGAAGAATGTGAACTATAGGGTTGTATACCAACTAAAATATTTTGTATCTTATTATCTAGTATGCATATTCAATAAAGGTAATAACAAAACTACCGAACTTGAATGATCAATCTCATAGTCCAGAGAAAATGACAAAAACGAATCAGTCATACCGGAGAACTGGTGGATCGCAATAGTCCTGACTTGGTACAGGCATTTCAAACGAAATGGTGGGTTAAACCAGGTTTTATGGCGCCAAACCTCCCTCTTCCATTGCGATCTTAGGATCCGGTAATGACCATAGAACACAACATAGTTGTGAGACACAATAGGGATATTGAGGTGATCATCTCAGTACAGCACACCAGTCAAACACTATTTAAAACAATTGACTATCATATCTTTTAACTCAATTTTGAATTTTTCTACTAGTGGCTGATAACGAAGAAAGAATTTTTTTAGTGATCGTATGAGACGTATTTTTTTATAGCCCTGCTTCAAAAGTCGGTCACGAAGAAACCGGTGTCTGATCAAAAAATCTGTGAAATGTGTGCAAGCTCTGGCATATGGAATAAGTTGAGAAATATAAACACCGTATGCAGGAGAAGTGGGTATATTGCTCTGTAGATTAGGAAAATTAATAATTTGAAAATTGAAATCGTCTCGTTTATCGTAAATTTTTGTACTGAGATGACCACCTGGGTCAAATTCGAGGTGCAAATCCAAGAAAGACGTGAAGCAATTAGATTCGGTGGTCTCTTTAATCTCCAATTCCGGAGGATATATTGAAGGAATCCATCAATGATTTCTATTTTGCTGTCAGACAAATCATACAACACTTAAAGATAAGTGACAGCTGAGCTTGGAATAGAATTATAAAATAATTTTCCCAGCAGATAAATTGTCTATGCCCTCCTTTTAAATAACACAGCTATATCACATAACATTATATAACATATACAATTTAATTTCTGTTTTAAAATAAAAGACTAACTACATATTAATTGTTTATTGCAATAAAAAAGTTTGTTTATATGTACCTAATAACTATGATTAATCAAAATTGTTTCTCATTTCTCTGTTTCTCATTTTGTTTCTTGTTTTGTATTTATTTGTTAAGCACACACTATAAAATATATACTCATGGTAAGCTAATGATGTATTTCTTTTTTTTTTCAGCATTTATTGACACTATTGTTATTCTGGCAGTGATCTGTATCATCTTGGTTTTTTGGGTTACTGCTATAATCAAAGGTTGCAATATGTGCAAATTTCATCATCATCACAATCACCAAACGAAAGCTTTGAAATGTCGGACATTCCTTCCACAATATCTGTAAGTTCACCCCCTTCAACACCTGTATCTCTAAATGTACCAATGAGAAATACTGTCGATTATGATGCCTCTCCTACTGGTAATGCGGAGGTTTCTGATGACTCTCCTACTGACAATACGGATGTTGCTGATGACTCTCCTACTGGTAATACAGATGTTTTTGATGACTCGCCTATTGCCAGACGAACACGTCTGAGTATGAAACGTAAACAGTAAAACTGTGTATTATACTTATTATAGCCGCATAGGGACATGTACCTTCAAACTACCCTATTTTCTACACCAAAAATAAATTTTGATATTCTTTTTGAAATGTTTCCTTTGTTTTTTTCAGACTTCAAACATAATTTATTTTGTTGATTCTTTTAAGAGTAACTAGTGTAATCCTTCTCTTTTTATTCAAAGTCATTTGTAATAAAAATTAAAAATTAAGAACAAATTTACTCTTCAATTACATGTCGTCCCGTGCGGGGCCCGGGTGGCGAATAGGCCCGCAGCAGAGCCTAGCTTGTCGTAAGAGGCGACTAAGGGTCTTGGGATTCTGACGTCGGGTCAGTGCTCAGCCCACAGAGCGACCAAGTGTGTACCCTAGGTGGCTGAATAGGGTAGCCCTCGTCCGCGGGGGTTGTCAGGTCTATAATACGGAAACCCTGACCGCCGACCATAGTGGGCCAACGTGTGTGGAGAGTGCCACGCTTCATGCACGTAAAAGACCCCTTTGTGGACCGCCCAGTAGTGCACCACATAGGCTAAATTTTCCGACCCTACCCACCTCTCCCCTTTTTCCTGTGGTTCTTCAAAATTCACCGGTCCTTTGTTTCCCACCCCATCCCCATATTTCATTTATCATCATCATTTCATGTTCATTTTATCATCCTTTTCATGTTCATCGCCTGTAAATAACCTATATAGCGTTGCACGGGCGTAAAACACCAACTCACTCACTCACTCACTCACAATTACATGTCTTAGTATCAATAGTAATTGTGTATTGATACATTCAATCATTCATAATTTAATTCATAATTTGTTCATCATAAGGCCCCAAATAATCTGTAGTAAGTATTTTTTATGTTGTAGTTTAGTTTTTCATAGGAGTAATGTGGTTGGATGTACATTTATTGTTCTTTATGGCAGGGATGCATTCATAAAGTTACCAATTGTTCATCATACGGGCCTTCGTATTTTTTTGTAGATTTAATTATTTTTTTTTATATATTGTAGTTAAGTTTTTCATTAGAGTAATTAATGTGGTTGGATGTACAATGTTATTTGTTTGCTCTACCAAAATCTGTTATGATTACTAAGAAATTCTGACACCATCAAATGAAAAAAAATAATGAATTTGCAATTATTTACCAACTATTGTATGTATGTTTTATTCTTATTATAGCCATATAGGGACATGTAGCTACAATAATGTAGCTCCTTTGACATCTTTGATTAGGCGGAGCTATAATGCGGTCCCATTACTCGTAATTCTCCAACTCAAACAAAGCTCTAAAATGTTTCGAAAATATCAATAAAACTCTGAATAATATTGAGTTAATAAAAAATTTGGCCAAGAGTCATAGATAAATGTTAATTTGTTAGAAATCCAACATTTTCAAAATTCTGATCCCGAACTTCATTATAAAGTTCAGCATCAAGATCCTTTTTACTAAATAACTTTTAACTGCGCTAAATGTCGGAAAATTTTAACTGAATTCGTCATAAAAATACTATATGTGATATTTTATTACCAAGTTCGACGTCTAGTTGATTGAATTGCACCGCCTAATCAAAGATGTCAAAGGAGCTACATGATTGTAGCTAGTCTGAAACGAACTGAGAGTGAAAATTGGTCCTGAAAGTACCAAAGTTAATGAAATGGTGAACCTAAACATTCACGTGTTCTGATAGCTCCATTGACATCTTTGATTAGGCGGACCATTAGTCGTTATGGAGCATATCGAATTTCTTTCTCCAACTCAAACAAAGCCTCAAGATGGTTCGAAAATACCAATAACACTCTGAATAACATTGAATTACTAAAAATTTTGGTCGAAAGTCACAGGTAAATACTAATTTGTTCGAAAACCAACATTTTCGAATTTCTGATCCTGAGCTTCATTATAAAGTCCAGGATCAAGATCCTTCAAAAATTGATATTTTCACGATTTTTTTTTCAACTGCGCTAAATGTCGGAAAATTAAAACTGAATTAGTCATTAAAATACTACAAGTGATATTTTAATACCAAATTTGACGTCTAATTCATTGAATTGCGCCCGGTATGATTTCGCTTTCGGCGTTGCTCCGTTATGAGCAAAGGGACCGCTTTGTAGCTCCGTCTAATGAAAGATGTCAAAGGAGCTACATTATTGTAGCTAGTGTTCTGAAAACGCTGATTCAATATGGATGAAGGTTTCACGAACTCTTTCCGTCTTCCCTCACAATTAAACACCACTGAAGGCAACCATCCTCGGAAACCCAGGGGTTCTTCATTTGCATACTCATTCATCACCCCTGGGTCCATTCGTATCAATTCCATCGTTTTAGACAGCTATACAAATTTTCCTATCAAGCATTCTGATTGGACACATACTTTTGCGTTCTTTTCCCCTGATGTTGAACTTAACTAAGTTGTAATAAAAAACAATATAAATCGTCCCTTAACAACATTGTTAAGCGACCAATCAGAAGGCTCGACTCAGAACTGTGTAAAACGAAGGAATTGATACGTATGGACCCAGGGGTGATGAATGAGTATGCAAATGAAGAACCCCTAGGTTTCCGAGGATGGAAGGCAACAGGCAAACTGTTATTTTTACAAAATTTGCGAAGTTCAAGGGCCGTAATTTGTCAAAATCAGTGGACCGGAACGAAACTTAAACTTGACCTGTAACTCATCATGTTAGACTAACATACCAAAGGTCTTTTGAATGTATGCAAGGATGTCGAAAAAAAAATATCGAAAACTGTTATTTTTACAAAATTTGCTAAGTCCAAGCGCCAATCTTGTATCAGAAGCCATTCTTGGGTGGATTTTTTACCCTTCCAAACGCAAGTTCCATAACCTGACCTAATTGTGGGAATTTATCAGTCTTTTTTCGACCTCCCGGCACCTACAACTCTTGTCTTAACTTGTTGTGCCCTCATCTTTATAACTAAACGTTTATGCAATAGTTGCTGTTGTTTATTTGTCATATCGTTTCGTACCGGTAGTAGGTCTTTTGTCATCAGTTTTTATTTCTTTAAATTTACGGGAACGTCATCACGAACACGCTGCCGGATCTGCTTATTTTTGGCTCCTGACAGCTTGCTGACAGATGTGATGGAAAATATTTTTATTAAAATTGCTTTCATTAAGCTTTTATCATAGACTTACTACAATTCCCTTTCTATTTTTTTATAATGTTATTGTTAAGGGGGTATAAAGAAATTATGCTATAAGAGACAACATATGTATAGTGATTATATGTGGAAGAAAGGGACTTCTTTACTCTGTTTTAGCATACCAGATTAAAATCTCATTAAGATACTGAAGACTGACAAGTTTACTGATCAAATTTAGATAAGCCCCATGTGCCCATGATGAGGTGTAATATGATAAGGTCAATGATTGATACTGATAACAACCTTTACAATAAAATGTGAAAATTATGTAAACATAACAGTACATTCTGAAAGTCAAGGGCAGAGTCTCTTACACCTAGAAAAATGTTTATGTTTATAAAATTCACTCCAACAATACAAATAATATGTCTGTGGAGATAAGGTTTTAAAAAAAAGTGATGATAGAAAAAAAAAAATTATTTGGACATGGAGCAGTAAAGACTGATTATTGTGTTTTATTGGAACAATATTTGGACGTAACGATTTCTGAGCATTCTCACACATACACTGCTTGCAGAAAATGTGCAAGAGAAGTGCAAAAAATTTAAGGGTCAATATACTGCAACATCAGTCACATTGACAAGTATCTGGGTCATTTTAAAAGACAGCATGTGGACAACAGTAGTGGTACAAGCCAAAAAACTCTATTTGATAACAATGAAGTTTGTATATATTTTTACAGACACAGGAAAGCATCAGTGAACCTACTAACTTGAATGGGATATATAGACAGTTGTTTGATGCTCTTATTGAAAATGACTTAGAGACTGTAGACTGTAGGGAAATATAACTACAGTTTAGTGAGCTGAAAAATGTTTTTACTCAGTATGTTTTAACAACTATTCAAAGGGAAATAATTACGCTAGCTGCAAAGTCGACAAATTCCATATTAAGACGAACATCTCTAGCCGATTTGAAATCTTTCTCTATCAATGCTTCATTGACAGAATGGAGAGTGATTGCTCCTACATTCTACAGTTTTCTCCATACGGGACCGTCTAAACACTACAAAGACTGGTCTTAGTGCACCAAAAATATGCACTAAGACCATTTAAATGGAGGATTATAAAATTTTCTATTCGATGTATAGAATGTTTCATTTCATCAGACAAATATACATTAAAAATATATTTTGAAGTTATAATTTTAGAAGAAAATGTGAGACATTGTTTAGTTCACGTATCAGCTCCTTTGATGTCGCCGCGCAACAGGATACCACAGAAGTGAACAAGATAATGACAAAACGAATAAAAACCAAATACATGTGTCCTGTACAATTTTTCGTGTGCTTGTCTTTGCTTCGTTTTTTTCTCATTTTTTGTGTAATTGGTTAATGGCACTGTTTTTTTAAGGAAAAAACTGCAATTTTTCTTTGTTTTGTTGTTTGTCATGCATAATTGCCCTCATTACCTTTTTTTTAAATTGTGAAATACAACAACAACAACAACAACAAAAACACCGTTACTAAAAGATTTATAAATGATAAACATAACATTTAATTTGATCACAAATATCGTTTTTCAGCTCTGTTTGCCCTTGGTCGTTTGCGTTGGTTTGGTTTCTTTGAAACTCTTTGGTGAATCGGCACTTCCATTTTTCCACACTTTGACTTGAGACACGGCCACCAATCGTGCTCATGCATAACCGAATGTTATGCAAAGAAATCCGTGAGATCGACTTCCTGTTATGCAAAAGATCGACTAAAATCGACACCTTGTCACAAAACCTCATCAAAATATTAAAGCTGGAGAGATATTTTGACAATCCGGCGATGTCATGGGCTCGAGAAGTCTTTTTCCTTTTCAGTCATCTGTCTTAAAACCCTTACATGTATCATTATTTTCCTGAAAAGCTTTTGTCATGGGACTTGAAACCTGATTTTTCTACAAATTGCATTAAAAGTTTTTAATTCTGTACTTTATAACCACACCGATACTGTGATTTTCATCATCCATACAAATGCCAAAAATCTAAAACAGTTTTATTTGTCAATTCACTAAGGTTTTGGCTCTGGCTTTTATAAAACAAAATCTTATGCATGAGATTCCATTTTTTCATGTCATGCATGAGATCACAGAATAATTTTATACTCTCGGTGATCAAAGCATCAAAGTACACACTTTATTAAAGCGAAAAAGAGTCAAACTGAATTTCAAAATTCCAAAAAGGCAAGGCCAAAAATCAGATGACACAAAAACAGACAACGACAAGAACTCTGAGGATTTTTTTTTGTATCTATAAAAGAACACATTTGCAGAAGAACAAATAAAAGAAATGCTCATTTTTTATAGACAAAATATTTGTACAGTTTTACAAACATGTTTTCCGTAGAAAATTGGCATTCCAAATGGGTATACGTACGAATTGTGCACCATTGCTTGCTGATTTGTGCCTTCGTTCACATAAACAAGTATTAAGTGGACTTCTTTCAATCACTTGTACCAAGTATACACGTATGAAATGCCTATGCCAAGTAACGAAAATTTCCGCAATGTCTTACGTGCTTTATCTTTTCTCTTGGACATTGAGATTGATCCTCCAAGTTAGTTCAGTAATTAAATTATTTTGTTATTACTGACTGTCGAATAAAAAGAATTGTAGACTTGTTTTATGTTACCCTTTAACCTCACATTTAGTTAAATTGATGATGAGCACTCTCGTAACAATTAGCCTATCGATTTGTTGCCTATTAACTAAGAGGTCTGCTTCATATTTTGATTGATATTTCTGAAATCAACACACAAGGAGGAATGTGTACACAGCTGTTTGCCTTCTCATGGGGTTTTTGATTACATGATTCCCAGGCCATTTTAAAGGTGATTACTTGATTACAAGAGCAAATATTTAATGATTATTTGATTACTTTACATTTACTTTTTGATTACTTGATTCTCATTGGGAAAGTTTTTGATTACATTTCTAAATAATATATGATTATTTGATTACTTTGGCAAAAAAATGTTGATTACTTGATTCCTGGTATTCCCATGAGGAGCCCAGCTGTATGACAAGCCTTATATATTCATTTTCGCGTGTTTTTTTCGTTTAGACAGGGTACATCGGTCAGTCTATATTCCTACCACAGGATCTATTACAGAACATTAATCGTGTATATTTATTGTTTCAATGCATTTTAAATGTTATACAAATTGTCTAAAATAAGCGGTGCATTTTATACCCCAATATAAATGCGGTATAAATATGCACTACATATCGTGTATCCATACTCGTGAATGTTTACTTAAACATTGTTGAACTTTGACCTTTGATCAAGTGGGTGGAGCCAAATTACAGATTGCTTAACAAATGTGTAAGTGAGCAAACAAACAAAATTGATGTGCTATGTTTCGAGTTTATGAAAACAGATCATTCTTTATTTTTAGTGCTTAGCTCTGCCTTTTAGCGCTTTGATTTCTATAGTAATTCCATCCGCTCCTGCGTTTTTGGAGTTTACTGTATACAAATCACAATTGCTTCAGGGTTTAGAGCTTATGGGGAATGTTGTGATTTCCTTAAAAGAGCATCACGTCTAACACAGGGTTGACCACTTAATAAAGTCCCGTGCGGGGCCCGGGTGGCGAATAGGCCCGCAGCAGAGCCTAGCTTGTCGTAAGAGGCGACTAAGGGTCTTGGGATTCTGACGTCGGGTCAGTGCTCAGCCCACAGAGCGACCAAGTGTGTACCCTAGGTGGCTGAATAGGGTAGCCCTCGTCCGCGGGGGTTGTCAGGTCTATAATACGGAAACCCTGACCGCCGACCATAGTGGGCCAACGTGTGTGAAGAGTGCCACGCTTCATGCACGTAAAAGACCCCTTTGTGGACCGCCCAGTAGTGCACCACATAGGCTAAATTTTCCGCCCCTACCCACCTCTCCCCTTTTCCTGTGGTTCTTCAAAATTTACCGGTCCTTTGTGTCCCACCCCATCCCCATATTTCATTTATCATCATCATTTCATGTTCATTTCATCATCCTTTTCATGTTCATCGCCTGTAAATAACCTATATAGCGTTGCACGGGCGTAAAACACCAACTCACTCACTCACTCACCAGTTAATAAAACCTGCTCTACTACTATTTCTTCTGAAATTCCTATACCAAGCTAGGACCAATGCAATCTTCAATTTCTGCAGTACTTCTGTCCTGTTTTGTCTTTTATTGCTAACATTTGAGATTTATCCTCTAAGTTCCACCTGTAGTATTGTTATTACCTTTGCTCCCCGATTGTTAACATAACTAAAAGAATTTCACGGACCACATATGTTGGTTAATCATCAAAGCTTAGTTTTGTCATTTGACCCACAGTAAATTGTCGGCAACGTGTTGGGTGTGCTTTAGCAAGCAGGAGCTCCTAACTCCTCCGGAGCATCTGCGTTAACTCACAAAGCGTAATGAGTTTGTGTTGCCGATTAGAGGTAATAAAGCTGTTTGTTAGGAGTTTTTGCTATGATTTGGTTGTCCTAGTGTTGTTTTCTTTTCTGTCAGTCAATTTTTGTCTTAGGCTTTTGGGACTTCCGACATTTGAATGCTCTAAATGCACTTTCATGCTTCTACATGCGATTTTTGATGCTTTTATCGACAAGTATATAATTTAATTATTCTGTGATCTCATGCATGACATGCATAAAATGGAATCTCATGCATAATATTTTGTTTTATAAAAGCCAGAGCCAAAACCTTAGTGAATTGACAAATAAAACTATTTTAAATTTTTGGCATGTGTATGGATGGTGAAAATCACAGTATCGGTGTGGTTATAAAGTACAGAATTAAAAACTTTTAATGCAATTTGTAAAAAAATCAGGTTTCAAGTCCCATGACAAAAGCTTTTCAGGAAAATTAAGATACATATAGAGGTTTTAAGACAGATGACTGAAAAGGAAAAAGACTTCTCGAGCCCATGACATCGCCGGATTGTCAAAATATCTCTCCAGCTTTAATATTTTTATGAGTTTTTGTGACAAGGTGTCGATTTTAGTCGATCTTTTGCATAACAGGAAGTCGATCTCACGGATTTCTTTGCATAACATTCGGTTATGCATGGGCACGATTGGTGGCCGTGTGAGAGTAACGTTTCTATTTTTAACCGTCCATCAAAAGTTTTTTTTTATAAAGCTCATTCTTTTCTTCTGCGGGTTTGAAATCTGATGAGTTACCCCATAGTTTTGGAAATAGCCATGTAGTTGGTAGTTTCCCGTTCCAAACAATGATCGTTTAATATCCGTAAAATGAACTTTAGCGACCTTTTTGAGAGAGGAGATAAGTTCAGGAATTGGTTGTGGTTTCAAATCAACTGCGCGTTTAAAAACATGGTTGATTGACTCACAACTTTATTATTCGTCCAAAGCCGATCCTGATTTAGCTTTTTTCTGGGTTTGAGACTCAATCATGCTTTTAAAATATAACAAATGTCCAATTTACTTACGTACTTAGCACGAACAGACTTACGACCATCTGCCATGTCTACTGCTATGTCAAGGTTTTTATGAAGTCAAAAAATCACTGTCCATTTGAAGATCGTGATTTCTACTGTCATTTGAAGCATCTTCTTTGTCATGTATTGCATTATTAATCGATGGTTGAGTTGTGTTGTGATTGTAGAATTTCTTCCATTAAGATTGAGTGAATTTGCCTGTAATGTATCAGACTGGGTAGTGTGATCCATGTTATTCCTTGCATCTCTAATCAAAGCGTTGTGAAGATACAGAGGCTCAACTTCGATACTGACATAGTGCTCGCCTGCATCTTCTGGGTAGTACCCAAGAGTTAATAGCGGAATATCCGGGTCGTAAATGTTGGGCATCCGTGTCCCATGGACACATTCCTTCTTTATTTTTACGTTTATGGTATGAAACATTACTGTAAAATTTCACAGCATTTGGATATTGTGACATTCTGATAGATATGTTTCAATTTTGAGTAATTTTCTTTAACTGTTTGAACTTTGCAGTTCGTAAATATGAATGTTTTATCTTATTTTAGTATGGCATCATACAAATCGCATGCCTCAGTCCAACATACAAAATCAATCTTAGCAATGTTGTCTGTGAGAAGACCGCTCGTCACTTTTCCACTTGATTTTTTTTGTTACTCCAAAATCTTACATTTGTTTTGGACTTAACAGTTGCTTTTAAAGAGACAGTCCTGTCACTTTTGATGTCTTCTATTGTAACCAATTCCTTTTCCATGATTACATATATACAGGTGCTACGTATCAATGTCTACAGGGAAAAACAACAAGTACGCGGGTATGTTTATGTTGTTTCTAGAATTTTTACCCGGAAAAGATTACTCTTCCAACCTGATAAATATTTATTAGCTGTATTGTTTGCCCCTGGCGACGCGATATTTTTCTTCCGTGCTATTCCATCACAATCTCCATTATTCGGTCTAACGTCGACTCAAAAGTTAATATTTATTCTAGAAGAACCTTTGTTATTTCAAGTGAACATATATGTTATATCTCACAGAGAAGAGCCGTGTGCGTGTTTCTATGACAATATTTGAAAAATTATTATCGGAAAAGTGCTTGGACGTTGTTATGACGTCGTCTATTTTGTGTAAGTGACGTTAAATGTCAACAAGCACCTGTTTTTAATAAAAAGTCAGTTGTTACGTCTCTACTTTAAAGATGATGACCTAGTTGACGGAGCTATGAATTAATTTTAATAATATGGGGAACAATTTTAATATTCTTTTATTGACGATGTAGCCGTAAAATCGTTAGACCTTGCTGAATATTCCGACCCAGTGTTGACTTGTGATGATTTGCCATGCAACTTTGGACCACTACGAATATCTGAAAAATATAAACAGATTAGTTTTGTGTAACATTGTTTTATTTTCATGAGAAATATGATATATAAAATTGTATCATTACCATTACTTTGACAATAAAGAAGAAAACTCGTGCCAATTTCTCAGATTTTATACATATGTGTTATTTCCTTACTTTTGAAATGCTTTTGCACACACATAAAATTTAGGTCATTATTGCTCATATCTTAGGTCTTTTGCTGGTAGTGCCAAAAGTTATAATTCAGCATAACTAATTACTGTCAGTTAGTAAAAATTAAAGGACAGTAATAAACTTTATCATTTAAAAACAATTAAAAGGTTAAGATAGGATGTGGGACCCCTCATACATTCTGATTTTCTACACATGCATGACATTTACATACAGTCATGTACAGTTAATAAAATCTCATTTAATGGTATAAAATCCTTCTCATTACTGCTAAGATAACCAAGTAATACACCTGATAATACATGTAAATAATATGAAATATGTTCATGTACAGATATAAGGCCAAAAATTATGAATAAATTAATATAATATAATATAATACCTTGAAATATTGGGACAAAAATGTTTTATTTCATCTTATGTACATTTTATACTTATGTCTTACATATATATTTCTTTTGGATTACATTGCATTGTTAATTCATGAGCTTTATCCAATAAACTGATTGATTGATAATATTATAGTGGAATTGCTGCAACCGAATTGAAAGACTATTGTTGATTAAATTATTATTATTATTGAAGGCTGACATATATTTTTAAAACATTTATTTGCAAAATATTCATTTAAATGTGGATTTTTTGTGAATTGTGTCTACATTGTATGTTTAATATGTGCGTTTTAGCAAGTAAAGTATAATTATTTTTTTTCTTTCAGACAAAGAGACATATAAAGCTAAAAGTTGATAAAAGTCATCATCATCTGCAATTTCAAGATATGGATAAATGCTGACTGTGCATATATAATTCTCACTGAAACCTGTGTGGATATATGTAGCATCAAAATAGTGTTTACCTTTACAGAGAGCTTTATCCTTCCAACTAAGGAGTTCAAAAGTCTTTAGAAATTATGGAAATTAGTTTTGAGCAGCTACAAAATATATTAACATCCTAGGATGATGTCAAAAAGATTGAGTAAAAATCTTGAATTAATATGTTGTGTAAAAGAATGATTTCAATGGTGAATTAAATATCAAGTGAAATATTAAAAAATAAATGTGATATAAGAACTTTTTTGTTGTTACTCTATTTATTTTCTATTGTTGATGGATCCACTCAGCATCGTCCCGTGCGGGGCCCGGGTGGCGAATAGGCCCGCAGCAGAGCCTAGCTTGTCGTAAGAGGCGACTAAGGGTCTTGGGATTCCGACGTCGGGTCGGTGCTCAGCCCACAGAGCGACCAAGTGTGTACCCTAGGTGGCTGAATAGGGTAGCCCTCGTCCGCGGGGGTTGTCAGGTCTATAATACGGAAACCCTGACCGCCGACCATAGTGGGCCAACGTGTGTGGAGAGTGCCACGCTTCATGCACGTAAAAGACCCCTTTGTGGACCGCCCAGTAGTGCACCACATAGGCTAAATTTTCCGACCCTACCCACCTCTCCCCTTTTTCCTGTGGTTCTTCAAAATTTACCGGTCCTTTGTTTCCCACCCCATCCCATATTTCATATATCATCCTTTTCATGTTCATCGCCTGTAAATAACCTATATAGCGTTGCACGGGCGTAAAACACCAACTCACTCACTCACTCACTCCACTCAGCATCATATCTTCATAAAAATCAAGGCAAACAGAACAGAACATTACATTAATGAAGAAAGTCTTGTCTTGACCCATATTGGGCATACAAGTATAATAGTTGACTACAGACAAACAAAGAAAATGAAAACACATGCAAGTGTTAATGCAAAATACCATGTGTAATAGCCAAGCGCATGAAAGAATAAAATCACATAGTTTCAATTTATTTGCGAAATGAAGTTTATTAAAAATGATAAAAGACTAATAAAAGTTGAAAGCTGTTAATGCTCCATATTTTTTTTATTTAATAAGATTGTATGGCATGCATATTTCCTCAATTCATTGTAACAAAGCATGCTATAAATCCTTTCAATATCTTATTCCTCAGCTCAGGTTTTCCGCATTTTCGCCTGACGACCCCGCATCTCTCGATGTCAGGGCTGGCCCATTGTGGGCAAAGCGGCCTGACCCGATGTCAGGTTTCTGAGCGCTCTTTAGTGGACTTTTACCGACAAGCTTAGCGCTGCTGCGGGCCTATTCGCCACCCTGAAACTGCACGGGTACGGTAACAACTAACATGACTACTAATCCAATATTTAGTCCGAGATTGCTTGCTAGAAAAATGCCGAGGACGTCAGAGCAATCTCGAGTCCATTGCTGTTGGACTCAAACTATCATTATCAAAGTAGCAAATACGTTTTGGGTCATTCTGAACTAAAATCCCAACTGATTTTCCACTGAACTTTTGAATAATACTTTTCAGGATTTTGCTACGCATAAATGGCTTCCGGCATAAGACGCCGAAGTGCAACTATCAATGTCCGAATATAAAACAGCACCGAAGACGTCTTATGTTATAGGACTAGACAAGTTCGTAGACGAATGTTCTAACAATGCCAAACGGCTGATGAATGAATTAGTCCGAGATTGCTCTGAAGTCCTCGGCAATTTTCCAGCAAGCTTGTGCCGTGGGACGTCAGAGCTCCTTCCATATCAAAAACACGGGATTTAGCACAACAGTTTTGTTGTGCACTTCCGAGATAAATTAAGCAACTTTATCATTAGTGTTGCATAAATATTTTGGTTACAAATGAAGTTTTTGGTTATTAAGAATAAAAATACAACATTATGCAGCTCCTTTGACATCTTTGATTAGGCGGAGCTACATTCCTCGTAACGGAGCAATGCCGAAAGCGAAATCACACCGGGCGCTATTCAATTCATTAGACGTCAAATTTGGTATTGACCCAGCAGGCAAAAGACGTCACCCTGACGTCTTTTTTATGTTGAAATTTGGTCGCGACGTCATATAACCAAATATCGACATAAAAAAGACGTCTTTTTCGGACGTCAGAAAGACGTCGTGAAAAGATGGTTTTATGACGTCTTTTTGGTATCGTCGTGACGAAAACATAAATATAACGTTTTTCATGTAACTTAAATTCGACTTCTCGTTTCAGACGTCCTTTCATACGTATGACTCAGACCAAACCCGAACATATATCTGGTACTAGTATAAGCACTTTTAAATGTTGTCTCAATAAAAGTGTAATGAAAAGACATGGATTATTTCTAAAATTTATAGGGGACACTATCAAGCTTAAGGTTGTCGTTTATTTACAGCACCAATTCACTAGTCACAAATGCAGGAACAGAGGGATTTCGGGGGGGGGGTGATACCATTCTAGTGTCCAGTGAATAAATACCTTTTTTAAAACCTAAATATCAATTTTAATATCTTTTATTTACAAAAATAATAATTAGCACTATTTTTAATTTATTTGGATTTACATGTACATGTAAATACATGTGGTAGTACAATCGTAATTATTTCACATTGGCGGTTTTACACGTGAAGTTTTTCGAAAGATACGCATGCGCACAACAAAATTATACCAAAGTTTGAAAATGCGAGTGTGGTAATTTTAATGCCGACAGGATATACTAACACTTTTAGAATTACGGTAAGAAGCTACAGTTAAACATTTTATTTGTCGTATCAAATAAATGAGCGAACTATTAATGTTTTATTAGGAAATATGTTTTGATAGAATTTAAACGGTTATTTAACAGACAAAAGTCACTTCAAAAACAAATCATAGGCAATATCTCATATTTTTATGCTAATTAGATATTGATTGAACCAAATAAACGGTAACATTCGGTTTATTTTCTGTTAAAAGATGATACAGAATATCAACTTAATTTTATTTCTTTGCCGTGACGTCCCGTGCGGGGCCCGGGTGGCGAATAGGCCCACAGCAGAGCCTAGCTTGTCGTAAGAGGCGACTAAGGGTCTTGGGATTCTGACGTCGGGTCAGTGCTCAGCCCACAGAGCGACCAAGTGTGTACCCTAGGTGGCTGAATAGGGTAGCCCTCGTCCGCGGGGGTTGTCAGGTCTATAATACGGAAACCCTGACCGCCGACTATAGTGGGCCAACGTGTGTGAAGAGTGCCACGCTTCGTGCACGTAAAAGACCCCTTTGTGGACCGCCAAGTAGTGCACCACATAGGCTAAATTTTCCGCCCCTACCCACCTCTCCCCTTTTCCTGTGGTTCTTCAAAATTTACCGGTCCTTTGTGTTCCACTCCATCCCTATTTTTCATTTATCATCATCATTTCATGTTCATTTTATCATCCTTTTCATGTTCATCGCCTGTAAATAACCTATATAGCGTTGCACGGGCGTAAAATAACAACTCACTCACTCACTCACTTTGCCGTGACAAAATAGAAATACACAATTCTATTCTATATACACACATGCATCCGCTAGAACCACTCCGATTTAGATCATGTGTCTAATCTTATAATACATGTAATACTATATCCTTATCAGTTATCTCACTTGGCAGTCTAATTACACATTAGATTCATTTATTTATAATGTTGTAAAAATAAGAAAAGCCACACTGTCTGATGACTGGTTTTTTTTTACAGATACACATTAATTAATGTATTGTGGACGCCACCAACTTGAAATCCAGGCAGTGTTAATTGGAATTTGAAGTATTATGAATGAGGTATGGTATATAAGATTATTTATTTTGCATGTTCAATAAAACAATCGAAGGGTAATTATAGACCTGTTAAAATAAATGAAAAATTTGTATATATGTTAAAAATACTTATTTTTTTTCCAAATACATGTATGTACTGAGAAGTTTGTTAACTCTGTATATCCATATCAATCATGTTATTACGATGGCCGATATCAGCCGGCAAAAATTATTTTATTTTTTTTTAAATTGCTGCTAAAAAGTGTTGCAGCATTTTTTAGCAGCACAAAATAAAATCTTAATTTTAAAATTGCTGCTAAAAAGTGCTGCAGCATTTTTTAGCAGCACAAAATAAAATCTTAATTTTAAAATTGCTGCTAAAAAGTGCTGCAGCATTTTTTAGCAGCACAAAATAAAATCTTAATTTTAAAATTGCTGCACAAAAAGTGCTGCAGCATTTTTTAACGGCAAGAAACATATGTTAAAAGCATATATCGCTGCATATAAATGACATGTGTTTTCAATTAAAATTCCAATGATGGTTTTCGATGTTTTCTGGGTCAACTTCTCATGGGAATCAGCAGACGCCAGTGGTCGACAGTGTGCAAGAAGAAGCTACATGGACTGAGGCCTATGATGAGGATTTTCCTTTGATGATGTCTGTAATTGATATTCTTAATACTCTACCACCAACAAGTGTAAATTGTGAAACCACCTTCAGTCAAATGAAGCTTGTCAAAACAAGCAGACGCACACGATTAAAAACTGAAACTCTAAATGACATTTTAATGGTTAAATTGGAGAGTGATGGTGTGGCTTCTTTCAATCCTTCACCAGCAATTGAGAAGTGGATGGTAATCAGTTAAAACATAATTAACTTTCAACATTTTTATTTATGTAAACTATACATATATCAAATTGATTCAGATTTACCGGTATTACATTTGATAACCAAAACTTAAATACTCCAAATTAAAAGTTTGTGTAAGATCAATAAAGAAATCCTGTTGAGTTAATGATTAATAAGATATACAGAGGATGTAATTATAATATATGAATGGTAAGATTAATGATTACTGTAAAAGAGATATTTCCAATTTATTATTTTAGTCCATGCCCCTTAAACCAAGGTTGATGACCTACAAACGAAGATCCAAGTCCTCTGTTCCACAACAGCCTACAAGAAATGTTATTGAAATTCCTGATGATCCTATTCAGACTGAGGCTGTACCTGAAGCCACAACTGATCAAACAGAACCTGAACCTGAGGCTACTGCTGATCAGATGGAGCCTGTGCCTGATGTCACAGCTGAAAGTACAGATGAGATTAGTGATGCACCTTTAGAAATTATAGGTACTGTTAGTGATTTATTGTAAAATGCAATTTAATTTTGCCAGATATTTCAATTCACAATTGTCAATTTCAACATGTACAGACAAATTCCATTTTTCATTTCAGAAACACCAAGAAATGGAAGTACATCTGATGATGAATCTCAAGACAGTGATCATGATGAATTAAATGCTGATGAACAGAATGACATTGAAGCAGTTGATGACATTTATTCATACAATAAGGACAATGATAATGAGGATTACTGTGACGGATTTAGAACTGAAAATGACAATTGGTGTTTTGTTTTTGATTTTGCAAGGGACTAAATAAATAAATACAACAAGTTGATTGAAGAATCTTTATTTCACAATTTTTGTTTGGTCTGGTAAAAGTTGGCTTGGTCTGGTAAAAGGTTTTGCTTTACCTACCCAAATGTCCTGTAATAGAAAAAAAGTCTCTGGAAACACTGCCCTTATGAGTGACACAGTTAAAGGGGGGATCCAAACACGAAATCACGTGACTCAAAAAGGAAAAAAACGAAGCACGGGTATTAAAAATCTCAAAACACGAAACACGGGTTAAAAATACAGACAAAAACGGAGCACGTACAATCTCCCTAAAACGAAAATACGAGAAAAAAAATCAAAATCACGAAAACACAGAAAAAATAAGAACGTCAAAAACGTAGCACGAAAATAACCCTTTGTGACCTCCCTCTTAAAATAGACTACAATACACAAGTGCTACAATATTACTAGAAACAGTTGGGTCCGTGCTCAAATGTTTTAATTTCTCAGAATGAATTTCTCCACGTCCTTGGTACATCTTGGCACTGGCCACTCTTTCACTGGCTCTAGGTGTTGCTGGCCAATCTGCAAACCGTTTTCACTTACTTTCCTGCCCAGGAATTTCACTTGCTTTTGGAACAACTCACACTTCCTAGGCTTCAGCGCTTCTTGCACGTAAAAGACCCCTTTGTGGACCGCCAAGTAGTGCACCACATAGGCTAAATTTTCCGCCCCTACCCACATCTCCGCTCTTTCCTGTGGACGTCAAAATTTACCGGTTCTTAATTTCCCACCCCATCCCCATATTTCATTTATCATCATCATTTCATGTTCATTTTATCACCCTTTTCATGTTCATCGCCTGTAAATAACCTATATAGCGTTGCACGGGCGTAAAACACTAACTCACTCACTCACTCACTCACTCACTCCTAGGCTTCAGCTTCAAACCGTACTGCCTGAAACGGGTAAACACATCACGTAGATTTTTCAAATGGTCGTCTACGGATAATCCAAGCACTAGGTGAGTGAGTTGGTGTTTTACACCCGTGCAACGCTATTTAGGTTATTTACAGGCGATGAACATGAAATGATGATGATAAATGAAGTATGGGAATGGGGTGGAAAACAAGGACCGGTAAATTTTGAAGAACCACATGAAAAGGGGAGAGGTGGGTAGGGGCGAAAAAATTAGCCTATGTGGTGCACTACTTGGCGGTCCACAAAGGTGTCTTTTACGTGCATGAAGCGTGGCATTATTCACACACGTTGGCCAACGATGGTCGGCGGTCAGGGTTTCCGTATTATAGACCTGACAACCCCCGCGGACGAGGGCCACCCTATTCAGCCACCTAGGGTACACACTTGGTCGCTCCGTGGGCTGAGCACTGACCCGACATCAGAATCCCAAGACCCTTAGTCGCCTCTTACGACAACCTAGGCTCTGCTGCGGGCCTATTCGCCACCCGGACCCCGCACGGGACTCAAAGCACTAGGATGTCATCCAGGAATGCCAGTACAATCCTCAAAGCCAGGCCTCTCAACACAAGGTTCATTACGCGGGCGTAGGTGCCCGGGGCGTTGCACAAACCAAATGCCATCTTTACACACTCAAACAAACCATACTTGGTGATGAATGCCGTCTTCTTTCTGTCTTCAGGCTTGACATTATTTGCCAGTACGCACTGTTAGCGTCTAACTTGGAAAACCAGATGTTACCGGTAAAGGTGTCAAGGCAATCGTCTATCAGTGGAATCGGAAACACGTCCTTGGTCGTCACAGCATTGAGTTGACGGAAATCGATACACCATCTCAGACCACAGTCTTTTGTCCGGGTCAGGACTGGGGCGGACGCCCACTCAGATGTAGATGGCTGGATCACTTTGGCCTCTAACAACTTGGCTATCTCAGCCTCCTCCTCCGTCACAAAACAGGCTGGAGTTCTCCTCATCCGTTGCTTCACGGGCCTGGCATCACCGGTGTCGATCTCATGCTGGATGGTGTTGAAACTTCCCAGCTCAAAATCATGGGTGGCAAACACATCCTGGAACTCACACAGCAGGTCTCTTAGTTTTTTCTGCTCTTGGGGGTTCAGCAAGGTACAGGATCGTTCATGCAGATCTTTAATATGCTCAGGCAGCTCAACCTCAGGCGTATCTACTTTCTCACTTTGGCCCTGAGACATACCCCCTACACTTACTCCTGCTACTTCTTCAATAACCTCAACCGGTTCTACGGTGGCTACCTGTTTACCTTTTGAGATTGTTACCGCTGTGTCGGTAACATTGAGGAAACACATATTAGGGGATTTCCCCTCACTACACACAGCTCTAGGCATGAGCACCGCCAAGTCATTCACTGGTTCAATCACTGAATCCTTGTGTAACTTCTGGGGGTCACTTCCATATGTACAACCGAGCCTGGTGGGACCACAATAGAACGTGTTAACGTTATTCTGTTCACCTTGGCGTACATACCCGTGAATAGGGACTCACTGCCTTCCACCAGAGGGATCGTCTGTTTGGTCTTCTTATTTGACAAATCAAACTCGTCAAGATCCAAATTCCAACTATTATCACGCAGGAAATCATACCCCAGAATCATTTCACAATCTATGCGGGCCACATACAGCGAATGGCTGAACATACACATACAGTGCACCATTGAAGGGCGGAAACATTTATGAAGCAGTAATCGTCTTCAAATCAGGAACTTAAACATAAGTAATTGTACACATAAACACACAAGGACAAGATATGATTAGTGCTAATTCGTCAACTTACTACGGATGGTGACAGCCATGCCTATACCGGAAAAACTTAAGGGACCTTGACATTTAGCGAAAAGTCAGATGAGAGCGTGTAACAATACAACATTGCCATACTTTTATGATGAAATGTATCCATTACTAAATAAAATGTTGAATTTGTGGTTTTTAAAAGTGATGCACAGTTTCTTTATTTCCATTAGTATATCTATGTATGGTGAGTGAGTTGGTGTTTTACGCCCGTGCAACGCTATATAGGTTATTTACAGGCGATGAACATGAAAAGGATGATAAAATGAACATGAAATGATGATGACAAATGAAAAATGGGGGTGGGTTGGGACACAAAGGACCTGTTATTTTTGAAGAACCACAGGAAAAAGGGAGAGGTGGGTAGGGGCAAGAAATTTAGCCTATGTGGTGCACTACTTGGCGGTCCACAAAGGGGTCTTTAACGTGCATGAAGCGTGGCACTCTCCACACACGTTGGCCCATTATGGTCGGCGGTCAGGGTTTCCGTATTGTAGACCTAACAACCACCGCGGACGAAGGTCACCCTATTCAGCCACCTAGGGTACACACTTGGTCGCTCTGTGGGCTGAGCACTGACCCGACGTCAGAATCCCAAGACCCTTAGTCGCCTCTTACGACAAGCTAGGCTCTGCTGTGGGCCTATTCGCCACCCGGGACTATCTATGTATGGTATTAAGTAATATGTCATTTATGATTTCATATTTTATCATCCCATTTGATAGAGGATATTGAATATGGCCCAGACACTATGCAGGAGGCTGAATTATAGGAATAGCATTCATTAATTTATACATTGAATGCAATATTTTTGACTTTGATTGGCGTGTAAAGTGTGGACCTAAGCACATTTTGAATGAAGCGCTACCAAGCTTCATGTTGAAAATGTCGATGACCAACGCTTAAGGTCCGACCCTGATCTTGTAATGCCTCATTGTAAAGCTGCCTTCTTTGCTGGATTGTTTTATTTTTTGGAAGAGGGTCCTCAACCCGGTAGCATATCGGCCCTACCGTTTTGTAATGTCTTTCCAATTTTAGAGTTGGTCACTGTGACACTGAGCTGAAAAGTCAATTGTAATGAACAGTACATCTTATCAAGCGTAATGTATTTTAAAGTTGATGGCACATGTATCAATATTGACCTTGATTTTTTAATGATTTCTTCATTTTATTCTATCATACATACTCAGTCAATACTTTCTTTAAAGTAATAATAAAGCATTTAAAAATAATCACTTAACTGTTGCATAATCATAAAATTAAAGCCCGGCTATTATGAAGACGAAAATTTTAATAATGTGCGTGTACCGGCTAGAAATTTAGCTGATTTTTTAAGAAGTTTGATACCAATGGCCACTTATTAACTTTCGTGAACAACATTCTGAATTTTACCGAACATTTCAAAACAAACAAAAATGTTTTTTGAAGTAAGAGCGTGTGAAGCACTGGGTATAATATGATTTCATATTTCTACTTCATTTGACAGGTAAAACCTTTCTGATATTCGAAATACTGATTAAAAGTGTTAACCATGTAAATAATAACAACACACACGCACCAGTTTTCCCTTTATCGTGCTATATATTAACCGGGCCTATTTAATTGAAAACTCTTTTAATTCAATGACACAAGATTCTCTTTCTAAGCCCTGACATCGAGAAATGCGGGGTCGTCAGGCAATAATGCGAAACCTGACCGCAAACCATAGTGGTGCACCGTGTTGGGAAAAATGTCACGTTCCTCGCACGTTAAAGAACCCTGCTGCAGGTCTCGGTAAGAGTAGGACCCGTAGGATCCCCATGCAGGAGGCGAAATTTCCCGTCCCTACCCATCAGTCCTTTTTCCAGTGGCAGTCCAAACTCTCCTACCCGATTGGCCTTGTGTCCCCATATCCTCCACTTCATCATCATTTCATGTTCATTGTATCACCACTTTCATGTTCATCTCCCGGATATAGCCGAAATCGTGCTGCTTGGGAGTAAAGCAATAACTAACTAACTAAACCACTTTATCTTGATATTGATAACGATATCATTTTAAAGAGGAATTTTTACGGAGTAAGGAAAAATCAAAACAGTTACAAAAGCCAGAACATACCTTCCTAAAGTATTTTAGATGGGCGTGCGCGGGCACTTCCGAGTGAGTTCAAACTTGGGTCGCATGCATCTAGTTTGCATAATACAACTCGGGAAGCAAATGATTGTTAAAGACAATTTTTTGTTAAATTCTGCAATAATCCTATTTCATTATTAAAATGTTTTATACATTAAAGTTTAATGACTTATAACTAGAATGTATTGAACATTCTTAAATAATATAAATGAATCACATTTATATTTCACGCATTTATAGATTTAAATATATAAGTGTGATGACTTATAACTAAAATGTATAGAACAATCCTGAATAATGTAAATGAAAACGTGTATATTTTACACATTTTATAATGGTTTCCGATCATCAGCCGTCCCACCAGGAAGTTATCAAACTGGTACTTGTTACATACATGATAAGTTTTAATAATATGCATTAGTTCAAGGTGCAACAGTACAAGGGCAAACAATACATGTTATTATTAATTCACCTTGTATAATTGATTGTGGCGTGGGCTCTGTTTGATTTTTGTTTACACTTAGGAGTTGAAATGTTAAATCATTCTTAAAAAAACAACAGAAACATATATATTATGTCTGCTCAAACAAACCAGTAAAGGAATACATTTTCTGTACAAAACACATAACTAAAATGTGATCTGATTTGAATGATTGTTGTTTGTTTTTGTGTCCTGTCGGCGATCTTTCAGCCATCGTCAAGAAAAAATCAAATTACAATATATAGACAAGGTTGAATATAAAACTAAGTCAAAAGACCGGGGATAAAACAAATGGGAACAAACTATTAGATAAAACTCAATAGTAAAAGTCAAATAATAAAACTAGATGGAGCCTCAATAAAACACAACAGAAACACAAATATAAGGGTCCGTCTGAGTTTTGGACGTACATGTTTCTTTTTTAGTTCAACAGCACTGTTTATATCTATGCATTTTATATCACTAATGTCAATGAACAACCCAAGTCAAGTCAAGTAATATTTATTTATAAAGTTGGTACAGTTACAAAACAAATAGCACACGCTCTAATGAGCTTTTAAAAGCATGCAAATATTACACACTGACTAGATGGGAATGATGCAGACAATATCAGTCTGTTTAAATCAATGAAAAACCCAATGAGGACTTACATGAACAGATGCAGTTAGTATCAGTTATTTTAAATCAAGGTTAATCCAGTAATCACAGGAAAGGAATGATGCAGTCAGCATCAGTCATTTTAAATCAAGGTAAATCCAGTTATCACTGAAATGGAATGATGCAGTCAGCATCAGTCATTTTAAATCAAGGTAAATCCAGTTATCACTGAAATGGAATGATGCAGTCAGCATCAGTCATTTTAAATCAAGGTAAATCTAGTTATTACTGAAATGGAATGATGCAGTTAAGATCAGTCATTTTAAATCAAGGTAAAATCTATTGTTGACTGATATGAATAGATGCTGTCCACATCAGTCATTTTAAATCAAGGTAAATATTTAAACGTTCTGAAATGATTTGATACATTAAATATCAGTTCTAGACAAGCATAAGAAGAGACTGTACTTCACTGACATAAACTGATTCAGTTAAAGACAAAGAAAACCAGTAGAAACGCAAATATTGCAAGTGACTAATATGAGCTGTATCAAATACGAACAGGAAATAATATATCATTAACAGTAAATTTACAGTGACTATTAGTTAGTTAGTTATTGCTTTACTCCCAAGCAGCGAGATTTCGGCTAAATCCGGGAGATGGACATGAAAGTGGTGATACAATGAACATGAAATGTAATGAAGTGGAGGAAATGGGGACACAAGGCCAATCGGGTAGGAGAGTTTTGACTGCCACTGGAAAAAGGAGTGATGGGTAGGGACGGGAAATTTTGCCTCCTGCATGGGGATTCTTACCGAGACCTGCAGCAGGGTTCTTTAACGTGCGAGGAACGTGACATTATTCCCAACACGATGCACCACTATGGTTAACGGTCAGGTTTTCCGCATTATCGCCTGACGACCCCGCATCTCTCGATATCAGGGCTGCCCCATTCAACCACCTGGGACACACATCCCAGTCGCTTTGAGGGCAAAGCGGCCTGACCCCGATGTCAGGTTTCTGAGCGCTCTTTAGTGGACTTTTACCGACAAGCATAGCGTTGCTGCGGGCCTATTCGCCTCCCGGGTCCCGCACGGGAACAGTGACTATCAGACTTTGAAAATCAAATATGAACTGTGTATGGTAATGTCAGTCATTTTTTTTTTTTGGTTCATAGTGATAGGGGTTAAAGCCCCTTAAAGGCGAAAAATAGTGTTTTTGGCCTAAAGAATGAAAACTATTGCAAATTGCTTGCTTAAATGTTCAGCTCATTTAGCTATACAAAAGTCTCCATAGGTTTGAAGTTGTCTGATAACCCCTTATAGGGGTTACAGTTAAACCCCCCTTAAAAGTTGAATAATAGTGTTTTTTTTTATTATGTAGAATCAAAACTATTGCAGATAGAGAAAAGCTTTTTCATGCTTAAACATTCAGCTCATTTAGCTATACAAAAGTCTTCATAGGGTTGACATCAAGACCAGGTGAGCGATTCAGGCTCCTGGGAGCCTCTTGTTTTAAGAGCATCATAGGCATCCATATTTCCATCGGCTGCTTCTCTTTGGGCATTTTGAAGTAGATCCCCCATCTCTGTTTCAGCTTTGCTAATATATTACAAAATATATACGACACAGGCATATGCATCCGTCACGTATTGAATATCCAGATTGGCGTTCCATGCTCTGGAGAGAACTCCATTGTAATTATTTACCCAAGCATCAGACAGATCCCGCTTGATGTGGACTGTATTTCGGGTTGCAACATCAATGAGGCATTGCTTGAATTCAAGATATGTGACATTTGCTAATTTCAAAATCTGTTTGAAAGAAAATCCAGTTTCATCTGCTGAAGAGACAAGGGTATATATTTCTGCTAAAACCTGCTTTGGAATTCTCGAGTTTGTCTTGCAGATGCCATTAAGTTCTTTGACTGTAGTAGGCTCTTTAGCATCTTTCAGTTCATCTTTCAAGATTCAACTTTGGCAATTAAGGTTTTCCTGATTAGTGGTCGTGGGAAGTTGAATCTGCAGGCTGATCCATATTTTCTACAAGACTTGGAATGTGACTTACTATGCACTTGGACATTGGAAATAATATCAAACAGCTCTTATCAGTATTTGGATCAGGCATCTTGCAAGTGACATACTTATCTATGAAATGACACACCTCCTCATCACTTTTGACTCCATGTTTTGGTGCATGTTCAATCCACAAGATACAGTGTATTTGGGATGAACCTCTCTGTTGAAACTCGGTTCTGAAAAAATAATCCAACACTTTGCCTTTGTTATTACCTTTATCTAAACTATCGATAACTTTATCTTAGATTCGCTGCAATTCCACGGATATTGCTTTCAATTGAAATCATATCTGCTGGTGGTTTGCAGCTGTGCGACGCTTTACTTTTTCATAAAATTCATCTGCTTTAGCAATATCTTTTTTATTTAAATAGTAAAGCCCTGATGTAATGATACTATGTAGCTCTTCTGCTGAGTTATCAATAAGATCTTTAAGGACTTCAATCTTCCTCTTCTTGGGACTAGGTTGTTTTAAGCTGGTAAATGCTGTTCTCTTTGTAGGCTATCCATTTCTCTACAAGATGCCATCTGAAAGGAAGAATGGTTATTAGGACATATTAATTTTGTTTGCAGATGGATGGAAAAATACCATGTAGCAAAGCTGGAAGCTTTATCATTTCTGTTATTAAAAGTACTGTGCAAGTGTTTGTGTTTATTAAATCGGATTTCGATTTCAGGTATGTCGCTCACCTACTTCCTGTTTAACGAAATCCGGCCATTTTTGACTTTGACAGATTTTTTTATTATAAAACGGCATCTGGTATAAAGGCACGACTAGGCATTTCAATAAATAATCAATTAATCAATTAATATAATATATTATTGTGTTATTTTTTTAAAAAGAAATTAATTGCAGTTCTCTGTAAGAATCAGGAAAAATTAAAAAAAAGTTTGAATCATGATTTTTAAAAACACACGGTTTTGGCAATAAATTGTCATTCAAAATAGCCTTCTAAAGAAGAAACAATCATTAGTTGTTGTCTCGAGTGTCAGAGGATGGAGAAAAATTTCTGTTAAAATGATAGGAATTTAGTGTGACTTGACAGAGTTTTCTCCCTTAGATTCAAATTTTATATGCATTTCAACCAAAATATATCTCAAATTACTGACTTTTATAAAAGTGCCAATGCATTTTTTTGTTACTTTTTAACCATTTTGAACAGTATTTTGAAGTCAAACTCATGTTTTTTTTTAATCATGATTGCCACTTGGGGCACACATCCCAGTCGCTTTGTGGGCAAAGCGGCCTGACCCCGATGTCAGGTTTCTGAGCGCTCTTTAGTGGACTTTACCGACAAGCTTAGCGCTGCTGCGGGCCTATTCGCCTCCCGGGCCCCGCACGGGAAATGATTCCATGGCTTGGCTTCGTGTTTATAGTCCTGATAAGCCAGTGAAGTATGGAATTAAAGCTTACATGGTTTCAGACTCAACAAAAGGGTACGTTTGTAAATTTAAACCTTACACTGGTAAGTCTATTAATGGTCCGAGTGTTTATGGTGCTGCCTATGATTTGGTCATGGATCTGATTAGAGGATTTTTTTACAAAGGCTACAACTTGTACAGCGACAACTACTATTCTTCTCCGCAACTTTTCTGGGATTTATATGTACATGGGATTAACGCAACAGGTAGAGCGCCTCTGATGAGTCTTGAATAGACGAAACGCGCGTCAGGCGTAGCAAAATTTATTGTCTGGAACTTTGTTGTTATTTGTATTTCGATGTAACCGTAGAGGTATTCCAGATGAACTGAAATCAAAAGATCGTGCCAACAGAGGTGATTTAGCAGTTATGAACAATGAACCTTTGGAGTGTATTAAGGTTAAGGATGGAAAACCTGTCTTTTTGATTTCCACAGTTCACAGTTCAGAGCTTGTAGCAACACGCCAAAGGGATGCAACAACTGGTCAGGATGTTTTGAAACCATCAATGGTTGTCCAGTATAATAAGTACATGGGAGGCGTTGACCGTTCTGATCAGATGATTGCGTATACTAACTCTGTTGTCAAATCTTTTAAATGGTGGAAAAAAAGTTTTCCATAGCTATCTTAAACTCATACATTCTTTTTAAATCCAAGAACCCCTTACTTAAACATCACGCATAGTTTGTTCCGAAGAAAACTGGTCACTGAACTCGTCACTGACAATCCGATGCATGTGTGCGAAATATGGTTGAGAGGCCTGGCAGACCATGTAAGGTGCCACAAGAACTTGAAAGGCTGACTGGCAGACATTTCATTTCCATAATCAAAACCGATGGCAGAAAGAGAAACCTTGCTCGCTTATGTCGAGTATGTACAAGGCGGAGAGAACCAATGCAGACCTAATAGGCCATAAAAGAAAGCCACCAGGTCGCGAAACTGTTTATGAATGTGAGGTCTGCAATGTGTCTCTTTGCCTTGATCCTTGCTTCAAACTGTTTAACTCCAACAAAGAGTATGTCTTGGCTTACAAGAGGTGGAAAGCAGCTAACCAAACAACTGATGAGGAATAAATACATTATCAACATGGTCCAATTTAATTTGTAAAAATGTCACTTTCTAATCATAACAAAACTAATTCCATTTTTTTTTATTTTGTTCGGCTTCATCTGCAAGAGTCTTCTAAAACAACAGATTCATTTTCTGCATACTGAAAAATAATGATATGGGGTAAAATGATCATAAATAGATGTTAATGAAGTGTGAAATAAGTATACATAACACAACCTATGACATAGACCTTAATTTAAACAATCCACAATGGTGTGAATGGAAAACAGCTAGTTAACAGCAACCTTATATCCTATTCTAGTTAATATCTTTTTGCATCAACCAAATTTACTTAAACAATTAAAAAAGTGATTTATAAAAAAGCAAGGAATGATGAATAAAAGTGAACGCAATATGAAATAAATCATATAAAAATATGAACACTTTGACCGTTGATTATGAGGAATATGTAATTGTTTCTTCTGGTATGTTGGGAATATGGTATATATGATTGTATGTGCCGACAGCTAAGGTACGAGAGATGCGGTTATTAGGGACGAACCAACCGTGTATATGACTTGATCCCGGAAAGTCTAGGTTGCTCCTTGGAGAAATCAGTGCGGTCGTAGGACCAGTAGTTAGTAGTTAGCAGATTGGCGGGATTGTAAAAGCAGACAAGATAAATCACAGCAGTGTAAATTCATTAATATTATCGGATATATTCTGATTTGTGAGTATTAATTAATACATTCATACATAGGATTATTGTATATTTACGCCTAATCCTACAATGGCGCTGCGAGCACCGAACTAAGCTGGGAAATAGCTTTTGAAGTGCTCGGTAACGTGAAGGTCACGTGATCACTGGAAATTGTTAATTTTCGACTTTTGTGAGACTTAATGCACTGAAACATTTGTGTAATTACACGTAGATAATTTGCGTTTATCGATTCATGTATAGATTTCTGTGATTTTTCACGTTTTGACGATTTTAACGCAATTACGTTTTATGGTCGTGGCTTTCCCATAGAGAAACGGGAAAACTAGAGGCTCCAAGCGATTTTCGTAAAAAGTCGTGGCTACTTTGACGAGTTTTCATGTAACAATATACACTTACAATATTGTGAAATAGCCACTCTGAAGCACTTTTTACGTGTATATTGACATAGAAAAACCCACATAGCACATTGTACTCATGATTACTCACACTGCTACACACAAGTATTGTTTTAGTTGTGCATATCATTGTGTTGGTCACGTACCTCTGTAGTCATTGCACATAGTAAACGTTAGTCATCACTTGCATTCGATTGTGTACCATTACTTGATTTGATTATTTGCTAATCTGTTTTTGCCGATTTTTACCGCGAGTATTTTGTAGAATGGCTGAGCCGGTAAAAATTAAGATAAATAGTTGCCCTGTGGACTATTTGAGGGCGCTGCCTAGTGTGGGAGGCATCATTGCTGAGCGTATCATTGGTTTAAGTGAGGAGTATGGGGACTTGCAGCCTGATGATTTGTTGGAGATCCCGAGATTGAGGGTTACTCCGAGGTTGCTGAGCCTTATTGACTTTGCCCCAGCCAGTGATAGTGTTGAAGTGTGTGTGCCCGATAGCCAGTATGAAATGGAGGTCAACAACTATGGTGAGGTAAAAACAGAGGATCGGGACGATGTTTCAGACGAATTCCTGTTGCAGCCAGCAGATGATGGTACAGAAGACGACGACGAGGATGCTTGTGATACAAGTGTGGAACTCAAGAAACCAGGACACTACACATTAAATATGGGTGATCACCAGTATTATAGCAAAGACGATGATCACAATGTAGCAGAAGTTAAGCGTGATTTATCACGTGACAATTATAACAACCAGCAAAGCAGAGATAAAAAGATGGAGCGGGACATACCCATTAAAGTAAATCCTACTACACATGGTTACATACGTGAAAATTCACGTTCTGGTGTAGTAAATCAACAACAAGATGTTCATAGTCAACCAGCACATGTTACAAGGTCTGTTAATCGTGATTATTCACGTGTTCAGAGACCAACAATGACAACAACCGTATCGACCGACCAGAGAAGCTCAACGACGAGGCCAATACCGAAACCGAGAAAGGTGAAATCAACATCACCGACTTCTAGTATCGTAAGCAGTGTATCCAGGAATCGAACACCGTCACCAGTTCAACGAGTTGGGTTTCACCCGGTTGCTCGTAGTACTGATTATAGACTAAATCGAGAACATGGTCAAGCTCGACAGGGCCATATTGACATGCCAAAAGGATTGAATTATGATGGGACTACAAGTTGGCGAACTTTTTATACCAAATTTCGGAGGTATGCAGACAGATTATCGTGGTCAACCACGGAACGAAAAGACCAACTTTGCTGGTGCTTGCAAGGCAAAGCAGGAGACTATTATACAAACCTGATAGACCGTGATGAGGTTATAGATTATTTCCAGTTAATCCGTAAATTGGAGAAACGTTTTAATTACCAGGAACTACCAGAAACACTGCAAATCCAATTTATGAGTGCAAGGCAAAACCAGCTGGAAAAACTTGAAGATTGGGCTGATAGGGTAGTATCGCTTGCTTGTAAAGCGTATCGAGATTTGCCCGAAAATTATATGTATAATCAGGCCATTTGGAAATTTTGCCAAGGTTTTGCGTGTCAAATTCGGTAAAGGAAGACAAAACAACCGAAATCCCATAATTGTCTATAAGTGCATGATGTCTTCCGTAAAATTTCTTGAGTGAAGACAGCAACCGAGGAGCAACATAACCCTGTGTGAGCAATTTATGCGTCAGACGTGTCGCTCTGCTAAGGAAATCGATGTAAGTCCCGCACGCTCTGGAGTAACGAATCAATTGAGATACGTAAACTCCATAAGCTTGAGCGGACGGAATGTTGCTACACAAGAAGGGAAAGTTAACGATTGGAAAATTGAAGTCATCATGTTTGTCATAGAGCCTTGTTGAAGATTAATGCTACATTCCACCAGCTACAAAGAGTAATGAATATTCATGACTTTCTCGAACTTCCGGTTACTGAACCGGAAAAGAAACGTTTGGTTCTGAATCGAAAGAGGAAGTAAATTAATTGTAAACAACACGACAATGTTTTAAATTTGATTTAAATCAAAATGTTTGTATCTACATACCAAAAGGTGAAAGAAAGTATTGATCTACACGAGATTGTACCACAACGTCTTTTTTTAGTCAGAGATCAGATAACAAGAAAACATTTGCTTCTGAGCAATTTCCAGGAGGTATATAATTTAATCTAAATTGAGTGATCTTGAACCATTTAAAAGGTTATATTCTTTAACTGTTTCTGTAAATTTTGATTATTTGAATATCTATAGCATTTTGAAGTATACATGAATATGATATAAGTAATTTGAAAATCCCTCATTTTAGAATCAAAGGGGCACCAAAGGGGCATTCGGGTGTCAAAAGTCTGAATGGGCAACAACCAAACTGGTAAACACAACAAGAGTAGCACGAAAAAATACAAAAAATCACAGAACGGAATCAACAACGCGAACTCAAGTCGGTTAAAGAAGAGTGAACTCCAGAAAAGTAAGAGTAAGTAAGTTTTGCCCGACTGTTGATTAATTAAAAATCTTGTTTGGTGAGTCAGTATTTAACTAATCAACAACAAAAAATAGCTTCACTTATTTTCAATAAAATAACATGGTTTCGTGTAAATTTAGTAGGGGAGGAAGGTTCTGTATTCTATCTGAAAGTCTTACATCTCCAATAGATCACCTGGACCTTGGAGTTTATCGGCATCTCTGACAGAATTTATTGTGGAAAAAAATTTCAGCTTTTGCCGCATGTATGATCTATACTCATTAATTGCGTACATGCATTTATATAAATATGGTTGTCTTGGTAACGGGAAACAAGAAGGAAAGGTGTACCGAAGGGGTAATAAAAAATCATTATATGGAAAAGACAAAGAAAAATTGGAAGACAAAAAAAATCCTCAAACCGAAACAAACCACACAACAAACATAAACATGCATCACAAGTTAACCACATTTAGCAAAATTCTACTATTCTCTAGCAACAAGAAATTAGTTTGGCAGTATCTTTTTTTTTAATTTTATTTGTCAGCATTACATGTACATTTTATGTATGTACGATTTGAATTCATACAGTATTAAAGTTTTATTGCATCTTGTTTTTAAATCACAGATATAGAAATAGATAGTAGAAAGGTTTATTGGAGTAAGTCATGGGGTGATGGATCTTGTATCCCATTCAGTGGTACTCCTTTTATCATCATTGGACATGAAGATTTTGAGTGCCATCAAGGTCCAGATCACAAAGAAAGATCTAAGAGGCAGCCATGTACAGATTTACAGGTACTTGTGTATTGTACCTATAGAAATTTGGTGAACAGATAAGTTTTTTTTCAATAAATATTGATCCGACCACTTAAGCTGATATTGAAGTATTTTTTATTATATTTATAGCATGTCTTTTATCATTATTTGTCAAATATTTTGTAAAATTATGTTTATTTCAATGTCATTGTCATTTTAAACAATAATGATTTGATTTATATGATATTGTCATATTTCACATGACACACACAATAAATGTTAATACATGTAATATATCTGTACTCAGTTAACACATATTTTTCAGTCTTGTAATTTTTGTTGTAATAAGAGATCATTTAAGCTCATATATTGCTACTTCATACATGAACTTATTTGATATTGAACTACATTGTAGGATACAGATCATTGCTATTCCTCCACCAAAAGAAGACAGCAAATTCAAACATCAAAGAAGAAGGGATGCTCAGCAAGAATTAAGCTCAAAGTTGTAATAAGTTTTCCACAGTTTGAGGTACCTGTGTTTTATTTTACTAGATGAAAGATTCATTGTATATATTTTATCCACATTCACAAAGCACCCATTTAATCATGAATCCTAGATGATCACAACATACCAATGTGACTGAAACACAGGTAATATTATAAACAAGTCATGCAGCTTAATTACAATTGGTAAATAAATGGTAGGTGAAGCCACATTTAAAAGGTAAAACAAAATTTTATTTATTTATTTATATTTCATATTTTGTTTTACCTTTTAAATGTGGCTTCACCTACCATTTATTTACCTATTTATTTTTTTATTTTTTTAATTACAATTGGCTTATGAATTAGATGAAAAAGAGGCAATGCTGGTTCTTTAGAAGATTCCTGCTTGCTATAGCACACCTATCATGTGTTTTGCAATCAACTAAGTGCAAGTCATTTCAACTTAGTACACTCATTTACATATCTATCTGAGAGATGGGGACTCTATATATATCTACAAGCAAGTGTCCTTGGTGATGAAAACAACCGTGGAGCGAGTATTTATTCTATTGTTGTATTTATTTAAAATTGATGAAATTGTTAATAAGTGTTTTAATTTTATATCATTTTTAAATTAACATGGTTATATTTTAAAAATATAAAGCCTTGTAGTTCATTGATATTGATAATAAAAATATAATTAATATTAAAATCATCATCGTTACTTTTATATGTTAGCAAACAATATTAACAAGTAAATCTTTTTGTTTGATTTGACAGGTTACAGATGAACCAACTGAGTGGAACAAGAGGCTTACTGTTCAAAGGTTAAAGAGCTTTAATGAGCAGATTGAGAAGGAAGCAAGATTTTATCTGTTTTTTCCTGATGATGAAGACCACTCTGGTCACCTAACAGGAGAGGTAAATAGCAATTGTTCACATAGATAGCAGTGAAATATTCCAATTTCCAAGTTCCAGTAAAATAAATAAAGATGTGGGAAATTCTAATTAACTGTTATTCATGACATAATGACATAATTCATAATAACATACCAAGCCTAGACATATATCCCACCAGCTACAATGAGGACACTTATTACCTCCTATAAAACTGACATACCAAGCCTAGACATATATCCCACCAAACGAGATTCAACTTCCCCTTGTATTTGATTTCAACTTGACAAAACATGCAAAACAGCCTAAAGCCCAGACATAAGCTTTCTGGGCGCTCTTTAGTAGAGTTTAACTAACATTAGCTTCAATAGCGCTGCCACGAAACCTGCAGGGTCTAATAATACTGAGCAAGTGAAGATGAATTTTATTTGAGAGACAAAAAATTTTAAATATAAGAGCTTCCAAAATAAAAAAGGAAAATTCCAAGTGTCCTTTTTTACAAGAATTGTGTTTATTACATGTATAAAGAATTAAGGGGATTTATGATCAGTAATGTTATTTTTGTATACGAATAACATAATAAGTTGTGTTGATGAATATATTTTATTTATTTTATTCATTAACATGATAATATTCTCTCATTTCATATAATTTATAATATATTTTTCTAGAACAAATGTAATTTATAATATATTTTTCTAGAACAAATGCAGTGCTCAGCCCACAGAGCGACCAAGTGTGTACCCTAGGTGGCTGAATAGGGTAGCCCTCGTCCGCGGGGGTTGTCAGGTCTATAATACGGAAACCCTGACCGCCGACCATAGTGGGCCAACGTGTGTGGAGAATGCCACGCTTCATGCACATAAAAGACCCCTTTGTGGACCGCCAAGAAGTGCACCACATAGGCTAAATTTTCCGCCCCTACCCATTTCTCCCCTTTTCCTGTGGTTCTTCAAAATTTACCGTCCCTGTGTTTCCCACCCCATCCCATATTTCATATATCATCATCATTTCATGTTCATTGTATCATCCTTTTCATGTTCATCGCCTGTAAATAACCTATATAGTGTTGCACGGGCGTAAAACACCAACTCACTCACTCTAGAACAAATGTGTTCTATTGGTCCCATGCATTTTTTAATATGTGATGATTTTATATCTTGGTATTAGCTTATAACATATATAAGGGATATCAAAAAAAGTGTATCACTGAATACTGAAATAATAGTTGACATCCAGTATAAATTTATACATCATATTCATAATAACAGATTCTGACAGACATTAATGATAAGTTCCAATGTATGAATGATACAAGGAAATGTTACATTGTACTTGTATTAGAACATTTTCTCAGTATAAATTTATACCAGAGCATACAGGAAAATTTCAATATAAATTTATACCAGAGTACCTTTTATTTGCATAACATAAAAATCAATTTCTATATAAATATATACTAGAACAACATAAGAAACATAAGAAACAATTAAGAGCTATATATATATAACTTTATATATAATAAATATCTTAGAATAAATTTATAATGAAAAGTTTTCTGGATGCTGTGTTTAAAATTCTGATGGAGAAAATTCTCCAGTTTGACTTTTTAATGAGAAACTTTTTGCGATATAAATTTATAATGTAATGCTCTGGTATAAATTTATACTGAAAAATGGTCTGTTATAGATTAATACGGAAAATGATGAGTGAGTGAGTGAGTGAGTTGGTGTTTTACGCCCGTGCAACGCTTTATAGGTTATTTACAGGCGATGAACAAGAAAAGGATGATAAAATGAACATGAAATGATGATGATGATAAATGAAATATGGGGATGGAGTGGGACACAAAGGACCGGTTAATTTTGAAGAACCACAGGAAAAAGGGGAGAGGTGGGTAGGGGCGGAAAATTTAGCCTATGTGGTGCACTACTTGGCTGTCCACAAAGGGGTCTTTTACGTGCATGAAGCGTGGCACTCTTCACACACGTTGGCCCACTATGGTCGGCGGTCAGGGTTTCCGTATTATAGACCTGACAACCCCCGCGGACGAGGGCTACCCTATTCAGCCACCTAGGGTACACACTTGGTCGCTCTGTGGGCTGAGCATTGGAAGACAGAACATTTGAATTTAGAAAACAATAAAGCCATAATATGTTTTTAAAATTGACTAAACATGATATACCCTGCACATTTGAGGCCTATATGAATAGTCAATTGTTCTTGACATACAGCCTATGTTGGACTGAAAGAATTCTTGTAATTGATATGGTAGTCCCTTTGCATTTATCAATAAACTGTTAACACAGAGAGATGTCTCGCCTGACGCAGCTGGACACATTAATAAAAAATATAAATGATGTACCATAACAATTTCACATTAAACAGACTTAACCAAAAACGTTAACATTGGCCAAATCAGTAAGAACTTTCAAAGTCAGTGGACCGTGACTGCAGGAGCATATAAATAAAATGCGCTTGAAATTGATTGGTACTGATGCTAATGCATCTGCAGACCAAATATAAATGATGTACCATAACAATTTCACATTAAACAGACTTAACCAAAAACGTTAACATTGGCCAAATCAGTAAGAACTTTCAAAGTCAGTGGACCGTGACTGCAGGAGCATACAGATAAAATGCTCTTGAAATTGATTGGGACCGATGCTAATGCATCTGCATACCAAATATAAATGATGTACCAGAACTATTTCACATTAAACAGACTTAACCAAAAAAGTTAACAATTGTGGACGCCGCCGCCGCCGCCGTCGCCGGAATCAGCATACCTAAGTCTCGCCTTTCGCGACATTCGTCGCAGGCGAGACAAAAATGGGAAGAGATATTGTAAATCTATTTAAAAATTCAGGATGAAAATTTAATATAATAACAATAACCTAGAGGCTCCAAGGAGCCTAAATCGCTCACCTGGTCTACTCAGCAAACATGAACTCTTTTGTGCAAATAAAATATTAAAATTGACATATAACCACGTAAACCTGTCTACTGGTACATGTCCAATTAATTTGAACATTTTTACCCTATGCCAAAATTTGGCTAAACCTAATCATTTTAGAGTTATTTACAAAAACTGTTGTTTGACCCCCATGTAACGACAATCATGTTTTTGAACGAATCAAAATTTCCCACAATAATTCTGTGCAGGATACCCTTAGGAACAAAAATACCAAGTTTGGTCACATTTGGCCAATCAGTTTCAGTGAAGCAGATATTTAAAGTTATAACAGTAAAAATTAGCAAAAAACATTAAAACAAGAGGCTCCCAGGATCCTTAATCGCTCACCTGGTCTTAATTAGCTATCATCAATAGAACAGATTATCATCTGAATAATACAACCCAATGAAAAGTTTGATAGCTTTTCTCTTTCTGCAACAATTTGTCATTCCATAGACCAAAACCACTATTTTTCACTGTTTAGGGGCTGTAATATAAGGAAAAGGGTCATCTTACAACCTCGACCCTATCAGTGTTTCAGCCAGGATTTGAAAAAGGCAGGGTGCTATTTTCAATAGGGGAACTTAATCCTGTAAAAACCTTTTAAAGAAGGGCACTTTATCGCGTAAAAAGGTTTTATAAAAGGGCACTCTATTGCTGTTCATTAATTCTAAAAGGCACTCTCTGTATACTGGGTGCCTGCACTTATACATACTCTGTACATGTAAGGGCACTACCATTAAAATTTACAACTTTTCCACTTCAGCAGTAAAATAGTATTTGGTACATTTTCTTATTATTGTATCACAAAGATGAATAAAGAAATGGAGCAGTCGCACACGACAGCTAATCCCCTCGCCCGTCAATGATTTTAAGTATTTTTATGTAAATTTAAAAGTTTTCTACAAGTTATTTCTGCAAGTGATGTAGAAGACTCAATTTAAACTAGTTGAAGTAGCCACAATGCATATTGCTGTGCTGTTCTACAGTTTGTTTGCTAGAATAAGGGAAGATGACAGAAAGAAATGAACTAAGACTATAAAAAGTATGATCAATTGTATATTTGTTCTGCTATGAGACTTATTGATGGCAGTGGGGGTGATATTAATGTACAGGTATAAAGTAGGTAAATTTAAAAAGATTCATGATGTACCCACTGACCCAATACCATCTCTCTATCACTTGCAGTTGCTGAGATATTGACTTAAACCAAAACTTTAACCCAAGTCATTCATGCGGAAAATGTAGGTCAAGGTGACCTAATTTTGATACAGATGCTGGTTACTATCCATGATGTACCCACTGACCCAATATCATCTCTCTATCACTTGCAGTTGCTGAGATATTGACTTAAACCAAAACTTTAACCCAAGTCATTCATGCGGAAAATGTAGGTCAAGGTGACCTAATTTTGATACAGATGCTGATTACTATCCAGGATGTACCCACTGACCCAATATCATCTCTCTATCACTTGCAGTTGCTGAGATATGGACCTTAACCAAAACTTTAACAAGAGACATTCATGCGAAAAATGTAGGTCAAGGTGACCTAATTTTGATACAGATGCTGGTTACTATCCATGATGTACCCACTGACCCAATATCATCTCTCTATCACTTGCAGTTGCTGAGATATGGACCTTAACCAAAACTTTAACCCGACTCATTCATGCAGAAAATATAGGTCAAGGACACATAATTTTGGTACTGATGCTGGTTACTTTTCGCGATGTACCCACTGACCCAATATCATCTCTCTATCACTTGTAGTTGCTGAGATATGGACCTTAACCAAAACTTTAACCTGAATCATTCAGCAGCAGCCATTTTACCCCTTATATTTACTTAAGCAGTAGCAGCAGCCATTTCACCCCTTATATTTACTTAAGCAGCAGCAGCAGCAGCAGCCATTTTACCCCTTATATTTACTTAAGCAGCAGCAGCAGCAGCAGCCATTTTACCCCTTATATTTACTTAAGCAGCAGCAGCCATTTCACCCCTATCTTTCCTTAATCAGCAGCAGCTTCAATATCCACCCCTTTTCCACACCAAGAACAGACGCTTCCTTGTGTGTATTAAGAGTTACTGTTTAACCCCCTCCTGTAACTTAGGACACAACACTTTTCTGTGTTACTCTTCCTTTAGCTCGGGACTTCAGGTCAAAATGTACTTTTAATTTCCCATAGACTCCTATGTTAAATTTTCTTGGCGATCTTCGCGACACCTGTCACCTCCAGAACTCTAACAGTAAAGTCATGTGCAGTCATGCGTAACGGTTCCCGATTCTTCTTAATTTTACTTCCAACCAGTTCATTTTGCACTTGATGCCCCCATGTCTTCTAACCAGTTCAAACCGGTTTCTTCGTTTCTATTGAAGATGAGCAGCAAAAGAGCCAAATGAGCAAGGTAAAGAGCCAAATGAGCAGGGAAAAGAGCAAGATGAGCTGCAAAAGAGCAAGATGAGCAGCAAAAGAGCCAAATGAGCAAGGTAAAGAGCCAAATGAGCAGGGAAAAGAGCAAGATGAGCTGCAAAAGAGCAAGATGAGCAGCAAAAGAGCAAGATGAGCAGCGAAAGAGCAAAATGAGCTGCAAAAGAGCCAAATGAGCAAGGTAAAGAGCCAAATGAGCAGGGAAAAGAGCAAGATGAGCTGCAAAAGAGCAAGATGAGCAGCAAAAGAGCCAAATGAGCAAGGTAAAGAGCCAAATGAGCAGGGAAAAGAGCAAGATGAGCTGCAAAAGAGCAAGATGAGCAGCAAAAGAGCAAGATGAGCAGCGAAAGAGCAAAATGAGCTGCAAAAGAGCCAAATGAGCAAGGAAAAGAGCAAGATGAGCAGCAAAAGAGCCAAATGAGCAAGGTAAAGAGCCAAATGAGCAGGGAAAAGAGCAAGATGAGCTGCAAAAGAGCAAAATGAGCAGCAAAAGAGCAAGATGAGCAGCGAAAGAGCAAAATGAGCTGCAAAAGAGCCAAATTAAAGGTGGAATGGAGGGGATCACGTGACCTGGTCACGAACGATCATTGGTTAATGATGTTTTAAAATAAAAAGAAGTATACCATTTAGTCAGTTGTTTGAAAAAAATCAAACTGTGCACACGTAAAATGGATGTAGTACATGACAAGGAAGGACGGTTATGTAGTACATGTAAGATGGATATAGAACCAGACATCGCCAAACGAAAATGTCGTAAATGTAAAAAACCAAAACCCATCAGCAAGTTTTACAAATCAAAAGTTGATGTACCTTGCAAAGATTGTCAGAAAATATATCAACAATGGCGAGTGTATAAAGCATGGTTCCTCAAGTATAGTAGACCGAGTCTATTGGAATTAAGAAAAGCTTTCTTCAAAGAACATGGAGAATCAACAGACATCAGTGAGGATAAGGACGTCAAAAAGATATTACTGTTTTCAAGAAGTGTATATAAAATGAAAAAGATGAAAGACTGTTTGTCAAAAGACGATCAGACGTCAAAGAAGAAGGATGTACCACTGCGACGAATGCGGCTTCAGAACAAACAGACATTACAACTTAAAGAGACATCAAGAGTTGAAGCACCCAACGAAAATGAAAGAGTCACAGTGGCCGTTATTGGATGAATGGGATAGGGAAGAGGAGGACGACGACACGGATACGAAATCCAAAACGAGTGACGACTTGTCTGAAGACGAAGAAACTTACGCAGGAGAAAAGATGGATCCGTAGGACCACTTTATAGGAGACGTGCTGGTCTTATACAAGGACGACTACGAAAAGAAAGTGAATGAATACACGGACCGTGGCTACTTGGACAAAGATGCAGTAGCGAAAACAGAAAGGGATATGTTACCGCTTTATAGAGAAGGTCTAAAGAATCGTTTCGTCTCTAACATTATGTGGCAAATGGAAATGGCACGAGATCCAGTTCACAAGAAGATCAAAGAGACCGCAAAACGACTGAGAGATGACGAGGATTATGAATATGAAGAGTCCTGGAAATACGCTACCGAGAAGAGAAAGTACCTGTTAGATGCGAAGATAAAACAGTTCAAAGTGGACGAGGAGAGTGATGAGGATGAAGATTGAAACCTTTTACTATAATAAAGCATCGGAACTGATATTCGACTTGTTATCCATAACGCCAAATGAAACAATAGAAAACGATTACCATAAGCCTTATTCACCCAAATCCAGACAAAACATTACCTATTTACTAAAACACCCTTAAAAAGCCACGAGTTACTTCCCTTAGACTAGTCCCCACAGGTGAAACAAAGACATATTACATGTATAGTAAGCAACAAGAAAAAAAGGTTACTTTGGGGTCAAATCCTGAGAGACCCCTGACCCTTACCAGCACAAAAAGCTCAGAATCAACCTCTAGACCTTAAAAGCTGTCTAATGATATACAACAACCCCACCTTTGAATAGAAATAAGAAATGGGCACTTGATGGTCAAGCCCCTAATGACCACTGACCAACACAATGGACATCATCGGAAAGACATTGTCTTACCCAAGACAATGCAACAAACCGGAAGGAAAACGGACAAGGAATAAGAAAGATATGAAATTTTAAAAATTGGCGGGAAAATTATCTCCCCTTCTTAAACCGGAAATGACCGAAAATACGTCATCCAAGATGGCGGAACCGGAAGTCACGTGATCCAAGATGGCCGCCGGGATCCAAGTTGGCGGACCGGAACCGGCTGTGACGTCATACGCCTGCGCAAAAAAAGGGACGTCCTGGGGACGTCCTGAGAAATGCCCGGGTGGCGAATAGGCCCGCAGCAGAGCCTAGGTTCTTCAAAATTTACCGGTCCTTTGTGTCCCACCACATCCCCATTTTTCATTTATCATCATCATTTCATGTTCATT
The DNA here is from genome assembly GCA_963971305.1 of Arcuatula senhousia. Lineage (NCBI taxonomy): Eukaryota > Metazoa > Mollusca > Bivalvia > Mytilida > Mytilidae > Arcuatula > Arcuatula senhousia. The sequence goes on from OZ020306.1 coordinate 57,793,743, forward strand.
TATCATCCTTTTCATGTTCATCGCCTGTAAATAACCTATATAGCGTTGCACGGGCGTAAAACACCAACTCACTCACTCACTCACTACTCCGCCAACTACCCAACAGTCATCATTTAATAACCAATATTTTTCACGTCGTGAAATCGGGCCCAAAATTGAAATAATACCTATAATTTAAAGGATCTTTCTCATACTTGCACCAGTCTGAGGAACAAAATCGATGGTCACCATACAAAAGAGCCACAATGCTGTCTAGCCTTGAATTTAATGATTCAACTGCTGCTGATTGGTGTGACTGGATATCATGCATTTAACATCTGTCGTCTTTCTTTATGATGTTACTGAAATTTGTTTTCAAACGAGCAGCGGTGGTTGAGTCATTGTCAGAATGATACACACTGACTTCAAAACCTTTATTCTTCATTTTGTTTAACATTAAATAGCCATATCTGGTTCCATACCTTTGCTGCTGTTTTGAATGTTTATTGTTATTGTATCTGGAGCTTGGTCTCATTTTCCATGGATCTTTTTGTTCTTTTTTTTCTGCATATCCTGAGTAGAATGCATTTGGGTTGTAGCATGGTGTCTGTTCGGTTGAAACATGTTGGGTCGAGTATGCTTAAACATATATATGGTCTGCTCATCATCGTACTGACGAAATGGATCTCTTCCATCTGTCTTTCCTCCCTTTCGAACTCATTTCTCGTTTCTTCAAATTCTCTTTCTACTTGCTGTATTCTTTATTCGAACTCAAATCGTTAGACCGACCTTTCTTCCATTTCCAAGAATGTTGACAAAAGTTCTGCTGTATCTTTTTTTCTCTATTACTTGCCTTCTATACCAGACTGGTTTGACAGTCCTGCACTTTTCACGAAGACTGGTAAAACATGTTTACCTATATTTTAAACAGAATGGGTCGTATATTTCTGATCGCCTGTAAATTACCTATATAGCGTTGCACGGGTGTTCCTTTTTAGATCACCTTTCCCGAAGGGTCTACCTACCCTGAAATTTTGATGAAAATCCAACAACCCATGTAGGAGTTATTGCCCTTTTTAGCTCACCTGGACCGAAGGTCCAGGTGAGCTATTGCCATCACTTGGCGTCCGTCGTCGTCGTCGTCCGTCGTCGTCCGTCGTCGTTAACTTTTCTTTGAAAATCTTCTCCTCTGGAACGACTGAAGGGATTGCTTTGAAACTTTGCACACTTCGTCTATGGGATGTCCTCTACCAAGATTACAAAAATGTTGACCGCCATCCAAACAACATGGCCCCCGTTACTGAAAATAGACCAGGGGGGGTAAGACTACTGTTTTTGGCTTGTAAATCAAAAAGTATAAGAGATAGATGAAATCTGATTCACACTACTGCATCAGCATCAAAATCTCTACAAAAGTCTCCATTGAGTCGAAGTTGTCAGATGACCCCTTATAGGAGTAACGGCCCCTTAAAGGTGAAAAATAGCATTTTTCATGTTTTTGGCTTATATAATGAAAACTATGACAGATAGAGAAAAGTTGTTGTTTGCTTAAATGTTCAGCTCATTTAGCTCTACAAAAGTCTCCATAGGGTCGAAGTTTTCAGATGATTCCTTATAGGGGTTACAGCCCTTTAAAGGCGAAAAATAGTGTTTTTGGCCTATAGAATAAAAACTATTGCAAATAGAGAAAAGCTGTTGCTTGCTTAAATGTTCAGCTCATTTAGCTCTACATAAGTCTTCATAAGGTCAAAGTTGTCAGATGATCTCTTATAGGGGTTACAGCCCCTTAAAGGTGAAAAATAGCGTTTTTGCATGTTTTTGGTCTACAGAATGAAAACTATTGTAGATAGAGAATGGCTGTTGCTTGCTTAAATGTTCAGCACATTTAGCTCTACAAAAGTCTCCATTGGGTTAAAGTTGTCAGATGACCTCTTATAGGGGTTACAGCCCCTTAAAGGCCTAAAATAGTGTTTTTGGCCTATAAAATGAAAACTATTGCAGATAGAGAAAAGCTGTTGCTTGCTAAAATGATCAGCTCATTTAGCTCTACAAAAGTATCCATAGGGTTGAAGTTGTCTGATAAACCCCTTATAGGGGTTACAGCCCCTTAAAAGTTGAATAATAGTGCTTTTTGATTATATAGAATGAAAACTATTGCAGATAGAGAAAAGCTTTTCATGCTTAAACATTCAGCTCATTTAGCTATACAAAAGTCTTCATAGGGTTGACATCAAGACCAGGTGAGCGATTCAGGCTCCTGGAAGCCTCTTGTTGAATACATACCGTTTCCTTCTTTTTGACCACCCGGATATGTGGTGTTCTTTTACGGATACTTTTGACAGAATCACTCTCGGAACAGGTTGAATCCGCTGTGTACTCTGAGCCTGAACCTTTATAGAAAAGATATACATGTACCTTCATGTATATTGCCTCATTAAATGTACCTGAATCTACAAAATACCCTAATATTTGAACATATCATACTATATAATCTGTTTTGGGTCAGTTTTACGCATAAATGACCGCGAGTACGTGACGTGTAATCTTACCGAAACCAGGATATATCCTTATACTCTGTTCTGTTTAAATATGAGATACATTACTTAGAAATTAATTTTGAACTCCTTATAAGTCTTTCGTTACTGTAATTTGTCATTGTAAACACACGGACGATTTTGTACAATAAAGATGGCGCGATGAAACCAATTAATGAGATATTAACTGTGCTGCTTTAAAAGGGATTAAGCAATCAAATTTCTTAGTGATAACGAAGTAGTGTTATTTAAGTTTGGTATTATCTTCATTTACCACCATTCTAACTCAATGTATCTATTCGGACCGATTAAGGGTCCATTATATTTTAAACAATATTACATATCACACTAACAAATGAAATAATGTTATTACTTTAAATACATTTGGCGAATGATTTAGCTTTTGTTATCCCATTAAATAATTAAATAATAACTAGAATGTCTTACTTGTAAATTCTTCACTCACAGATTCACTCTCTGTATTGTCATCAGTGGTCTCTGAGCCTGAACCTTTATGAAAAAGAAATACTACATAAAACAATTTAAATACATATTAGATAAAAAGATGTTTACATGTACCCTCGTGCATATTCCTTCAATCTGTTTCAATATTAGATACATTACCTATAATTCAATTTTGAACTCCTTACAAGTGTTTCGTTACTGTAATTCGCCACAAAAATAATGCCGAATTTAAAAATGTCTAATTTTTGGATATATTAATATAAGGCATTTACTTTATATTGTGTAAAAATTGAACACCCTTTCCAGGCTTCTTTTCCCTAAATCTAGGATCATTTTTTTCCCAAATTACTATAGATTATATAGGAAAGGTTGAATAATTAGCATAAAATCTTGTCACAGAAAAAATCCACGAATTTAAATTTTGTATTTATTTGATAAAAATCAATGAAATACAATATATTTTGATATAAAACAATAAAAACTGGGGGTCACCAGCTTATTCTTCTGTCTACAATACAAATGTTTGTAATTTTTCAAGTGGATTATCTACCTTGTTTTATTTGAAAATGTTATTTATGAAGGAATGGTTGTTTTATTTTTTCCAAAATTGATTTATTTTGATTAAGTTTTATTGAATGAAACTATTTAACACAAGTGTCAAGGTATTTGTGGCATTTTAGCTGTTTTTGGTCACATGACAGGTGTCCACACTATCCTTTGATAATTTATGAATTAGAATAACTTACTTGTATATTCTTCACTATTAGACTGTGAACATGTATTGTCCTCAGTGTACTCTGAGTCTGAACCTTTATGAAAAAGATATACTCCATGTACAATTTAAACAAAATTACACACCAGATAAATAAAAATAATGTTTACATGTACCCTCATGCATAATGCCTATTTAATTTTACTTAAATCTGTTTTAAGAAATACCCGAATGTATTCATTTATACTGATAACTAAGAAGTGTTATTTTATTTTGATATTTTTATCTTCGTTTATCACCATTCTAATTCAATTTATCTAATCATACTGGTTAAAGATTCATACAGTGTCTGGCATTTTAAATATTTTTGGTAGAGCGCCTCTGATGAGTCTTGAATAGACGAAACGCGCGTCAGGCGTAGCAAAATTTATTGTCTGGAACTTTGTTGTCATTTGTATTTCGAACACACGTGAAGGTTAGCGCTGCTGGTGGAGTTTAAATTCCCCGAGGTTAACCCGCTCCGGCACCAACACTTTTGAGTTGGAGAATACATCAAAGCTTTAAATTATCCGTCTAAATTTCAAAATTGTCTAAACCCTAAGGTTCTTCATACCCCAGACATAGGTTGAATATCTTAGTAATAATTTGGTTCCCCAGTTTGTACAGTTTGCTCTGACATTCTGACCCCTGTTTCTTCTGCCTCTGCCATCTCTGGTTTAGCCCGTCCCCTCCCTCTTTTCCGCGGCCAACAGCTGTCCTTGCCCTTCCTGTCTCTGAAGACTCTGGATAATGATGATGACCTGCTTCTACTTAAATCTGAATCGGAAATCTAAAATAAAAAACGGACATTCAATTGACAGGTCGACATCGGGTCAGGCCGCTTTGCCCTCAAAGCGACTGGGATGTGTGCCCCAGGTAGTTGAATGGGGCAGCCCTGACATCGATAGATGCGGGGTCGTCAGGCGATAATGCGGAAAACCTGACCGCAAACCATAGTGGTGCACCGTGTTGGGAAAAATGTCACGTTCCTCGCACGTTAAAGAACCCTGCTGCAGGTCTCGGTAAGAGTAGGACCAGTAGGATCCCCATGCAGGAGGCTAAATTTCCCGTCCCTACCCATCACTCCTTTTTCCAGTGGCAGTCGAAACTCTCCTACCCGATTGGCCTTGTGTCCCCATTTCCTCCACTTCATCATCATTTCATGTTCATTGCATCACCAATTTCATGTTCATCTCCCGGATATAGCCGAAATCGTGCTGCTTGGGAGTAAAGCAACAACTAACTAACTAACTAACTAACTAACTCAATTGACAGGTCTAAGGGATGGGCTTGGTTTTTGTTCTGCTCAAAAAAAATTTCTCTGCAGACGGCAGTAAAAATATTTATTTTTTTAAAGCCATTGTGACAGAATATTTTTTTTATACATGTATATCCTTCTTCGGATTATTTTTTTTCCTTTACCTTTGCTGACAAAATATATTTTTCATTATAAATCATATTCAGATTATTTTTAGGAAAATAAAAAGCCCCCTTTTCAAGTTAAATGGTCGATATCTAGAGTCATTCGAGATTATTGCTGCTTAATGTAATAACTAAAGGTAATCCTATCATTTGTAAGTTTACATTAACTACAATTATTAAATATTCGGGGAAGGAAATAACATTTTAAGTTTATACAATTATTGTATGTACCTCATTGTGGTATCCCATTTTCGATACGAAATTTACTTGAAAAAAAATTAAGAATTTCGACTAAAATGTAAGATTCGATAAATTTAAAACATTGAACTATGCCCAGTAACCATTTTAAGTTTATAATGCTTGAAAAAACAAATGATCGATTTTTTCTGGAAAGTTTTAGTTACACATGCTTACCTCAGCATCGTCCCGTGTGGGGCCCGGGAGGCGAATAGGCCCGCAGCAGCGCTAAGCTTGTCGGTAAAAGTCCACTAAAGAGCGCTCAGAAAACTGACATCGGGGTCAGGCCGCTTTGCCCACAAAGCGACTGGGATGTGTGCCCCAGGTGGTTGAATGGGGCAGCCCTGACATCGAGAGATGCGGGGTCGTCAGGCTATAATGCGGAAAACCTGACCGCAAACCATAGTGGTGCACCCTGTTGGCACGTTAAAGTGTGTTTTATACTAACCCTAACCCTAAATGTATCTTTATATGCTAAATCCTAACCCTAATTGTGTGTTTTATACTAACCCTAACCCTAATTATACGTTTTTGTACTAACCGTTATCATCAATGTTTTTTTTTGTACTAACCCCTACCATTAATTTTGTGTTTTCATCGAGTATAACCCTAATTGTATAATTTTGTACTAACCCTAACCGTAAATGTATCTTATATGCTAACCCCTAACCCTAATTGTGTGTTTTACACTAACCCTAACCCTAATTATGCGTTTTTGTACTAACCCTTACCCTAATTCTATAATTTTGTACTAACCCTAACCCTAAATGTATCTTTATGTGCTAAACCCTAACCCTAATTGTGTGTTTTATACTAACCCTAACCCTAATTATACGTTTTTGTACTAACCCTTATCATAAATGTATTTTCTGAACTAACCCCTACCATTAATTTTGTGTTTTCATCGACTATAACCCTAATTGTATAATTTTGTACTAATCCTAACCGTAAATGTACATATCTTATATGCTAACCCCTAACCCTAATTGTGTGTTTTATACTAGCCCTAACCCTAATAATATGTTTTACACTCACCCTAACCCTTATTATGCGATTTTAAACTAACTCTTACCCTAATTGTATAATTTGTACTAACCCTAACCCTAAATGTATCTTTATATGCTAACCCTAACTGTGTGTTTTATACTTACCCTAACCCTAATGATATGTTTCACACTAACCCTAACCCTAATTATACGTTTTTGTACTAACCCTTATCATAAATGTATTTTTTGTACTAACCCCTATCACTAATTTTGTGTTTTCATCGACTATAACCCTTATTGTATAATTTTGTACTAACCCTAACCCTAAATGTATCTTATATGCTAACCCCTAACCCTAATTGTGTGTTTTACACTAACCCTAACCCTAATTATGCGTTTTTGTACTAACCCTTACCCTAATTCTATAATTTTGTACTAACCCTAACCCTAAATGTATCTTTATGTGCTAAACCCTTACCCTAAGTGTGTGTTTTATACTAACCCTAACCCTAATTATACGTTTTTGCGGATAAAGGACAACCCTGTCGTATTCCCCAAGTATTTTTAAAGATCTCTGAAATCCACCCATTATTCATAACACATGTCTGAATATCACTATAAAGCGTTTTTACCCAGTTTATAAAAGAGGTATTAAAGCCAAAGTGTTTTAACACCGAAAACATGAAACTCCATTCTAATGTATCGAACGCTTTAGAAAAATCAACGAATACTATAGCTCCTCCTATCTTATAAGATTCAGCATAATCTATAACATCTTGTATTTGTCTTAAGTTAAAACCAATGAATCGCCCTTGTATGTATCCGGTTTGATCTTCGTTAACTATCTTCGGTAGTACTTTCTTTAAACGTTGTGCAAGAACATATGATAGAAGTTTTAGATCTACATTCAAAAGAGATATTGGGCGATAGTTATCTAAAGAATGTGGATCCCCCTTTTTAAAAATGAGCGATAGGACGCTGGTTCGTTGAGAAAAAGTTAAACGTTGGTCTTCAAAACCTTTGTTTAGTACTTTCACTACAACATTTTTTAAACCATTCCAAAATTTTCTGTAAAACTCAACAGGTAAACCGCTTAACCCTGGTGCTCTGTTTAATTTCATTTTAAAAATTGCATTAGTGCACTCTTCTATTGTGATTTCTCCATCACAAACTTTTTTATCATTATTGTCTAGTATGTTTTCAATCTCGGTCTCTGAGATGTATCGATCACTTTGATCTATATCTGGAGCGTTTGTAGAATACAATCTTTCATAAAAATTCTTTATCTCAATGAGAATATCTCCTTGATCATTTATATCTTCACCATTTTCTCCACGTAATTTGTTAATTGTCTTTTTGATTTGTCTCTGCTTTTCTAGGCCTAAAAAGAAGGCATTGTTTTTCTCCCCAAATTCAACCCATTTCTCCCTTGGTCTGATTTGAGCACCTTAAGCTTTTTGTTCATAAATATTGCGGATTTTAGCTTCTAATTCTAACTTTTTTATAGTCAGCTTTTGATTGACATTAATAAAAAGGTGGTAATTTTTATTTGACTACAATTTTTACACATGTTTACTAAACAAAATACATGTATCATTCATTTCTTCTGAGTTATAATCCAGTTGGTAAGTTTGGGCCTACATTCACATTTGACTGTTTAAGATAAAAGTTTCACACTAGGTTTCACAACTACAAGCACAAATGTTCGTTTCCTAATATTACAAATATCTAACTTGATGTACTAAACATCCATATCTCATCATTTACAGTTTTGACATTTTGATACCCCAATTGGTTTTTCTGCTTCTTTGAAACCTGTATATTCTGACTAATTATTAAATAGGGACAACAGGTTCCCACGAGAACGAATCGACCATGTGATCTCTTAAGTATTTTATCTCTTGTGCAACATGGTCTTAATGTACCTGGTAAGTAACATTTTAGAAATGAGTTTATAGGATACAAAACACTCTAAAATATCAAGTACATAAAGTTACAAAACTTCACAACAGAATATTTTCCAACATATCGAAAATAAAGGTAACATAACTTAACATAACTACAAAAGTCCAAGAAAGGCATACTATAAAAATTGAAGAGTGCAATGGTCCCGACTTGGTGTAGACATTTAAAAAAAGAAACAGTGAGTGAAACAAGGTTTTATGGTGCGCAAAACCCCCGTTCCATTGCGATGTATGGGTCCGGTAGTTACTCAAAATACAACACAATTGTGAGGACAATGAAAGGATTTAAATTGTGTGCTTTTGATAGTATTAAGATCAAGGTTAATCAAGCAGCCCTACAAGAAATGGAACGATTACAGAAAAAATGTTTACTTCAGCCAGTGTCATTGCATAATGTATTACAGCCATTAGAATCTTCTTGTTGTGTCTTGTATTTAAACATTCGCTCGTTGAAGGAACATTTTCAGGACATTTCCCCTCATATTGATCCCAATTTTTATGGAATACTCTGTTTCTCTGAAACAAAGGTGTACAACTATTCAAAGTACAAATTCAATCAGATGGAATCTTTTGTAAATAAAAGGAGAAAGGATAAACATTGAAATGTGATATTTTCAACAAGATGTTTTGTTTATAGCTGACATCATGGAGATTGTTTCAGTGAAAACACCTGACTTAATAGTCATATATGTTTATATACCACCAGCACAATCATTTAAATCTGTAACAACAGAGCTCGAAAGTCTTATAGAGAAGAATCGTTCTAATATGCCATTTGATAATATGAATTTGACTACATTGCTGATTAACAAAAATGGATTTAATCAACTTGTGTCAAAACCAACCCATCAACTTGGCTCAATCCTTGACTTAGTATTTACCAACATAAAAGATATAACTGTCAGAAATACACCCGTGTGGTTTTCAAATCACCATGCTGTTACACTCCATATCAAGAACTGTTCGTTCTTTCTGTAATGTATAATGATATATAATAAAACAAAAACTAAATTGCATTTCAATTCCACTAGTATTTTCGTCCCGTGCGGGGCCCGGGTGGCGAATAGGCCCGCAGCAGAGCCTAGCTTGTCGTAAGAGGCGACTAAGGGTCTTGGGATTCCGACGTCGGGTCGGTGCTCAGCCCACAGAGCGACCAAGTGTGTACCCTAGGTGGCTGAATAGGGTAGCCCTCGTCCGCGGGGGTTGTCAGGTCTATAATACGGAAACCCTGACCGCCGACCATAGTGGGCCAACGTGTGTGGAGAGTGCCACGCTTCATGCACGTAAAAGACCCCTTTGTGGACCGCCCAGTAGTGCACCACATAGGCTAAATTTTCCGACCCTACCCACCTCTCCCCTTTTCCCTGTGGTTCTTCAAAATTTACCGGTCCTTTGTTTCCCACCCCATCCCCATATTTCATTTATCATCATCATTTCATGTTCATTTTATCATCCTTTTCATGTTCATCGCCTGTAAATAACCTATATAGCGTTGCACGGGCGTAAAACACCCACTCACTCACTCACTCACCCACTAGTATTTTCTCTTACCACATGCTCACACAAACAGATAAGTAGGTTTTGGGAGAAGTATTCTATTCATGATTAAACTTAAATGTTTGGAAAACTCCATTGCTGGTTTTTGATTTTACTAGTTTCACTAACTTTGCAAATCATTTACAGCTAAAAATCTTTGCACCATATATTTAAGTACATATTACCTAAATGTTTGGGGTTGGTGAAATATCCGGCCGGTAGGGGACTATGTATTGTTTTGCAGTACTCACAGAATGCTTGTTTACCTTGTGTTCTTAATTATACAGAAATAAGTACATACATGAAAATCAGGAGTCATATCATGTGTATGCTTTGTTTTTGTACCAATATTTTTTATACAGTTTTACTAATCATAGTGGAAAGGTTAGAGGCTGGTATGCCCCACCTAATCAATATGATTCTTCACACCTCCAAAGTATATAGCATTCAATTTATATTCCAAATTAACTTCTTTCTTAAGTAATACTATTGACATGTACAAAAGTTTTTAACATGCTGATGATATTACAGTGCCCCCAAAAACTTCTATTTGAAGTTCATATAGTAGCTAAATTCAAAATTGAAAATTATTATTGATTTTTTTTTATGAATACAAATGTATTATTTCTTTTATTTTATATATTTTTTGCTATTCAAATGTTGTTGTTTTTTAAATAAAAAACAACAGTAAGTGTGTCCATGGAACACGGATGCCCCCTAGTTCAATGGCCCATGAGTGCTAGTCAAAGATTTTCTTAAAGACAGACAAGAGTAAAACAAAAAGCCATAGTCCAAAATTTGTAGCAGCTAAAGCTAATGCATTGATGCATTTTTAACACTTAATTCTTTTAAAATCCCATGAATCATCTTCTGATTCAGATTCTTCATACATTTCAGATACTTGTGCAATATCATGCAATACAGATGAACACATATCTGCAAACCATTCAAAAGCCAAACTATCCTTTGGATGCACTCCGTCATATAAACTGTCAAATGAAAAAAACTTTTTTTTATGTTTTACGATTTTGCCCATGACGGCCACGCTTTTATGCTAAAAGTGCAATTGGATTTGTCCCATCTGATGCATGCAGCTCCTACTTCTTCATTCATAGCAATAATTTTGTCATTGACAAGACACAAGTCTTTTTCTAAATTTATTTGTTGCATGTTAATGTCAAAATCCGTGAAAATATTTTTTTTTTAAGTTTGAGTTTGATAAAGTTAAAATCTCTATAATTTGCAATACTGACTGGTGGAATGCATGCAATAGTAATTGGTATGTTGAGTTCATGGTAAAAGTTGTGTTGTAATGATTATACATTTGAAATGATGGTTTCAACTGTTCTTGGTTGTGGTTGTATGTGATTTCAATGCCATTTTCATGCTTCAGTTTTGTTGTAAAATTGCACAGCCCCCCTGTAAAAATAACACGAATTTCAGTGTCTTTTCCATGTGATGTTCCAATATTATTGACTGCATTTATAATTTCTTTTCGAATTGTAGCTATTTTCCCACCTGGTTTTATTATAGTGTAGTGTTGAAATGGTTGATGAGTTTCTAAAAAGGTGGGGAGCTTTACTCCCCGAGAACTACATCCTAATATCAAGTGATCAAGCATGTTTGTTACACTGAAATAAATTTGAAGAAAACGATATAATGACTGACATAAAACAAGAGAATAGGAAAAGACAAAGTTTTGTTTAAATTATAAATAATTTAAGTAAAGAATTTGGACTTGATTTTTGAAGTTATCCACACACACACACAAAAAACAGCAAACATCGAAAATGGGTTAGAGATGGTTATATCCCCCACCCAAATCTTCAATGTATGTATTAAAAACAATGAAAAGTAATTAAAATAGCAGGATTAGAAATGTTAATCTTTTATCAATACGTACTAAACACTCAATTTTTAAACCATGTACATGTATATATATAAATATGTTATTTTTAAACTTAAAGGACATGAAACAATAGTTGAATTTATACTGGTACTAGAAATATATTTCAAGGAATATATAAACTATATGGTAGGTGAACCGTGAAGAAGGAAAAAAATAATGGGACGTGCATGTCCATTATAAGCCAGCTAGCTTTATAGATACCATATGTATAATTGTGAAAATGACAACATGAATTTTATTTCAAGTAAATGGAAGAAATGGGTAAGAGATTGTTATATCCCCCACCCAAACCTTCACAAACATATACTGAATTAACTGCTGTTTATAATGATATGTGAACAGTATATTTACAATGTTTAGTTATGCTTGAAGATATTGAGCAACATAGATAACTGTTGTTGAATGATGGGAATGGATAAGTCTATTTCTTTAATCTTCTTTCATTTTATCATCCTTTTAATGTTCATCGCCTGTAAATAACCTATATAGCGTTGCACGGGGGTAAAACACCAACCCATTCACTCAAAATTTACTATTTCTTTGTTTCCCACCCCACCGGCATATTTCATTTATCATCATCATTTCATGCTCATTTTATGTTTATCGCCTTTAAATAACCTTTTTAGCGTTGAAAGGGCGTGCAACACCATCTCACTCACTATTTATTATAACATAATTCATGCAAAGGTCCAGTCCTTCCGTACCTAGAAAATATGTTCAATAAAGCGGGTCCATGTTACTGGCGTCATCATGTGATCCCGTATTTCTATCGCACATTGGTCAAGTTGTTGAAGAGTCGTTGGGTTTCTTTTAGCAACATTTTTTTTAATGCTCCAAACCATTTACCGGTATTTTGGGTAAAGGTCGCACGATTCCGGGGCGTCTTCCACCAGTTGATGTTGTTTTCCTCCATATATGTTTTAGCAAGCCTTCAGGTGTTTTGAGTCATTATCTTACATGAAGTGATAATGGCCAGGGTACACTGTTTGAACAAAAGATTTCAATGTATCATTTGAAATTCATTTGTAGAAAAGTGCTGGACGGCAGACGTTTGGGGCAAGTTTCTCCTTTTCTCTAAAACAGGCGCATTTGTTCTCGTGTAGTTGGATCGTTGATTCGTAAAGATGATATCTTCGAATGTGTCATTGTCGCTTAATAGTTTCTTAGAAACGTCATAGGCTAAATTTTCCGCCCCTACCTACCTCTCCCCTTTCCCTGTGGTTCTTCAAAATTTACCGGTCCTTTGTGTCCCATTCCACCCCCATATTTCATTTATCATCATCATTTCATGTTCATTGTATCATCCTTTTCATGTTCATCGCCTGTAAATAACCTATATAGCGTTGCGCGGGCGTAAAACACCAACTCACTCACTCACTCACTCTTCTCTCTTTGTTAACATCGCGTATAAGTTGACAATACTTCATTGTTATATGAATATTGTCTTAAATAACTACATTCAATACATAAATGTGAAGACATAAATGATACACATTGCTGACAATTCAGTTAGTTAGTTATTGCTTTACTCCCAAGCAGCACGATTTCGGCTATATCCAGGAGATGAACATGAAAATGGTGATACAATGAACATGAAATGATGATGAGTGGAGGAAATGGGGACACACTGCCAATCGGGTAGGATAGTTTTGACTGCCACTGGAAAAAGGAGTGATGGGTAGGGACGGGAAATTTTGCCTCCTGCATGGGGATCCTACGGGTCCTACTCTTACCGAGACCTGCAGCAGGATTCTTTAACGTGCGAGGAACGTGACATTTTTCCCAACACGGTGCACCACTATGGTTTGCGGTCAGGTTTTCCGCATTATCGCCTGACGACCCCGCATCTCTCGATGTCAGGGCTGCCCCATTCAACCACCTGGGGCACACATCCCAGTCGCTTTGTGGGCAAAGCGGCCCGACCCCGATGTCAGGTTTCTGAGCGCTCTTTAGTGGACTTTTACCGACAAGCTTAGCGCTGCTGCGGGCCTATTCGCCTTCCGGGCCCCACACGGAAGCCGACAATTCAGACTTCAATATCTCTTGATTTTCTACCATATCAAATAACCTATCATTAATGATAAAAAAATATAAATCAGTATCATTTTTGTAATCTTGAAAGTCAGTTACATTGCATATTTTTCCATTTACAAAATGACCAATTAAAATCTGTCCCGTGCGGGGCCCGGGTGGCGAATAGGCCTGCAGCAGAGCCTAGCTTGTCGTAAGAGGCGACTAAGGGTCTTGGGATTCTGACGTCGGGTCAGTGCTCAGCCCACAGAGCGACCAAGTGTGTACCCTAGGTGGCTAAATAGGGTAGCCCTCGTCCGCGGGGGTTGTCAGGTCTATAATACGGAAACCCTGACCGCCGACCATAGTGGGCCAACGTGTGTGGAGAGTGCCACGCTCCGTGCACGTAAAAGACCCCTTTGTGGACCGCCAAGTAGTGCACCACATAGGCTAAATTTTCCGCCCCTACCCACCTCTCCCCTTTTTCCTGTGGTTCTTCAAAATTTACCGGTCCATTGTTTCCCACCCCATCCCCATATTTCATTTATCATCTTTATTTCATGTTCATTTTATCATCCTTTTCATGTTCATCGCCTGTAAATAACCTATATAGCGTTGCACGGGCGTAAAACACCAACTCACTCCAATTAAAATCTTTATTATTTGTCAAGTGTAATAGTGTTTTATTCACAAGATTCTGTAGATCTATAGATTTCGTTTGTACTTGACAGTTCTGAACAGATTTTAATGAAACCTGTTATGATTTCCAAGATGAAAAATTGAAAGATAAACAACAATGTTTTAAAATATCAACATTGAAATTTTGAAATGGTTTGCAGTAACTATTAAAATCTGTGTGGCGTCTAGCAAACTTTAAACGGTACACTCTCTTTTCATCATTTCAATGAGCACGCTGTCAGAATTTATTTTAGAAAAAAAAACTTGACAAATTCAATAAATATAAGTACATATTTTTACCTACTCTTGTCTTAAGAGTAACATAGTTAACTAAATCCTCAATTGATGTAAAAATTTATCTTTATTAAAAAAATTATATCAACTGATAATTGTTTTCAATTAATACTATTCAAATCAAAGGCACAAAAATTTGCATTTTCCTCGTCTCCATTTTCTTGGCAAGCTTTGTATGCACATTCTACTGACGGTCAAAGTATGCTGGCTTCAGAAATTCTGTTAGTGGTGGTCGCAAGCTGCACACGGAAGCTAGTGAAGTTTTTTCTCCTACTTTTATTCCAAATGTTCTTCATTAACCATACATCTCCCAGTGCAACAATTCTGAGTGCTAAAGGTGTACTCAAAAGGCAGAGGATTTGGAAATACACACTGAGGAAAAACAGAGACCCAGCATCAAAGATTAGTAAGGAGGAAAACTACCAAAGAGTATTACAGTTTTAATACGATGTAAGAAGTGCCAACGAATGCTATGAAATGCCAGGCATCACCAAAATAGTAGACCTTAAAAAAATTCAGACCAAATCCTATGATAATTATTTTGTACAATCGTATCTGATGTTGGTCCCCTGTGATCTGAGCACCACGGGGTTTTTTTTGGGGGGGGGGAACTCCAAGCATTTCAGGTACAGATGTGCGGCCCAGAATTTTTATACCCACACCATTTATATATTGGTAAGCTTAAAAAAGACACAAATTTTATCTATATTCTAGGCAATAACAAAATAAAAATCTTAAAGATAAAAAAAAATCTATACTACTAAGATAACCAAGCGTATTTTGTTAGCGGGTTGCAGCCTAAACAACAAATGCTACGACTAACCTTTCATATATCAAAAATATGGGATGGTTATGCCCTTTGAAAATTTAATTAGCACATATGCAATTTTGTCTGCAATTTGCTATTTTACCTAATAATTGATCCGAAAACGCTATAGCCGTCATCGTTTCGGAATTACCCTCCTTTTTAGCTCACTTAGGTCGAAGGTCTATGTGAGCTATTACCATCACTTGGCGTCCGTCGTCGTCGTCGTCTGTTAACAATTTTTCAAAAATCTTCTCCTCTGAAACCACTGAACAGAATTTAATGAAACTTGGTATGAATGATCCTTAGGGTCTCCTGCACCAAACTTGTGTTTCAATTTTTAATCCGTCAAAAAACATGGCCACCGTTACTAAAAATAGACCAGGGGGCAGACTACTGTTTTTGGCTTGTAAATCAAAAAGTATAAGAGATAGATGAAATTTGATGCCACCCTACTGCTTCACTGTGGTCAAAGAGATCCGGTACCTAATGTTTTGTCAACTTCCGGTAATCTGTCGACAAGTGGACACGATATAAAAATGTTGATTTTTTTCCTATTTACATATTATCAAGATGCAAACATCTTTTTTAGACATATTCCGAGGTATCTATAGTATAAATTCTGGCCATATTTGTTATGTTTTGTCTTCTCACTTGCCGATTATCAACTGAACCAATGGCAAAATCGTACGTTTTTGTACAGGCTGCTCACATTTTTCTCAAAAACGCAATCTCGGGTAACAAAATTTGACATATTTTGAATGAAATATTGTTTAAAAATAACTTACATTCAAAGTCAGCTATAATTTACTCTTTATTTTACTCGAACTAAAACATTATTCAACTTTCTTTGTGACTTATGCCTGCCGAAGGAGTCCGGCTTTGTCAGAGGGAATACATCTCGAGGAATCGGTTTTGTCTTTCTTTTGGAATCGGCTTTGTCAATCGCTAAAACATGAAATTGAAAGCTTTATTTAGTTCTTCTTTGTTGTTTACTCTCGATTGATTTATTTTTTGGTGATTTTAGTTTGAAAGGTGAAAATCTACGCGCGCGGCAAGCGGTCAGACAGGGAAAATATTTTTGTTACAATTTTCTAAACAACTACTTATGACACCTTATGATCTGTAGCATCAACATGAAATTCCATAGCAAGGTGCTTTGCTCAACTACTGGGACCCAATACGTATACGGACCTGCGATCTGGAGGGTATTTAGTGTTGACTTACCATGGCCACCTTCCTTAAGCAGGGATGTCCAAAATCTGCATTCAGTTTTTTTTTCATAGAATTTTTTCCCTTTTTTAGCTCACCTGGACCAAAGGTCCATGTGAGCTATTGCCATCACTTGGCGTCCGTCGTCGTCCGTCGTCGTCGTCGTCTGTCGTCGTCCGTCGTCGTCCGTCGTCGTTAACTTTTCTTTGAAAATCTTCTCCTCTGAAACGACTGAAGGGATTGCTTTGAAACTTTGCACACTTCATCTATGGGATGTCCTCTACCAAGATTGCACAAATGGTGACCGCCCTCTAAACAACATGGCTGCCGTTACTAAAAATAGACCAGGGGGGTCAGACTACTGTTTTTGGCTTGTAAATCAAAAAGTATAAGAGATAGAAGAAATCTGATGCCACGCTACTGCTTCAGCATCAAAAGCTCTACAAAAGTCTTCATTGAGTCGAAGTTGTCAGATGACCCCTTATAGGAGTTAGGGCCCCTTAAAGGTGAAAAATAGCATTTTTTCATGTTTTTGGCTTATAAAATGAAAACTATGACAGATAGAGAAAAGTTGTTGCTTGCTGAAATGTTCAGCTCATGTAGCCCTACAAAAGTCTCCATAGGGTCGAAGTTGTCAGATGACTCCTTAAAGGGGTTACAGCCCCTAAAATAACGTTTTTTTATATTTTTGGCCTATGGAATGAAAACTATAGCAGATAGAGAGAAGCTGTTGCTTGCTTAAATGATCAGCTTATTTAGTTCTACAAAAGTCTCCATAGGGTCGAAGTTGTCAGATGTCCCCTTATAGGGGTTTCGGCCCCTAAAATGATGTTTTTTCATGTTTTTGGCCTATAGAATGAAAACTATAGCAGATAGAGAAAAGCTGTTGCTTGCTTAAATGTTGAGTTCATTTAGCTCTACAAAAGTTACATAGGGTGATAGTTGTCAGATTACTCCTTATAGGGGTTACGACCCTTAAAATAACGTTTTTTCATGTTTTTGGCCTTTAAAATGAAAACTATTACAGATAGAGAAAAGCATTTTCTTGCTTACACATTCAGCTCATTTAGCTCTAGAAAAGTTTTTATAGGGTCGACATCAAGACCAGGTGAGCGATTCAGGCTCCTGGGAGCCTCTTGTTTATTGAAACATTCATGAAATTTTTGTAACAGTTTTCTTGATTTTTATTTTACCGGTACTTATCAAACCCTTTTGAAATACATGTAATAGTTGGTACGCAGCATCAACTTGAGCATCAACTTCCTGTTAAACGACATTCGTCGACTTCTTTCTATTTTGTACTGTCTAAAGAAATAAAAAGTGGAATGGTTTAAAAACCAATACATGAAATCTCTCCTGCGAGTATTGAAAATATATAACTTTCTGGTGGCGACGGAAGAAAAGATTTATATAATTTTTTTAGCGAATATATACATGTACAGCCCTTGCATGGTCGCCAGGCTTGTGTGGGAGGAAAGTCCAACTATTTAATGTAGAAAATCGATGAAACCAACGAGCAACGGTACGTGTCTGGAAACCTTGACAAATGATTTTTATCTTGCGTACTGCTTTTAAACTGCTTTGCTCTCGTTGATTTGTGATTGCATGCCTGTGTCATTTAATACTTGTATGTCATATTTGTTTGTGATGCATGTGTCTGTGATCTTTGTTATTTGTTACCTAGTCGGTTAAGAGCTATGCAGCTCATGTTTGTCTTTGTATTGTATATGTGTGCCGACTTAAAATAAAAGTTATTTTCTTACTTACTCGTACTTATGCGAGACTCGAACCCACAGGTATCAACTTGTGATTTAAACTTAAAAGTCCACCACCTTAAACATCGAGAGATGCGGGGTCGTCATGCTATAATGTATACAGAAAACCTGACTGCAAACCATAGTGGTGCACCGTGTTGGGGAAAATGTAACGTCCCTCGCACGTTAAAGAATCCTGATAAGAGTAGGACCCGTAGGATTTTTGCAGGAGGCTAAATTGCATGACATCAATCCTCTTTTCCTGTAACAGTCAAAACTCCCAACCTTGTGTCCCTATTTCATCCACTTCATCATCATTTCATGTTCATTGTATCATCCATGCCATGTGCACCTCTCGGAAATAGCCGAAATCGCGCTGATAGACGCAATACATTCTATGGTACCGTTGTATGTCCATCGGACATCTATTTCTTGTTTACTGAAAACTTTAATATCCCATCACACTTTTTATTCACTTATACCGGTAACTCGGCAACTAATATTACTACATATTACTACATAGCTGATATTTAAAAACAAATTTGATATATAAGTATTATACATAATCGTCATTGGTCTATAGTTAAAGGCTTAGGCATAACGTAAATCACCTGATTATGCAGAATTGTTAGTTACTGGAAAATGACTGTGATCTTAAAAATTATAGTCATTCAAGCCAATACATTGTACTTAAAGCCTCACTAAGTGTGCCTATACCCATATGGAAGATAAAGTTAATAACAAAACTAACCGAACATGAATGATCAATTTCAGTGTCCAAAAAGAAAAAAAAGCAACGCAGCCATACCGGAGAAATTGTGGATGGCAATGGTCCTGACTTGGTACAGGCATTTCAAACAAAATGATGGGTTGAACCAGGATTTATGACGCCAAACCTCTCACTTCCACTGCGATCTTGTCCCGTGCGGGGCCCGGGTGGCGAATAGGCCCGCAGCAGAGCCTAGCTTGTCGTAAGAGGCGACTTAGGGTCTTGGGATTCTGACGTCGGGTCAGTGCTCAGCCCACAGAGCGACCAAGTGTGTACCCTAGGTGGCTGAATAGGGTAGCCCTCGTCCGCGGGGGTTGTCAGGTCTATAATACGGAAACCCTGACCGCCGACCATAGTGGGCCAACGTGTGTGGAGAGTGCCACGCTTCATGCACGTAAAAGACCCCTTTGTGGACCGCCCAGTAGTGCACCACATAGGCTAAATTTTCCGCCCCTACCCACCTCTCCCCTTTTTCCTGTGGTTCGTCAAAATTTACCGGTCCTTTGTTTCCCACCCCATCTCCATATTTCATTTATCATCATCATTTCATGTTCATTTTATCATCCTTTTCATGTTCATCGCCTGTAAATAACCTATATAGCGTTGCACGGGCGTAAAACACCAACTCACTCACTCACTCACCACTGCGATCTTAGGAACCGGCAATGACAAAAAATAAACCACAAACAACATGGTTGGGAGACACAATATAGGGATATTGAGCCAGAGGTGATTATCTCAGTACAGCAGACCAGCCAAAAACTAATTAAACAATGTAATCACCATATCTTTCAACTCACTTTTGAATTTTTCTACTAGTGGCTGATAATGAAGAAAAAATTTTTTTTTCAAAGATCGTATTTTCTTATAACCCTGCCTCAAAACTCGGTCATGGAGAAATCGGTATCTGATCTAAAAAATCTATGAAATGTGTGCAAGGTCTAGCATATCGAATAAGTTGTGAAGTATCAACGCCGTATGCAGGGGAAGTTTGTATATTGCTCTTTAGATTAGGAAAATTAATAATTTGAAAATTAAAAGCGTCTCTTGTATCGTAATTTTTTGTGCTGAGATGACCACCAGGGTCTAATTCTAGATGCAATTGGATTCGGTAGTCTCTTTAATTTACAACTTTGGAGGATATGGAACTTTTCAGTCACATGCATGTAACGGGGATATACTAAAATCATTCTCCTGTGAGTGGTCATCCATGTGAACAACATAGGTCATAGCCAGCATCCGAAGCATGCATTGTGTTAATTATATCCATACATATAATTTTGACGGGTTTCTTTGGTTTTTTGACGACCTTGGTATGGGGTCTGGGATTAAGGGCACATAAGATGGGGGTGGAAGGGGAATATTGTATGTTCACTTCGGCGACCTAGATGTATCGTCAGTTTAAAAAGGAGCAGCATTTGGGGGACAGTTCTCATGTTGAGCAAAACATTGATATCTTTTGGTTTTAGTTCCTTTTCACTTTTTTAGCTCACCTGGACCGAAGGTCCATGTGAGCTATTACCATCACTTGGCGTCCGTCGTCGTCGTCGTCGTCGTCTGTCGTCGTCTGTCGTCGTCGTCGTCTGTTAACAATTTTTCAAAAATCTTCTCCTCTGAAACTACCCAACAGAATTTCATGAAACTTGGTATGAATGATCCTTAGGGTGTCCTGCACCAAACTTGTGTTTTGATTTTTGATCTGTTAAAAAACATGGCCGCCGTTACTAAAAATAGACTAGGGGGGTCAGACTACTGTTTTTGGCTTATAAATCAAAAAGTATAAGAGATAGAGGAAATCTGAGGCCACGCTACTGATTCAGCATCAAAAGCTCTACAAAAGTCTCCATTTGGTCAAAGTTGTCAGATGATCCCTAATAGGGGTAACGGCCCCTTGAAGGTGAAAAATAGCCATTTTTTCATGTTTTTGGCCTACAGAATGAAAACTATTGCAGATAGAGATTAGCTGTTGCTTGCTTAAATGTTCAGCTCATTTAACTCTACAAAATTCTCCATAGGGTCGAAGTTGTCAGATGACCCCTTATAGGGATTACGGCCCCTGAAAAATAGCGATTTATCATGTTTTTGTCTTATAAAATGAAAACTATTGCAGATAGAGATTAGCTGTTGCTTGCTTAAATGTTCAGCTCATTTAGCTCTACAAAATTGTCCATAGGGTTGAAGTTGTCAGATGACCCCTTATAGGGGTTACGGCCCCTGAAAAATAGCGATTTTTCATGTTTTTAGCCTACAGAATGAAAACTATTGCAGATAGAGATTAGCTGTTGCTTGCTTAAATGTTCAGCTCATTTAGCTCTACAAAATTCTCCATAGGGTAGAAGTTGTCAGGTGACCCCTTACAGGGGTTACGGCCTTTGAAAAAAGCGATTTTTCATGTTTTTGGCCTACAGAATGAAAACTATTGCAGATAGAGATTAGCTGTTGCTTGCTTAAATGTTCAGCTCATTTAACTCTACAAAAGTCTCCATAGGGTCGAAGTTGTCAGTAACTCCTTATAGGGGTTATGGCCCCTTATAGGTGAAAAATGGTGTTTTTGGCCTATAGAATGAAAACTATTGCAGGTAGAGAAAAGCTGTTGCTTGCTTAAATGTTCAGCTCATTTAGCTCTACAAAAGTATAGGGTCAACATCAAGACCAGGTGAGCGATTCAGGCTCCTGGGAGCCTCTTGTTTCTAAATAACATGTCTTTCTCCTCACCTTTAATATAATTTCTGTTCGCTCCAATATCATTTGGAATACCGGTTATATTGAAACTATGAGAAATTTAGTTCTGAAAGTTTTATTTTAAATACATAGTCCTTTTCGTGACTTTTTGATGTGTGTACGTAATACTATTTCTGACAGGGTCATGAAAGTAGAGGTTCAATAATAATAGGTATGTTGAAGTTACATTGTTCATTTCTCTAAGTAAGGTGAACAAAACTGATTTAAAAGTTTATGCATGTTTATTTTTTTAGATATATCCCCAAATAGACACACAATAAAAACATCAGTCATTGACATTTTGGTAATAATAAAACTTTAAATGAGTTTAATGTTCATTTTTTGGAAAGACGAAACCGGTTCCTAGAACGGATAGCAATTATGACGAAACCGGAGCATTATATTTGACAAAGCCGGACTCCTTCGGCAAGCATGGGTCACAAAGAAAGTTGAATAATTTTTTAGTTCGAATAAAAAAAGAGTAAATAATAGCTGACTTTGTATGCAAGTTATTTTTAAACAATGTTTCATTCAAAATATGTCAAATTTTGTTACCCGAGATTGCGTTTTTGTGAATATTTGTGAGCAGCTGGTCGAAAACGTACGATTTTGCCATTGGTTCAGTTGATAATCGGCAAGTGAGAAGACAAAACATAACAAACATGGCCAGAATTTATACTATAGATACCTCCGAATATGTCTAAAAAAGATTTTTGCATCTTGATAATATGTAAATAGGAAAAAAATCAACATTTTTATATCGTGTCCACTTGTCGACAGATTACCGGAAGTTGACAAAACATTAGGTACCGGATCTCTTTGACCACAGTGTGCTTCAGCATAAAAAATTCTACAAAAGTCTCCATTTGGTCGAAGTTGTCAGATGATCTCTTATAGGGGTTACAGCCCCTTAAAGGTGACAAATAGCGTTTTTGCATGTTTTTGGCCTATAGAATGAAAATTATTGTAGATAGAGAAAAGCTGTCGCTTGCTTAAATGTTCAGCTCATTTAGCTCTTCAAAAGTCTCCATAGGGTCGAAGTTGTCAGATGACCCCTTATAGGAGTAACAGCCCCTTAAAGGCGAAAAAAAGTGTTTTTGGCCTATAGAATAAAAACTGTTGCAAATAGAGAAAAGCTGTTGCTTGCTTAAATATTCAGCTCTACAAAAGTCTCCATAGGGTCAAAGTTGTCAGATGACCCCTTACATGGGTTACAGCCCCTTAAAGGCGAAAAATAGTGTTTTTGGCCTATAGAATGAAAACTATTGCAGATAGAGAAAAGCTGTTGCTTGCTAAAATATTCAGCTCATTTAGCTCTACAAAAGTCTCCATAGGGTTAAAGTTGTAAGATGACCCCTTATAGGGGTTACAGCCCCTTAAAGGCGAAAAATAGTGTTTTTGGCCTATAGAATGATAGAGAAAAGCTGTTGCTTGCTAAAATGTTCAGCTCATTTAGCTCTACAAAAGTCGTCATAGGGTTGAAGTTGTCTGATAGTCTGATAAACCCCTTATAGGGGTTACAGCCCCTTAAAAGTTGAATAATAGTGTTTTTTTATTATATAGAATGAAAACTATTGCAGATAGAGAAAAGCTTTTTCATGCTTAAACATTCAGCTCATTTAGCTATACAAAAGTCTTCATAGGGTTGACATCAAGACCAGGTGAGCGATTCAGGCTCCTGGGAGCCTCTTGTTTAGAAAATGTTTCATGTCCATTGTATCATCCTTTTCATGTTCACCGCCTGTAAATAACCTTTATAGCGTTGCACGGGCGTAAAACACCAACTCACTCACTAGAAAATGTTTGAAATTATTTCCCCTGTTTTCAGACAATAACAAATAAAACCCACAAAACTTTTAAAGATTTTATATTATATATTATATTGGTATGTTTACTATAAAAATGTATGCAAAGAATGTTTTTATCGTCAAAAATTGTAACTTGATAGAAGAATGAAAACCATATTGAAGTTTTAAAATGTGTAAAATTACACGATAAAATTGAACAGCGAGTTGAAACTTATCCTAAGAAATCTGAGAAAAAAAGGTAGAAAACATGCAGACGGCGATTAGACTAATGTTTTCCATTTCCATTATTTTTTCTTTTTTTAATCTACAGGTTGGGATAAAAAACAACAAAATATAAACTAAAAACTGTTATAGAGTTAAATAATACCGTAGGACCTTACATTTCCATTCTATTTTCTCTTTTTATACGACCGCAAATTTTTTGCGATCGTATTATGTTATGGCGATGTCGTTGTCGTTGTCGTCGTCGTCTGTAGACACTGGTTTCCGTGCGATAACTTTAGTTGTAGTTAACCAATTTGTTATAAAATTTTGATATGATGTTTATAACCACTAAAGGAAGGTTGGTATTGCATTTGGGGACTCTGGCCCCTACCGTTTTAGAAAAAAGGGCCAAAAGGGGCTAAAATGGGTGTATTGACAAAACGTCTGTAGAATGTTTAATTAAGTCTCCCAAACGAAGTTTGGAGACTTATTGTTTTTGTTGCGTTTCTTATTATTATTATTCTTCTTCTTCTTCTTTCTCGCAGCAGAGCCTAGCTTGTCGTAAGAGGCGACTAAGGGTCTTGGGATTCTGACGTCGGGTCAGTGCTCAGCGTCCACAGAGCGACCAAGTGTGTACCCTAGGTGGCCAAATAGGGTGGCCCTCGTCCGCGGGGGTTGTCAGGTCTCTAATACGGAAACCCTGACCGCCGACCATTGTGGGCCAACGTGTGTGGAGAGTGCCACGCTTCATGCACGTAAAAGACCCCTTTGTGGACCGCCCAGTAGTGCACCACATAGGCTAAATTTTCCGCCCCTACCCACCTCTCCCCTTTTTCCTGTGGTTCTTCAAAATTTACCGTTCCTTTGTTTCCCACCCCATCTCCATATTTCATTTATCATTATCATTTCATGTTCATTTTATCATCCTTTTCATGTTCATCGCCTGTAAATAACCTATATAGCGTTGCACGGGCGTAAAACACCAACTCACTCACTCACTCACTCTTCTTTCTCGCGCCGCCAACTTGTTCCGGGGCCCTTTTGTACTTTATACTTGACCGATTTAATTCAAATTTGGCACAGTGGTAGAACCCTATGAGATGTGGGTCCTCCCTGAAATTCAAGTATGGGGACCCCCCAGGGGCTGTGCCACGCCCCCCCCCAAAATACCCCCAAAAATAATATTTTTTTAATATGTCGAAAAAAATTCAAATAACTACTTTATAACCATACATATTATTAATCCTTATGTTAAGACGAATCATTTGGTACCATAGGGGGGTCCCAGGGGGTCATGCCCCGCCCTTCAAATTACAAAATCCTTAATATCTTTAAAATTATTGAGATCCCCACCCTATAACCATATATATTATTATTCCTTATGATAAGACGAATCATTTGGTACCATAGGGGGGCCCAGGGGGTCATGCCCCACCCCCCTCAAATTACAAAATCCTTAATATCTTGAAAATCATTGAGATCCCCACCCTATAACCATATATATTATTACTCCTTATGATTAGACGAATCATTTGGTACCATAGGGGGGGGGTCCAATGGGGTCATGCCCCGCCCCCTCAAATTACAAAATCCTTAATATCTTGAAAATTATTGAGATCCCCAGCCTATAACCATATATATTATTATTCCTTATGATAAGACGAATTATTTGGTAACATAGGGGGGTCCAAGGGGGGTCATGCCCCACCCCCTGAAATTACAAAATCCTTAATAGCTTGAAAATCATTGACATCCCAACCCTATAACCATATATATTATTACTCTTTATGATTAGACGAATCATTTGGTACCATAGGGGGGTCCCACGGGGTCATGCCCTGCCCCCCTTAAATTACAAAATCCTTAATATCTTGAGAATCGTTGAGATCCCCACCCTATAACCACATATATTATTTCTTCTTATAAGACAAATTATTTGTTGCCATAGAGGGGTACCAGCGGGGTCATGCCCCACCTCCTCAAATTACAAAATCCTTAATATCTTTAAAGCCATTGAGATCCCCACCCTATAACCATATATTTTATTACTACTTATTTTAAGAGAAAGCATTTGTAACCATAGGGGAGTCTGAGATTATTACATGGGAGTCAATTGGGAAACTTCGTTTGGGAGACTTAGTAACAGTTTCACTGTTACACTTATTACTTGTTTTCATCCGATTTTGATCATTCTTTTTTTATTGTATTCCTCAATAAATTCTGTCAACAAAATGTAACAACACCTTTGATGTATCTTGTACCGTTACATTGATATAAGGGGTCAAAAAGGGGCCACACCCAAAAAATCGACTTTTTTATTTGTGGTCCGATTTTCAAAATCTTTTTTTTTATTGGAATCCTTGTAAAAATCCCCGCATGCGTTTTTCAATCAGATTTGCAATATCTCATACCATTTTCGAGAAATTAGGGGTCAAAGGGGCCAAAAACGCCATTTATAAAAGTTTGTCCAGGCAAATAGTTTTTAACCAAAGTATAGTTGTAGTGGGCCAGCCAATTGTTATGAAGTTTAAATATGATGATTATATCCACTAAAGGAATGATGGTTTTGTATTTGGGGTTTGTGGCCCCTACTGTTTTAGAAAAAAAGGGCCAAAGGGGCTAAAACGGGTGTATTGACAAAACTGTTGTAGAATGTTCATTATTCATTCAATTTTGAAAATTTTTTTTTTGTTGAAGTGCTCATAAAATTCTGTCTACTAAATGTGTCAATGATTTTGATATGTAAAGGAAAAATGATGTCATGGAACAAATGCAACAACAGTATACTGACTTTACAGAAAGGATGGAAAAGATGCACAAGGACAAGATGAGATGACAAGATAGACTGCTTGATTTATATGAAAGATAAGTAAATGCAAAAGAACAAAATGACTGAAAGAGTATTTATTTCCATCAGGCTTTCATTTGTCATGTAGATTTCTCAATTCTGTGGAACAATTTTTCATGTTCATATGAAATTTAATGTATTCATCGGTCATCATTTTAGTTTTCCAAATTTGAAATGAAAAATTTGACCTTCATCATTAAAGTTTTCCAAATTTAAAATGAAAAACTGAGACCTATGTTCTTTTTTTTTGGTGGGTGGTTAATTCCACCAATTCTACTGTTGTTTTACTAGTTTATATTCTGTTACATCATGTACATATATTATATTTTTTTATGTTCAGTTAGGAGAGCTGAGATTATTATGTGAGTCTTTTTTGTGCATTTGTTAATTTTATCAATTCTATTATTGTTTTACAAAAATGTACATGTGTCAGTTAGGAGCTGAGATTATTATGCGAGTCTTTTTTGTGCATTTGTTAATTTTCCCAATTCTATTATTGTTTTACATGTGTATATTCTGTTAAATTTTTGTTTATATGTTCAGTTAGGACAGCTGAGATTATTATGCGAGTCTTTATTTTTAAAGATTTTGATTAATAAACGTTATTGATAAATTGTGTACTTATTCATATATTATACCCCCACTCGTAAGAGAGGGGGCTATATTGCAATCACTTTGTCCGTCTGGTAAAATCTCAGCTTTTACTGGATTGATTTCAAATTTGGTACACAGTTTCAGCATGAGTCTTTCCATACCTGCTCTTTCCAGGTCAGTCGGTCGACTACTTCCTGTTTTCCGAGCCGACTTTTTAAGGGTCAACAATTGGACATTTTTAGTAACAAATTCTCAGCCTCTACAAAAGGGATTGATTTCAAACTTAGTAAACAGCTTTTGCATGATGAGTTGTACGTTGCCTCCCCTTTCCAGGTCAGTCAGCAGGCTATTTCCTGTTATGTAATTGGTCGAGTGGGGGTATGCTTAGCACGACCTAGTGCAACCCCTTGTAGAGTATACAGTTGCAATAGTTGATGCTGTTGAATATTTTTTAACCCACCCCCTTTCAAAAGAAGTACTAGTATATTTAAATTGTCCTGTCCCTGTCAGCCCAAAGACTTTGTACACACAACATATTTTGACATTTTAAGGGCCATAACTCCTAAAAGAAATGGTTCTACAGCTTTGACCTAATTACATGAAATGTAGATCTTGACGTGCTCAATCATCTGCATTTTGAATTTTATAAATATCTTGTATAGTTTTCAAGATATAGGGCTAAATAAGTGCAAAATTTTGAAAAAATCCAGAAAAAGAGCAATAACTCCTACATCGGCTGTTACCGTTTTTGAGTTACTTGCAAAAAACTGTTATTTGACCCCCCTGTTATATTTTAGCCATGGCGGCCATGTTTTTTTTTCGAATCAAAAGTCCGAACGATAGTTTTGTTCACATCATGCCACTAAACAACTATGTTTGGTTGCAATTGGACTTATGGTGTCGGACAAGTTAACTTTTGAAAAATTGTTTACAGACGACGACGACGGACGCCAAGTGATGGTAAAAGCTCACATGGACCTTCGGTCCAGGGGAGCTCAAAATTAGTAAGTCTATTTGCATCAATATCAGATAAAAAGTTAAGGTATTAAGGACACTAATTTTCCCAGAGGAAAAGAGATGTTGTTTCATTTGTGATTATTTTCTCTACGGGATCATCCCCCGAACATTCTTCTACAACCTGCCAATCATCGGCATCTTCAAATTTGCTGGAAGATGTAACCTCAACTGGATCTCCATTCAGATCAAGTTCATCTGTTTTTTTGGTCTCCATTCCCGCTGGTATAAAAGTTACAGAGACTGAATATTCGGGGTTCTCGAGTTCTGCCGACCGCTGAGACGGAATATCCCGTAGTCGCCTGTCTCCAAGGGTTCTAAACTCCTGTAAACTCATACAAACTTTAATTATAACCACTAAGGCATGTTCCATGGAATGCACATGAAACTACAGATCTGTATTGTTAATAGCCTTTAAGTTTTATTGTTCACAAAGTCCAATTCTCAAAATCTGTGATTTTCGATAAAAAATGAAGTTTTTCCAAAAATATTAATCAGATTTGCACGAAATTTTAATATGCAAATCAGGACATGCTACTTAGTAGCTGAACAAAGTTTCAGAACTGTATTGTTAACAGTTTTTGAGTTTTAGTGTTCACAAAGTCCAATTCTCAAAATCTGTGATTTTCGATAAAAAACGAAGATTATTTCCAAAAATATTAATCAGATTTGCACAAAATTTTAATATGCACATCATGACATGCTACTTAGCAGCTGTGCAAAGTTTCAGAACTGTGGTGTTAATAGTTTTTGAGTTTTAGTGTTCACAAAGTCCAATTCTCAAAATCTGTGATTTTCCTTAAAAAATGAAGTTTTTTTCCAAAAATATTAATCAGATTTGCATGAAATTTTAATATGCACATCATAACATGCTACTTAGCAGCTGTGCAAAGTTTCAGAACTGTATTGTTAACAGTTTTTAAGTTTTAGTGTTCACAAAGTCCAATTCTCAAAATCTGTGATTTTCGATAAAAAATGAAGATTTTTTACAAAAATTTTAATCAGATTTGCACAAAATTTTAATATGCACATCATGACATGCTACTCAGCAGCTGTGCAAAGTTTCAGAACTGTGGTGTTAATAGTTTTTGAGTTTTAGTGTTCACAAGAATTGTTGACGGACGGACAGACGGACGGACGGACAGACGGACAAAGTGAAAACTATAGGGCGTCCGCATCTTCGATGCGGGGCCCTAATAATTATTTAAATTTAGATTAAAGAGGAATTAATAGACTTTCCTAAGCAAAAAAAAATGTGTGAATACCCCAAGAGGTAAGAAAAATACAATTAGTTAAAGTGATACTAGAAAAACTATCAAAATCCTAAAATATGTGATTTTATGTAAATTTCAAGTCTTTATATCTCGAAAATTAGTTCGATAAGGTATATTTTTTTTTGCATATTCTGAAAGTGCATAAAAAAATGAGCCTATCATTTAATTTTCATAACTTTTTCAATGGAAGTTCAAAACTGTATCGTATGCCCTTAATGTTCGATGCATGTTTGGAGACAATACTATTTAAACACTATAGGTGTGTACTGCTACCGCCCACTTAAATTTAGGTCACTAAGAACTTCATTTTTGAGGGGGGTGGCGATACTTCAAGTACGGGCGGTTCACCCATCGCTCATAAACACATTTTCCTTCTAGTTTCTTTTTTTATTTGTAGTGGTTTTTTTCTTCTCCAATTATTATTACTGACATGAAAATTATAAAAAATAATTGTTTCCGAATTTTAAAATTGACATTGAAAACGTAAGTGTAAGAACGGCATATTATATCTTATGCATGAAGATGTTTAAACAAGATATTAATTATTCTTTATTCAGCGATTTTAAGAGCTTGTGTCAGAAAAGTTTCTTTCATTTTTTAAATAGAAGATTGTTCCAGGTGGCTTTACGAATGCATGTGACAGTTATAAATTTGTGGTTCTGATTCTGATAGAAAAATATGTGAAAATAAAAGTAAAAAACCCATAGAACTCGCGCATTCGGTGTGGCGGGCTAGGTTATAAAAGATTCTATGTACAAAGCATTTAAAGCATAATAATTAAATAAAAATAAAAACAATCTGGTCTTCGCCAAAAACTCACAAAATAAAGGACAGTAAATAAGAGACCGTTTTGAATTGTTACCATCTATTATTTCCTGCTTAAGTTTATGACAGTTCAAGACAGAAAACACAAATCTGTCATGACCTAATATTTCCTGCAGCAATTCACAACAGTGCCTAACAGTTAGTGGATATCTTGTCAAGAACTGCTTTTTACTATGGCAATGGTGGACAGTGCATAATAGGTCAAGAAAAATTGTCAACTGCTGTGCAAAATTGTTACGGATCAGGACAGTGATAAACAATACAAGTAAAATTGTTAACTACTGCCTAAAATTGTAACAATTTTGGACAGTGATTAACAATCCAGGTAAAGTCTGTCACGATCTATGAGAAACTGTACCAATGTCGGACAGTGCAGGCCAATGTAGGACAGTGCATTATAGGCGGAAGGTAATCACTGTCACAAACTGTCCTTGATTGTATATGGTGATAATGGTAATTCACTGTTGTTTGGCAGTAGTTTCACAGTAAATAGCAGTGTAAGGCAGTAAAAAAATGGCTGTGTCTGGTATAGACAGTAATTTTTTTGGTTCATAGTGTACCCACCTCTCCGCTTTTCCTGTGGTTCTTCAAAATTAACCGGTCCTCTGTGTCCACCCCATCCCCATATCTCATCTATCATCATCATTTCATGTTCATTTTATCATCCTTTTCATGTCCATCGCCTGTAAATAACCTATATATGTGTTGCACGGGCGTAAAACTCACTCACTCACTATTATCAGACAAAGTAAATATTATTGTTTACATATACTGGTCCTTCTGATAATTGAGCAATAGATAACAGCATACAGTATAATTTATAAACCAGTTAAATAATGACTATAATCCTATATGTTCAGAGCTTGTGGGATGAGGTTTGGGCTGCCGCTGAGCACAACAAACTTCATGAGCTTAAACCACAGCTTGGGGAAAGTCGTGCTTCATTTCGATGCCGTCGAGACCAGGTGGTCATCACTAGATGTCGTATAGGACATTCTAGAGTCACTCATGGCCACCTGATGACACAAGAGAAGGAGGCCCCAATGTGCATTCCTTGTGACTCGCGGTATTCTTTGAAGCATGTTTTCCTGGACTGTGTTGATGTTGCTCCAATTAGAATGAAGTATTTCACTTGTGCAACAATGCACGATTTGTTCAGCGGTATCCCAACCGATGCCATTTTATCGTTTTTAAAGGAAACTGGTTTATATGCAAAATTGTAGTTTATTTAAGTAACCTTTTGTAAGTATTGTGTTGTTTTACGATATTTATTTATCTATGTCATCATAATTTGTTTAAATATTGTAGTTTGTTCTTTATCACTAGTTTTATGTTTTAATGTGCCCTTTTTAGTTGGTGTTTTTATCTAGTCAAACTTTTTTGTTTTATCGACGGTCTTTTGACTTTGTTTTATACTGAATTTTTAGTTATATATCACAACTTGTTTATGTCCCGATTATGGCTGAAATATCGCCGACGGGACATTAATCAAACAACAATCAATCAATCAATCATGACTATAATCCGTTTCATGAAAACGTTTTAAGAAAACAATGCCCATTAGAAGTTAATCAAGCTTTCAGACGATTGAATTTGATCAACATGGAACTAGACAAATACGAATCTCTAGTGAAGTATTTGACAAAAATAAGAATATAATGATGTTTCTGAGAATGAAAAGAGAAGGATTAGAGCCAGGAAAGAAAAGTGAAAGATATAGAAAATGTTATTTTATTATACACAAAAGATGACATAGCAGTTATTACTAAAGATAAAGAAAAAGGTGCAATAGAAATGTGTCACGAGTCATCAGGTGCTCATTTAGGAAGAGATAAGGCTTTTGAAAAAGTTAAGGAAAGATTTTATTGTAAAGTAACGTTTAAAGATACATCCGACTATGTGAAAAAGAGTAGAAGATGTCAATTTAACAAGACAGAGACAACTGTAGCCCAGATGACCAGTGTAGACATACAACCTAGAATGTGGACAAAAATTGGGTTATTTGGACCATTTGAAAAAAATGGAGAACCATTATCTGATTTAGGATATAGGTAAGTAATTGTAATTTATTCATACGTACATGTATACCCTAGTACATAATTTCCAGTACATACAATACATGAACATACATTTGTACCCTGCCCCCAAGTTGACACTCTACATACATTTATTTGGTAAGGAACAAAAGGATAAAATTGCTTAAATTGTTTAAAAATTATCATAAGGAAAATGAGTGAGTGAGTGAGTTGGTGTTTTACGCCCGTGCAACGCTATAAAGGTTATTTACAGGCGATGAACATGAAAAGGATGATACAATGAACATGAAATGATGATGATAAATGAAATATGGGAATGGGGTGGGACACAAAGGACTGGTAAATTTTGAAGAACCACAGGAAAAGGGGAGAGGTGGGTAGGGGCGGAAAATTTAGCCTATGTGGTGCACTACTGGGCGGTCCACAAAGGGGTCTTTTACGTGCATGAAGCGTGGCAATCTCCACACACGTTGGCCCACTATGGTCGGCGGTCAGGGTTTCCGTATTATAGACCTGACAACCCCCGCGGACGAGGGCTACCCTATTCAGCCACCTAGGGTACACACTTGGTCGCTCTGTGGGCTGAGCACTGACCCGACGTCAGAATCCCAAGGCCCTTAGTCGCCTCTTACGACAAGCTAGGCTCTGCTGCGGGCCTATTCGCCACCCGGGCCCCGCACGGGACCATAAGGAAAATATATTCTAGTTTATTTCTTCCACAAGAAAAAACATGGTACATTTTAATCATGGAAATTTAAATGCAACTGTAAAAATGTCACATTGAGACCATATTTATTATCTGTCTTAAACCTAGAACGACAATGTACGTAATATACATGGTGATATATAATTTATAATTAAATTTGTTTTTATACCCTGCCACATGAAGTGGCAGGGTATTATGTTATACCCTCAGTTTTTTTTCGGTGTCTGTCCGTCCGTCCCCCGAAGGTTTCCGACCAATAACTTGAAAACGCGTCAAAGGATTTGAATGATATTTTGCACAGCTGTTTATAGTACAATAAAATACAGATCAAGTTCGATTTCCAGCATGATCCAAAAAATAGTTTTCGAGATAGGCCACTTTGAAAAATCAAATTTCATGAAATTTTGAGTTTCCGACCAATAACTTGAAAACGCGTCAAAGGATTTGAATAATATTTTGCACAGCTGTTTATAGTACAATAAAATACAGGTCAAGTTCGATTTCCAGCATGATCCAAAAAATAGTTTTCGAGGTAGGCCACTTTGAAAAATCATATTTCATGAAATTTTGAGTTTCCGACCAATAACTTGTAAACCCGTCAAAAGATTTCAATGATATTTTGCACAGCTGTTTAGTACAATAAAATACAGGTCAAGTTCGATTTCCAGCATGATCCAAAAAATAGTTTTCGAGATAGGCCACTTTGTAAAATCAAATTTCATGAAATTTTGAGTTTCCGACCAATAACTTGAAAACGCGTCATGGGATTCAATCGATATTTTGTACAGCTATTGAGTACAATAAAATACAGGTCAGGTTTAATTTCCAGCATGATCCGAAAAACACTTTGAAATCAAATTTTATGAACTTTTGATATTATAACGTGGCGGGGTATCATTTAATGTCCCATTACATGCCCTATTTTTCAGATATGTATTGACGGTAATTGACTATTTTACCAAATGGCCTGAGGCGTTTCCTATTTACACGAAATCAACTGAAAAAGTGTAGACAAACTTCAACTTGTATGTCGGTAAATATTATTTTTAATTACCTCAAATATTTTTTTAAAAATCTCAACCTTACATCATGTACATTGTTTAGAATTGTAAATGTAAAAAATAATAAGGCAAAGTAAAATAGAATATGTCACATGTATGTGTTCAAGGGTTCATGATTTGAAAAAAATAGGGTAGGTAGGTAGGGATTTATTTTTACTTTTATTTTTTTTTTGCGGTCGTATAAAAAATTATTAAAAAAATCTGGAAAAAAAACCTATTTAAGTTAGCAAAGTTTGGTTTTCACCAATGGACTCCCAGCATCATGTTTAGTCCAGAAGCCAATTTTGAAATGAATCTGACATACTTTAAGAAATTAGCCGATTTTTTTGTCGGCCATTTTGAAAATGACGAAATGCAAAAACTTATAACGTTCCACGCACAACTTCACATAGCAACCATCCTTTCTACCAAGTTTCAGTTCTTTACTTAAATCGCTTCTATAAAATAATCTCCGGACAAAATTTTGAAATCCAAAAAACAGAATAACAATATATCTTCCGAAATACTTCGTTTCGGTCGACATAATTAGTCCCATTTTTTCAAGTAAATGTGGTCGGATCTTCCTTAAACTTGGTCAACATGTAGAACGAAGGCTAGTGTATCCATAAAATACAAAATTATACCAATTGATGCTCTAAAGGGGTGTCAGGGGGGTCTCAAAGTTGCCAGGAGGGTCCAAAAAGCACATTGCTTTCGTACCAAAATCTGTATATCTTGAAAACGGTTAACTTTAATGATATGAACTATGCATTTTATAAGTAGCACATTACATGCCTCACATATATACGGCATGCAATTAAATGTACGATCTAAAATGGTGGACCAGAGGTGCCTAAAATAGGGGTGGGGTCACCCTAGCAAAATTGAACAAGTGGGAATATTTTGAAAACCGTACAATGGATTTCTGCAAACCTGACACTAAAGTAGTAGCCTATTTAATGATACATACAAATAAAAGATTAATCTTGTTCTATGTGTACAGGTTTTTTTTTAAAGATTTTTTTTTTATTTTAATTTTTTTATTTCTTAATGAAAAAAAAATTTAAAAAAAATTGGGAAAAAAAAACTGTTAAAGTTAGCAAAGTTTGGTTTTCATCAGTAGACACGGGGCATTTTGTTTGGCCCGGTAGCCAATTTTGAAAAGATTCAGACAAACTTTACAAAAATTATTCCATTTATTAATATTTTAATGAAAAATAAAAAGCTTCGCCGAGCGCAGCATGATACGACCGCAACATGTTGAACCCTGTACGTTTTAGGCCTAATATGGATAGTCTATTGTTCTGGACACATGCAGCCCATGGTGGACTGACAAAGGTTTTTGACACATGCTTCTCTGATGGACTTTCGACCCAGGGGGAAAAATATAAATTTTGAATGTTGTATTCTACTCTTTAAAAGAATAATGTTTGGGGAAAAAATTTAAAATTGAACCAGAATTTTTTTAAATTTATGATTACAGCCCAAAAAAATTATTCTTAAATTTAGAATCGCTACCTGACAAGAATAAATTTGCAAAAAAAATTTTCAAATTCGGACCACAAATAAAAAAGCCCCATTTGGCCCCTAATTACGTAAAAGGGGAAAAAAAGGGGGGGTCGCAAAAATTAATTCTTAATTTTGTATTCGCTATTTGACAAGAACAAACATGCAAAAAAAATTTTCAAAATCGGACCAGAAATAAAAAAGTTACAATTTTGGCCCCTTTTGGTCCCTAATAACGTAACAGTAAAAAAAGGGGACACAAAAATATATCTAATACTTGACAAGAATAAACTTGCAAAAAAAATTATCAAAATCGGACAAGAATTAAAAAAGTTTCAATTTCGGCCCCTTTTGGCCCCTTATTACGTAACAGGTGAAAAAGGGGTGGGGGGTCGCAAAAATAAATTCTCAAATTTGGATTCGCTACTTGACAAAAATAAACTTGCAAAAAAAAATTTCAAAATCGGACCACAAATAAAAAAGTTTCGATTTTGGCCCCATTTGGCCCCTAATTACGTAATAAGGGGAAAAAGGGGGGGTCGAAAAAATTAATTCTTAATTTTGTATCCGCTATTTGACAAGAACAAACATGCAAAAAAAAATTTCAAAATCGGACCACAAATAAAAAAGTTTTTATTTTGGCCCCTTATGGCCCCTAATTACACAACGGAGAAAAAGGGGGGCGCAAAAATTCATCAGGTTCATTCTTTTATTGTAAGAAACATTCTTGACAAATTGCACAGCAATAGGCCAACTAGGACCAAAGTTATGGTGGAAACAAGTAAAATATTTGATTGTTTTCCCCTTTTGGGCCCCTAATTTCGAAACAAAAAAAGGGGGACCCCCAAAATCAATCCCATTCATTCTTGTGTGGTAAGGAACATCACTGTCAAATTTCATAGCAATTGGATAACTAGAACTAAAGTTATTGTGGAAACAAACAAAAAAGTAGTATTTTTGGCCCTTTTTTGGCCCCTAATTTCTTAACGAAAAATGGGGGGACCCCCAAAATCAATCCCATTCATCCTTTTATGGTAAGAAACATCATTGTAAAGTTTCATAGCAATCGGATAACTGGAACAAAAGTTATTGTGGAAACACTAAAAAGTTAACAGACACCGACAACGACGACAACGACATCATACCATAATACGTCCGCAAATTTTTTGCGGTCGTATAAAAAATTATTAAAAAAATCTGGAAAAAAAACCTATTTAAGTTAGCAAAGTTTGGTTTTCACCAATGGACTCCCAGCATCATGTTTAGTCCAGAAGCCAATTTTGAAATGAATCTGACATACTTTAAGAAATTAGCCGATTTTTTGGTCGGCCATTTTGAAAATGACGAAATGCAAAAACTTATAACGTTCCACGCACAACTTCAAATAGCAACCATCCTTTCTACCAAGTTTCAGTTCTTTACTTAAATCGCTTCTATAAACTAATCTCCGGACAAAATTTTGAAATCCAAAAAACAGAATAACAATATGTCTTCCGAAATACTTCGTTTCGGTCGACATAATTAGTCCCATTTTTTCAAGTAAATGTGGTCGGATCTTCCTTAAACTTGGTCAACATGTAGAACGAAGGCTAGTGTATCCATAAAATACAAAATTATACCAATTGATGCTCTAAAGGGGTGTCAGGGGGGTCTCAAAGTTGCCAGGAGGGTCCAAAAAGCACATTGCTTTCGTACCAAAATCTGTATATCTTGAAAACGGTTAACTTTAATGATATGAACTATGCATTTTATAAGTAGCACATTACATGCCTCACATATATACGGTATGCAATTAAATGTACGATCTAAAATGGTGGACCAGAGGTGCCTAAAATAGGGGTGGGGTCACCCTAGCAAAAATGAACAAGTGGGAATATTTTGAAAACCGTACAATGGATTTCTGCAAACCTGACACTAAAGTAGTAGCCTATTTAATGATACATACAAATAAAAGATTAATCTTGTTCTATGTGTACAGGTTTTTTTTTAAAGATTTTTTTTTTATTTAATTTTTTTATTTCTTAATGAAAAAAAAAATTAAAAAAAATTGGGGAAAAAAAAACTGTTAAAGTTAGCAAAGTTTGGTTTTCATCAGTAGACACGGGGCATTTTGTTTGGCCCGGTAGCCAATTTTGAAAAGATTCAGACAAACTTTACAAAAATTATTCCATTTATTAATATTTTAATGAAAAAAAAAATTATTAAAAAATCTGGAAAAAAAACCTATTTAAGTTAGCAAAGTTTGGTTTTCACCAATGGACTCCCAGCATCATGTTTAGTCCAGAAGCCAATTTTGAAATGAATCTGACATACTTTAAGAAATTAGCCGATTTTTTTGTCGGCCATTTTGAAAATGACGAAATGCAAAAACTTATAACGTTCCACGCACAACTTCACATAGCAACCATCCTTTCTACCAAGTTTCAGTTCTTTACTTAAATCGCTTCTATAAAATACTCTCCGGACAAAATTTTGAAATCCAAAAAACAGAATAACAATATGTCTTCCGAAATACTTCGTTTCGGTCGACATAATTAGTCCCATTTTTTCAAGTAAATGTGGTCGGATCTTCCTTAAACTTGGTCAACATGTAGAACGAAGGCTAGTGTATCCATAAAATACAAAATTATACCAATTGATGCTCTAAAGGGGTGTCAGGGGGGTCTCAAAGTTGCCAGGAGGGTCCAAAAAGCACATTGCTTTCGTACCAAAATCTGTATATCTTGAAAACGGTTAACTTTAATGATATGAACTATGCATTTTATAAGTAGCACATTACATGCCTCACATATATACGGCATGCAATTAAATGTACGATCTAAAATGGTGGACCAGAGGTGCCTAAAATAGGGGTGGGGTCACCCTAGCAAAAATGAACAAGTGGGAATATTTTGAAAACCGTACAATGGATTTCTGCAAACCTGACACTAAAGTAGTAGCCTATTTAATGATACATACAAATAAAAGATTAATCTTGTTCTATGTGTACAGGTTTTTTTTTAAAGATTTTTTTTTTATTTAATTTTTTTATTTCTTAATGAAAAAAAAAATTAAAAAAAATTGGGAAAAAAAACTGTTAAAGTTAGCAAAGTTTGGTTTTCATCAGTAGACACGGGGCATTTTGTTTGGCCCGGTAGCCAATTTTGAAAAGATTCAGACAAACTTTACAAAAATTATTCCATTTATTAATATTTTAATGAAAAAAAAAATTATTAAAAAAATCTGGAAAAAAAATCTATTTAAGTTAGCAAAGTTTGGTTTTCACCAATGGACTCCCAGCATCATGTTTAGTCCAGAAGCCAATTTTGAAATGAATCTGACATACTTTAAGAAATTAGCCGATTTTTTTGTCGGCCATTTTGAAAATGACGAAAT
Source organism: Arcuatula senhousia (assembly GCA_963971305.1). Taxonomy (NCBI): domain Eukaryota; kingdom Metazoa; phylum Mollusca; class Bivalvia; order Mytilida; family Mytilidae; genus Arcuatula; species Arcuatula senhousia. Next base: position 57,832,999 of record OZ020306.1, read on the forward strand.
GCAAAAACTTATAACGTTCCACGCACAACTTCACATAGCAACCATCCTTTCTACCAAGTTTCAGTTCTTTACTTAAATCGCTTCTATAAAATAATCTCCGGACAAAATTTTGAAATCCAAAAAACAGAATAACAATATGTCTTCCGAAATACTTCGTTTCGGTCGACATAATTAGTCCCATTTTTTCAAGTAAATGTGGTCGGATCTTCCTTAAACTTGGTCAACATGTAGAACGAAGGCTAGTGTATCCATAAAATACAAAATTATACCAATTGATGCTCTAAAGGGGTGTCAGGGGGGTCTCAAAGTTGCCAGGAGGGTCCAAAAAGCACATTGCTTTCGTACCAAAATCTGTATATCTTGAAAACGGTTAACTTTAATGATATGAACTATGCATTTTATAAGTAGCACATTACATGCCTCACATATATACGGTATGCAATTAAATGTACGATCTAAAATGGTGGACCAGAGGTGCCTAAAATAGGGGTGGGGTCACCCTAGCAAAAATGAACAAGTGGGAATATTTTGAAAACCGTACAATGGATTTCTGCAAACCTGACACTAAAGTAGTAGCCTATTTAATGATACATACAAATAAAAGATTAATCTTGTTCTATGTGTACAGGTTTTTTTTTAAAGATTTTTTTTTTATTTAATTTTTTTATTTCTTAATGAAAAAAAAAATTTAAAAAAAATTGGGAAAAAAAAACTGTTAAAGTTAGCAAAGTTTGGTTTTCATCAGTAGACACGGGGCATTTTGTTTGGCCCGGTAGCCAATTTTGAAAAGATTCAGACAAACTTTACAAAAATTATTCCATTTATTAATATTTTAATGAAAAAAAAATTATTAAAAAAATCTGGAAAAAAAACCTATTTAAGTTAGCAAAGTTTGGTTTTCACCAATGGACTCCCAGCATCATGTTTAGTCCAGAAGCCAATTTTGAAATGAATCTGACATACTTTAAGAAATTAGCCGATTTTTTTGTCGGCCATTTTGAAAATGACGAAATGCAAAAACTTATAACGTTCCACGCACAACTTCACATAGCAACCATCCTTTCTACCAAGTTTCAGTTCTTTACTTAAATCGCTTCTATAAAATAATCTCCGGACAAAATTTTGAAATCCAAAAAACAGAATAACAATATGTCTTCCGAAATACTTCGTTTCGGTCGACATAATTAGTCCCATTTTTTCAAGTAAATGTGGTCGGATCTTCCTTAAACTTGGTCAACATGTAGAACGAAGGCTAGTGTATCCATAAAATACAAAATTATACCAATTGATGCTCTAAAGGGGTGTCAGGGGGGGTCTCAAAGTTGCCAGGAGGGTCCAAAAAGCACATTGCTTTCGTACCAAAATCTGTATATCTTGAAAACGGTTAACTTTAATGACATGAACTATGCATTTTATAAGTAGCACATTACATGCCTCACATATATACGGCATGCAATTAAATGTACGATCTAAAATGGTGGACCAGAGGTGCCTAAAATAGGGGTGGGGTCACCCTAGCAAAAATGAACAAGTGGGAATATTTTGAAAACCGTACAATGGATTTCTGCAAACCTGACACTAAAGTAGTAGCCTATTTAATGATACATACAAATAAAAGATTAATCTTGTTCTATGTGTACAGGTTTTTTTTTAAAGATTTTTTTTTTATTTAATTTTTTTATTTCTTAATGAAAAAAAAAAATAAAAAAAATTGGGAAAAAAAAACTTAAAGTTAGCAAAGTTTGGTTTTCATCAGTAGACACGGGGCATTTTGTTTGGCCCGGTAGCCAATTTTGAAAAGATTCAGACAAACTTTACAAAAATTATTCCATTTATTAATATTTTAATGAAAAAAAAATTATTAAAAAAATCTGGAAAAAAAACCTATTTAAGTTAGCAAAGTTTGGTTTTCACCAATGGACTCCCAGCATCATGTTTAGTCCAGAAGCCAATTTTGAAATGAATCTGACATACTTTAAGAAATTAGCCGATTTTTTTGTCGGCCATTTTGAAAATGACGAAATGCAAAAACTTATAACGTTCCACGCACAACTTCACATAGCAACCATCCTTTCTACCAAGTTTCAGTTCTTTACTTAAATCGCTTCTATAAAATAATCTCCGGACAAAATTTTGAAATCCAAAAAACAGAATAACAATATGTCTTCCGAAATACTTCGTTTCGGTCGACATAATTAGTCCCATTTTTTCAAGTAAATGTGGTTGGATCTTCCTTAAACTTGGTCAACATGTAGAACGAAGGCTAGTGTATCCATAAAATACAAAATTATACCAATTGATGCTCTAAAGGGGTGTCAGGGGGGTCTCAAAGTTGCCAGGAGGGTCCAAAAAGCACATTGCTTTCGTACCAAAATCTGTATATCTTGAAAACGGTTAACTTTAATGATATGAACTATGCATTTTATAAGTAGCACATTACATGCCTCAAATATATACGGCATGCAATTAAATGTACGATCTAAAATGGTGGACCAGAGGTGCCTAAAATAGGGGTGGGGTCACCCTAGCAAAAATGAACAAGTGGGAATATTTTGAAAACCGTACAATGAATTTCTGCAAACCTGACACTAAAGTAGTAGCCTATTTAATGATACATACAAATAAAAGATTAATCTTGTTTTTTTTAAAGATTTTTTTTTTATTTAATTTTTTTATTTCTTAATGAAAAAAAAAATTAAAAAAAATTGGGAAAAAAAAACTGTTAAAGTTAGCAAAGTTTGGTTTTCATCAGTAGACACGGGGCATTTTGTTTGGCCCGGTAGCCAATTTTGAAAAGATTCAGACAAACTTTACAAAAATTATTCCATTTATTAATATTTTAATGAAAAAAAAAATTATTAAAAAAATCTGGAAAAAAAACCTATTTAAGTTAGCAAAGTTTGGTTTTCACCAATGGACTCCCAGCATCATGTTTAGTCCAGAAGCCAATTTTGAAATGAATCTGACATACTTTAAGAAATTAGCCGATTTTTTTGTCGGCCATTTTGAAAATGACGAAATGCAAAAACTTATAACGTTCCACGCACAACTTCACATAGCAACCATCCTTTCTACCAAGTTTCAGTTCTTTACTTAAATCGCTTCTATAAAATAATCTCCGGACAAAATTTTGAAATCCAAAAAACAGAATAACAATATGTCTTCCGAAATACTTCGTTTCGGTCGACATAATAATAACTAGAATTGCCATTGCCAGCAATAGCAGATGTCGACCGTTGCCTTATCTTTTACGACATATTTGACACTGTTGGCAGCCATTTTAATGATTTTTTTAATATTTGACTCCATATTCCTACTCGCCATCCTTCAAACACCTAAAATATCAAGTTGCGTTAAAATCTAAAAATTTTCAATAATTACGGAAGTGGCGGCCATTTTGAATTTTTTGGAATTTTTTAACTCGCCATCATTTGAAACTCCTAAATATAAAGTTTTGTTAAAATCTGAGAATGTTCACTTTTTACGGAAAATGGCTGCCATTTTGAATTTTTCGACATTTCTGATCTCGCGTATCAACTCGCCATCCTTCATATTCCTTATATATAAAGTTTCGTTAAAAGCGGAGAATGTTAAATTTTTACGGGAAATGGCGGCCATTTTGAATTTTTTGAAATTTTTGAATCGGTCATCCTTCAAAACTCTTAAAAATAAAATTTTGTTAAAATTTTGAAAAAAAAAAAAAAATTTTGGAAGTGGCGGCCATTTTGAATTTTTTGAACTTTTTGAACTCGCCATCCATTGAAACACCTAAATATAAATTTTCGTGGAAATCGGAAAATTTTTCATTTTTACAGGAAGTGGCGGCCATTTTGAATTTTTCGACATTTCTTACTCCCCGTATGAACTCGCCATCCTTCATATACCTTAAATATAAAGTTTCGTGAAAATAGGAGAATGTTCAATTTTTACGGGAAATGGCGGCCATTTTAAATTTTTCGACATTTTTTTCGTCATGCCTCAACACGCCATCCTATAATATGGCTTTAAATAAATTTTTGTCCAAATCAGAAAACGCGACTTTTTTTACGTAAAATGTCGGCCATCTTGAAAATGGCAGCCATCTTGGTTCCGAAAAGTTCTACTGCAACAGATATCATGATCACGTATCATCATACTAAGTTTGGAACCGCAATATAAAACGGTTCTTTAGTTATGACGTGGACAATAATTGGCGACAATAAGAATAAGAACTAGAATTGCCATTGCCAGCAATAGCAGATGTCGACCTTTGCCTTATCTTTTACGACATATTTGACACTCTTGGCAGCCATTTTAATGATTTTTTAATATTTGACTCCATATTCCCACTCGCCATCCTTCAAACACCCTAAAATATCAAGTTTCGTTAAAATCTGAGAATTTTCAATAATTACGGAAGTGGCGGCCATTTTGATTTTTTTTGAATTTTTGAACTCGCCATCAATTGAAACTCCTAAATATAAAGTTTTGTTAAAATCGGAGAATGTTAACTTTTTACGGAAAATGGTGGCCATTTTGAATTTTTCGACATTTCTGACCTCGCGTATTAACTCGTCATCCTTCATATTCCTTAAATATAAAGTTTCGTTTAAATCGGAGAATGTTCAATTTTTACGGGAAATGGCAGCCATTTTGAATTTTTTGAAATTTTTGAATCGGTCATCCTTGAAAACTCTTAAAAATAAAATTTTGTTAAAATTTTGAAAAAAAAATAAATTTGGAAGTGGCGGCCATTTTGAATTTTTTGAACTTTTTGAACTCGCCATCCTATGAAACACCTAAATATAAATTTTCGTGGAAATCGGAAAATTTTTCATTTTTACAGGAAGTGGCGGCCATTTTGAATTTTTCGACATTTCTTACTCCGCGTATGAACCCGCCATCCTTCATATACCTTAAATATAAAGTTTCGTGAAAATTGGAGAATGTTCAATTTTTACGGGAAATGGCGGCCATTTTGAATTTTTCGACATTTTTTTCGTCACGCCTCAACACGCCATCCTATAATATGGCTTTAAATAAATTTTTGTTCAAATCAGAAAACGCGACTTTTTTTACGTAAAATGGCGGCCATCTTGAAAATGGCAGCCATCTTGGCTCCGAAAAGTTCTACTGCAACAGATATCAGGATCACGTATCATCATACCAAGTTTGGATCCGCAATATAAAACGGTTCTTTAGTTATGACGCGGACAAAAATTGGCGACAATAAGAATAAGAACTAGAATTGCCATTGCCAGCAATAGCAGATGTCGACCGTTGCCTTATCTTAAACGACATATTTGACACTGTTGGCAGCCATTTTCATGAATTTTTATTTATGACTCCATATTCCCACTCGCCATACTTCAAAATCCTTAAATACCAAGTTTCGTTAAAATCTGAGAATGTTAAAAAATTACGGAAGTGGCGGCCATTTTGAATTTTTCAACATTTGTTACTCCACGCATCAACTCGCCATCCTTCATATACCTTAAATATAAAGTTTCGTTAAAATCGGAGAATGTTCATTTTTTACGGGAAATGGCGACCAATTTGAATTTTTCGACATTTTTGACCTCGCGTATCAACTCGCCATCCTTCATATTCCTTAAATATAAAGTTTCGTTAAAATCGGAGAATGTTCAATTTTTACGGGAAATGGCGGCCATTTTGAATTTTTTGAAATTTTTGAATCGATCATCCTTCAAAACTCTTAAAAAAAAATTTGTTAAAAAATTTTTGGAAGTGGCGGCCATTTTGAATTTTTTGAACTTTTTGAACTTGCCATCCTTTGAAACATATCAATATAAATTATCGTGGAAATCGGAAAATTTTTCATTTTTACAGGAAGTGGCGCCATTTTGAATTTTTCGACATTTCTTACGCCGCGTATGAACTCGCCATCCTTCATATACCTTAAATATAAAGTTTCGTTAAAATCAGATAATGTTCAATTTTTACGGAAAATGGCGGCCATTTTGAATTTTTCGACATTTTTTTCGTCACGCCTCAACTCGCCATCCTGTAATATGGCGTAAAATAAATTTTTGTTTAAATCAGAAAACGCGACTTTTTTTACGTAAAATGGCGGCCATCTTTGATATGGCAGCCATCTTAGTTCCGAAAAGTTTCACCGCAACAGATCTCATGATGACGTATTAACATACCAAGTTTCGATCCGTAATATGAAATGGTTCATTAGTTATTGGTCGGACAAATATAAGTCGGAACAATAATAAGAACTAGAATTGCCATTGCCAGCAATAGCAGATGTCGACCATTGCCTTATCTTTAACGACATATTTGACACTGTATGGCAGCCATTTAGTGTTTTTTGTTTGACTCCATATCCCCACTCGATATCCTTCATACGTCTTCTAAAATATCTAGTTTCTTCCAAATAAAATGTTCTATAATTCAAATTTATACCATGTCTTCTCAAACTTTTTTTTTCTTATTTCTAAGTCTTAATTAGAATATTTCCAAGTTTGTGTTTATCCACTGTTAAGAAATTTTATTAATAATAGATGATAATGTCAGGTTTGTAGACTTTATTTTAGCTATAAAAGCATAGGGTTAGTTTCATTCCCCTTTACAGAAAATCCACTTTTAAATAACAAGCTAGCAAAATTGGTTTTCAAAGAAAAGCAAGGGATGAAAAATTAGAAATATTTACACAGTTGATAGCTCTGCATGTAGCATAAATGTATTGGAATGTGTTTTTTTTTTATTCAAAAGACAGCAGAGCTACTTTCTCCATTTTTCAAGCCTCAGTCCATTTCATATTGCTTTGGTTTTGGTAGACATAATTACTTTAGTCCTATTTTTTCAAGTAAATGTGGTCGGATCTTCCTTAAACTTGGTCAACATGTAGAACTAAGGCTAGTGTATCCATAAAATACAAAATTATACCAATTGATGCCCTAAATGGGTGTCAGGGGGGTCTCAAAGTTGCCAGGAGGGTCCAAAAAGCACATTGCTTTCGTACCAAAATCTGTATATCTTGAAAACGGTTAACTTTAATGATATGAACTATGCATTTTATAAGTAGCACATTACATGCCTCACATATATACGGCATGCAATTAAATGTACGATCTAAAATGGTGGACCAGAGGTGCCTAAAATAGGGGTGGGGTCACCCTAGCAAAAATGAACAAGTGGGAATATTTTGAAAATTGTACAATGGATTTCTGCAAACCTGACACTAAAGTAGTAGCCTATTTAATGATACATACAAATAAAAGATTAATTTTGTTCTATGTGTACAGGTTTTTTTTTAAAGATTTTTTTTTATTTAATTTTTTTATTTCTTAATGAAAAAAAAAATAAAAAAAAAATTGGGAAAAAAAACTGTTAAAGTTAGCAAAGTTTGGTTTTCATCAGTAGACACGGGGCATTTTGTTTGGCCCGGTAGCCAATTTTGAAAAGATTCAGACAAACTTTACAAAAATTATTCCATTTATTAATATTTTAATGAAAAAAAAATTATTAAAAAAATCTGGAAAAAAAACCTATTTAAGTTAGCAAAGTTTGGTTTTCACCAATGGACTCCCAGCATCATGTTTAGTCCAGAAGCCAATTTTGAAATGAATCTGACATACTTTAAGAAATTAGCCGATTTTTTTGTCGGCCATTTTGAAAATGACGAAATGCAAAAACTTATAACGTTCCACGCACAACTTCACATAGCAACCATCCTTTCTACCAAGTTTCAGTTCTTTACTTAAATCGCTTCTATAAAATAATCTCCGGACAAAATTTTGAAATCCAAAAAACAGAATAACAATATGTCTTCCGAAATACTTCGTTTCGGTCGACATAATAATAACTAGAATTGCCATTGCCAGCAATAGCAGATGTCGACCGTTGCCTTATCTTTTACGACATATTTGACACTGTTGGCAGCCATTTTAATGATTTTTTTAATATTTGACTCCATATTCCTACTCGCCATCCTTTAAACACCTAAAATATCAAGTTGCGTTAAAATCTAAAAATTTTCAATAATTACGGAAGTGGCGGCCATTTTGAATTTTTTGGAATTTTTTAACTCGCCATCATTTGAAACTCCTAAATATAAAGTTTTGTTAAAATCTGAGAATGTTCACTTTTTTACGGAAAATGGCTGCCATTTTGAATTTTTCGACATTTCTGATCTCGCGTATCAACTCGCCATCCTTCATATTCCTTATATATAAAGTTTCGTTAAAATCGGAGAATGTTCAATTTTTACGGGAAATGGCGGCCATTTTGAATTTTTTGAAATTTTTGAATCGGTCATCCTTCAAAACTCTTAAAAATAAAATTTTGTTAAAATTTTGAAAAAAAAAAAATTTTGGAAGTGGCGGCCATTTTGAATTTTTTGAACTTTTTGAACTCGCCATCCATTGAAACACCTAAATATAAATTTTCGTGGAAATCGGAAAATTTTTCATTTTTACAGGAAGTGGCGGCCATTTTGAATTTTTCGACATTTCTTACTCCCCGTATGAAGTCGCCATCCTTCATATACCTTAAATATAAAGTTTCGTGAAAATAGGAGAATGTTCAATTTTTACGGGAAATGGCGGCCATTTTAAATTTTTCGAGGGTTGTTTCGTCATGCCTCAACACCCCATCCTATAAAATGGCTTTAAATAAATTTTTGTCCAAATCAGAAAACGCGACTTTTTTTACGTAAAATGTCGGCCATCTTGGTTCCGAAAAGTTCTACTGCAACAGATATCATGATCACGTATCATCATACTAAGTTTGGAACCGCAATATAAAACGGTTCTTTAGTTATGACGTGGACAATAATTGGCGACAATAAGAATAAGAACTAGAATTGCCATTGCCAGCAATAGCAGATGTCGACCTTTGCCTTATCTTTTACGACATATTTGACACTGTTGGCAGCCATTTTAATGATTTTTTAATATTTGACTCCATATTCCCACTCGCCATCCTTCAAACACCCTAAAATATCAAGTTTCGTTAAAATCTGAGAATTTTCAATAATTACGGAAGTGGCGGCCATTTTGATTTTTTTGAATTTTTGAACTCGCCATCAATTGAAACTCCTAAATATAAAGGTTTGTTAAAATCGGAGAATGTTAACTTTTTACGGAAAATGGTGGCCATTTTGAATTTTTCGACATTTCTGACCTCGCGTATTAACTCGCCATCCTTCATATTCCTTAAATATAAAGTTTCGTTTAAATCGGAGAATGTTCAATTTTTACGGGAAATGGCAGCCATTTTGATTTTTTTGAAATTTTTGAATCGGTCATCCTTGAAAACTCTTAAAAATAAAATTTTGTTAAAATTTTGAAAAAAAAAAAAAAATTGGAAGTGGCGGCCATTTTGAATTTTTTGAACTTTTTGAACTCGCCATCCTATGAAACACCTAAATATAAATTTTCGTGGAAATCGGAAAATTTTTCATTTTTACAGGAAGTGGCGGCCATTTTGAATTTTTCGACATTTCTTACTCCGCGTATGAACTTGCCATCCTTCATATACCTTAAATATAAAGTTTCGTGAAAATTGGAGAATGTTCAATTTTTACGGGAAATGGCGGCCATTTTGAATTTTTCGACATTTTTTTCGTCACGCCTCAACACGCCATCCTATAATATGGCTTTAAATAAATTTTTGTTCAAATCAGAAGACGCGACTTTTTTTACGTAAAATGGCGGCCATCTTGAAAATGGCAGCCATCTTGGCTCCGAAAAGTTCTACTGCAACAGATATCAGGATCACGTATCATCATACCAAGTTTGGATCCGCAATATAAAACGGTTCTTTAGTTATGACGCGGACAAAAATTGGCGACAATAAGAATAAGAACTAGAATTGCCATTGCCAGCAATAGCAGATGTCGACCGTTGCCTTATCTTAAACGACATATTTGACACTGTTGGCAGCCATTTTCATGGGATTTTTATTTATGACTCCATATTCCCACTCGCCATACTTCAAAATCCTTAAATACCAAGTTACGTTAAAATCTGAGAATGTTAAAAAATTACGGAAGTGGCGGCCATTTTGAATTTTTCAACATTTCTTACTCCACGCATCAACTCGCCATCCTTCATATATCTTAAATATAAAGTTTCGTTAAAATCGGAGAATGTTCATTTTTTACGGGAAATGGCGACCATTTTGAATTTTTCGACATTTTTGACCTCGCGTATCAACTCGCCATCCTTCATATTCCTTAAATATAAAGTTTCGTTAAAATCGGAGAATGTTCAATTTTTACGGGAAATGGCGGCCATTTTGAATTTTTTGAAATTTTTGAATCGATCATCCTTCAAAACTCTTAAAAAAAAAATTTGTTAAAAAAATTTTTGGAAGTGGCGGCCATTTTGAATTTTTTGAACTTTTTGAACTTGCCATCCTTTGAAACATATCAATATAAATTATCGTGGAAATCGGAAAATTTTTCATTTTTACAGGAAGTGGCGCCATTTTGAATTTTTCGACATTTCTTACGCCGCGTATGAACTCGCCATCCTTCATATACCTTAAATATAAAGTTTCGTTAAAATCAGATAATGTTCAATTTTTTACGGAAAATGGCGGCCATTTTGAATTTTTCGACATTTTTTTCGTCACGCCTCAACTCGCCATCCTGTAATATGGCGTAAAATAAATTTTTGTTTAAATCAGAAAACGCGACTTTTTTACGTAAAATGGCGGCCATCTTTGATATGGCAGCCATCTTAGTTCCGAAAAGTTTCACCGCAACAGATCTCATGATGACGTATTAACATACCAAGTTTCGATCCGTAATATGAAATGGTTCATTAGTTATTGGTCGGACAAATATAAGTCGGAACAATAATAAGAACTAGAATTGCCATTGCCAGCAATAGCAGATGTCGACCATTGCCTTATCTTTAACGACATATTTGACACTGTATGGCAGCCATTTAGTGTTTTTGTTTGTTTGACTCCATATCCCCACTCGATATCCTTCATACGTCTTCTAAAATATCTAGTTTCTTCCAAATAAAATGTTCTATAATTCAAATTTATACCATGTCTTCTCAAACTTTTTTTTTCTTATTTCTAAGTCTTAATTAGAATATTTCCAAGTTTGTGTTTATCCACTGTTAAGAAATTTTATTAATAATAGATGATAATGTCAGGTTTGTAGACTTTATTTTAGCTATAAAAGCATAGGGTTAGTTTCATTCCCCTTTACAGAAAATCCACTTTTAAATAACAAGCTAGCAAAATTGGTTTTCAAAGAAAGGCAAGGGATGAAAAATTAGAAATATTTACACAGTTGATAGCTCTGCATGTAGCATAAATGTATTGGAATGTGTTTTTTTTTTATTCAAAAGACAGCAGAGCTACTTTCTCCATTTTTCAAGCCTCAGTCCATTTCATATTGCTTTGGTTTTGGTAGACATAATTACTTTAGTCCTATTTTTTCAAGTAAATGTGGTCGGATCTTCCTTAAACTTGGTCAACATGTAGAACTAAGGCTAGTGTATCCATAAAATACAAAATTATACCAATTGATGCCCTAAAGGGGTGTCAGGGGGGTCTCAAAGTTGCCAGGAGGGTCCAAAAAGCACATTGCTTTCGTACCAAAATCTGTATATCTTGAAAACGGTTAACTTTAATGATATCAACTATGCATTTTATAAGTAGCACATTACATGCCTCACATATATACGGCATGCAATTAAATGTACGATCTAAAATGGTGGACCAGAGGTGCCTAAAATAGGGGTGGGGTCACCCTAGCAAAAATGAACAAGTGGGAATATTTTGAAAATTGTACAATGGATTTCTGCAAACCTGACACTAAAGTAGTAGCCTATTTAATGATACATACAAATAAAAGATTAATTTTGTTCTATGTGTACAGGTTTTTTTTTAAAGATTTTTTTTTATTTAATTTTTTTTATTTCTTAATGAAAAAAAAAAATTTAAAAAAATTGGGAAAAAAAAACTGTTAAAGTTAGCAAAGTTTGGTTTTCATCAGTAGACACGGGGCATTTTGTTTGGCCCGGTAGCCAATTTTGAAAAGATTCAGACAAATTTACAAAAATTATTCCATTTATCAATATTTTAATGAAAAAAAAATTATTAAAAAAATCTGGAAAAAAAACCTATTTAAGTTAGCAAAGTTTGGTTTTCACCAATGGACTCCCAGCATCATGTTTAGTCCAGAAGCCAATTTTGAAATGAATCTGACATACTTTAAGAAATTAGCCGATTTTTTTGTCGGCCATTTTGAAAATGACGAAATGCAAAAACTTATAACGTTCCACGCACAACTTCACATAGCAACCATCCTTTCTACCAAGTTTCAGTTCTTTACTTAAATCGCTTCTATAAAATAATCTCCGGACAAAATTTTGAAATCCAAAAAACAGAATAACAATATGTCTTCCGAAATACTTCGTTTCGGTCGACATAATTAGTCCCATTTTTTCAAGTAAATGTGGTCGGATCTTCCTTAAACTTGGTCAACATGTAGAACTAAGGCTAGTGTATCCATAAAATACAAAATTATACCAATTGATGCCCTAAAGGCGTGTCAGGGGGGTCTCAAAGTTGCCAGGAGGGTCCAAAAAGCACATTGCTTTCGTACCAAAATCTGTATATCTTGAAAACGGTTAACTTTAATGATATGAACTATGCATTTTATAAGTAGCACATTACATGCCTCACATATATACGGCATGCAATTAAATGTACGATCTAAAATGGTGGACCAGAGGTGCCTAAAATAGGGGTGGGGTCACCCTAGCAAAAATGAACAAGTGGGAATATTTTGAAAATTGTACAATGGATTTCTGCAAACCTGACACTAAAGTAGTAGCCTATTTAATGATACATACAAATAAAAGATTAATTTTGTTCTATGTGTACAGGTTTTTTTTTAAAGATTTTTTTTTTATTTAATTTTTTTATTTCTTAATGAAAAAAAAAATTTAAAAAAATTGGGAAAAAAAACTGTTAAAGTTAGCAAAGTTTGGTTTTCATCAGTAGACACGGGGCATTTTGTTTGGCCCGGTAGCCAATTTTGAAAAGATTCAGACAAACTTTACAAAAATTATTCCATTTATCAATATTTTAATGAAAAAAAAATTATTAAAAAAATCTGGAAAAAAAACCTATTTAAGTTAGCAAAGTTTGGTTTTCACCAATGGACTCCCAGCATCATGTTTAGTCCAGAAGCCAATTTTGAAATGAATCTGACATACTTTAAGAAATTAGCCGATTTTTTTTTGTCGGCCATTTTGAAAATGACGAAATGCAAAAACTTATAACATTCCACGCACAACTTCACATAGCAACCATCCTTTCTACCAAGTTTCAGTTCTTTACTTAAATCGCTTCTATAAAATAATCTCCGGACAAAATTTTGAAATCCAAAAAACAGAATAACAATATGTCTTCCGAAATACTTCGTTTCGGTCGACATAATTAGTCCCATTTTTTCAAGTAAATGTGGTCGGATCTTCCTTAAACTTGGTCAACATGTAGAACTAAGGCTAGTGTATCCATAAAATACAAAATTATACCAATTGATGCCCTAAAGGGATGTCAGGGGGGTCTCAAAGTTGCCAGGAGGGTCCAAAAAGCACATTGCTTTCGTACCAAAATCTGTATATCTTGAAAACGGTTAACTTTAATGATATGAACTATGCATTTTATAAGTAGCACATTACATGCCTCACATATATACGGCATGCAATTAAATGTACGATCTAAAATGGTGGACCAGAGGTGCCTAAAATAGGGGTGGGGTCACCCTAGCAAAAATGAACAAGTGGGAATATTTTGAAAATTGTACAATGGATTTCTGCAAACCTGACACTAAAGTAGTAGCCTATTTAATGATACATACAAATAAAAGATTAATTTTGTTCTATGTGTACAGGTTTTTTTAAAGATTTTTTTTTTATTTAATTTTTTTATTTCTTAATGAAAAAAAAAATTAAAAAAAATTGGGAAAAAAAAAACTGTTAAAGTTAGCAAAGTTTGGTTTTCATCAGTAGACACGGGGCATTTTGTTTGGCCCGGTAGCCAATTTTGAAAAGATTCAGACAAACTTTACAAAAATTATTCCATTTATCGATATTTTAATGAAAAAAAAATTATTAAAAAAATCTGGAAAAAAAACCTATTTAAGTTAGCAAAGTTTGGTTTTCAAAATTGTCTAAACCCTAAGTTTCTTCCTACCCCAGACATAGGTTGAATATCTTATTAATAATTTGGTTCCCCAGTTTGATATTTTTGGTTATACTGTTCTATGCTCTTTATATTCATACAGTGTTTGGCATTTTCAATATTTTTGGTAGAGCGCCTCTGATGAGTCTTGAATAGACGAAACGCGCGTCAGGCGTAGCAAAATTTATTGTCTGGAACTTTGTTGTCATTTGTATTTCGAACACACGTGAAGGTTAGCACTGCTGGTGGAGTTTAAATTCCCCGAGGTTAACCCGCTCCGGCACCAACACTTTTGAGTTGGAGAATACATCAAAGCTTTAAATTATCCGTCTAAATTTCAAAATTGTCTAAACCCTAAGTTTCTTCCTACCCCAGACATAGGTTGAATATCTTATTAATAATTTGGTTCCCCAGTTTGATATTTTTGGTTATACTGTTCTATGCTCTTTATATTCATACAGTGTTTGGCATTTTCAATATTTTTGGTAGAGCGCCTCTGATGAGTCTTGAATAGACGAAACGCGCGTCAGGCGTAGCAAAATTTATTGTCTGGAACTTTGTTGTCATTTGTATTTCGAACACACGTGAAGGTTAGCACTGCTGGTGGAGTTTAAATTCCCCGAGGTTAACCCGCTCCGGCACCAACACTTTTGAGTTGGAGAATACATCAAAGCTTTAAATTATCCGTCTAAATTTCAAAATTGTCTAAACCCTAAGTTTCTTCCTACCCCAGACATAGGTTGAATATCTTATTAATAATTTGGTTCCCCAGTTTGATATTTTTGGTTATACTGTTCTATGCTCTTTATATTCATACAGTGTTTGGCATTTTCAATATTTTTGGTAGAGCGCCTCTGATGAGTCTTGAATAGACGAAACGCGCGTCAGGCGTAGCAAAATTTATTGTCTGGAACTTTGTTGTCATTTGTATTTCGAACACACGTGAAGGTTAGCACTGCTGGTGGAGTTTAAATTCCCCGAGGTTAACCCGCTCCGGCACCAACACTTTTGAGTTGGAGAATACATCAAAGCTTTAAATTATCCGTCTAAATTTCAAAATTGTCTAAACCCTAAGTTTCTTCCTACCCCAGACATAGGTTGAATATCTTATTAATAATTTGGTTCCCCAGTTTGATATTTTTGGTTATACTGTTCTATGCTCTTTATATTCATACAGTGTTTGGCATTTTCAATATTTTTGGTAGAGCGCCTCTGATGAGTCTTGAATAGACGAAACGCGCGTCAGGCGTAGCAAAATTTATTGTCTGGAACTTTGTTGTCATTTGTATTTCGAACACACGTGAAGGTTAGCACTGCTGGTGGAGTTTAAATTCCCCGAGGTTAACCCGCTCCGGCACCAACACTTTTGAGTTGGAGAATACATCAAAGCTTTAAATTATCCGTCTAAATTTCAAAATTGTCTAAACCCTAAGTTTCTTCCTACCCCAGACATAGGTTGAATATCTTATTAATAATTTGGTTCCCCAGTTTGATATTTTTGGTTATACTGTTCTATGCTCTTTATATTCATACAGTGTTTGGCATTTTCAATATTTTTGGTAGAGCGCCTCTGATGAGTCTTGAATAGACGAAACGCGCGTCAGGCGTAGCAAAATTTATTGTCTGGAACTTTGTTGTCATTTGTATTTCGAACACACGTGAAGGTTAGCACTGCTGGTGGAGTTTAAATTCCCCGAGGTTAACCCGCTCCGGCACCAACACTTTTGAGTTGGAGAATACATCAAAGCTTTAAATTATCCGTCTAAATTTCAAAATTGTCTAAACCCTAAGTTTCTTCCTACCCCAGACATAGGTTGAATATCTTATTAATAATTTGGTTCCCCAGTTTGATATTTTTGGTTATACTGTTCTATGCTCTTTATATTCATACAGTGTTTGGCATTTTCAATATTTTTGGTAGAGCGCCTCTGATGAGTCTTGAATAGACGAAACGCGCGTCAGGCGTAGCAAAATTTATTGTCTGGAACTTTGTTGTCATTTGTATTTCGAACACACGTGAAGGTTAGCACTGCTGGTGGAGTTTAAATTCCCCGAGGTTAACCCGCTCCGGCACCAACACTTTTGAGTTGGAGAATACATCAAAGCTTTAAATTATCCGTCTAAATTTCAAAATTGTCTAAACCCTAAGTTTCTTCCTACCCCAGACATAGGTTGAATATCTTATTAATAATTTGGTTCCCCAGTTTGATATTTTTGGTTATACTGTTCTATGCTCTTTATATTCATACAGTGTTTGGCATTTTCAATATTTTTGGTAGAGCGCCTCTGATGAGTCTTGAATAGACGAAACGCGCGTCAGGCGTAGCAAAATTTATTGTCTGGAACTTTGTTGTCATTTGTATTTCACCAATGGACTCCCAGCATCATGTTTAGTCCAGAAGCCAATTTTGAAATGAATCTGACATACTTTAAGAAATTAGCCGATTTTTTTGTCGGCCATTTTGAAAATGACGAAATGCAAAAACTTATAACGTTCCACGCACAACTTCACATAGCAACCATCCTTTCTACCAAGTTTCAGTTCTTAACTTAAATCGCTTCTATAAAATAATCTCCGGACAAAATTTTGAAATCCAAAAAACAGAATAACAATATGTCTTCCGAAATACTTCGTTTCGGTCGACATAATTAGTCCCATTTTTTCAAGTAAATGTGGTCGGATCTTCCTTAAACTTGGTCAACATGTAGAACTAATGCTAGTGTATCCATAAAATACAAAATTATACCAATTGATGCCCTAAAGGGATGTCAGGGGGGTCTCAAAGTTGCCAGGAGGGTCCAAAAAGCACATTGCTTTCGTACCAAAATCTGTATATCTTGAAAACGGTTAACTTTAATGATATGAACTATGCATTTTATAAGTAGCACATTACATGCCTCACATATATACGGCATGCAATTAAATGTACGATCTAAAATGGTGGACCAGAGGTGCCTAAAATAGGGGTGGGGTCACCCTAGCAAAAATGAACAAGTGGGAATATTTTGAAAATTGTACAATGGATTTCTGCAAACCTGACACTAAAGTAGTAGCCTATTTAATGATACATACAAATAAAAGATTAATTTTGTTCTATGTGTACAGGTTTTTTTTTAAAGATTTTTTTTTTATTTAATTTTTTTATTTCTTAATGAAAAAAAAAATTAAAAAAAATTGGGAAAAAAAACTGTTAAAGTTAGCAAAGTTTGGTTTTCATCAGTAGACAAGGGGCATTTTGTTTGGCTCGGTAGCCAATTTTGAAAAGATTCAGACAAACTTTACAAAAATTATTCCATTTATCAATATTTTAATGAAAAAAAAAATATTAAAAAAATCTGGAAAAAAAACCTATTTAAGTTAGCAAAGTTTGGTTTTCACCAATGGACTCCCAGCATCATGTTTAGTCCAGAAGCCAACTTTAAGAAATTAGCCGATTTTTTTGTCGGCCATTTTGAAAATGACGAAATGCAAAAACTTATAACGTTCCACGCACAACTTCACATAGCAACCATCCTTTCTACCAAGTTTCAGTTCTTTACTTAAATCGCTTCTATAAAATAATCTCCGGACAAAATTTTGAAATCCAAAAAACAGAATAACAATATGTCTTCCGAAATACTTCGGGTCGACATAATAATGAAAAAAAATAAACGCGACAATAACAATATGTCTTCCGAATAACTGCGTTTCGGTCGACATAATAAGGGCTAATTTTCCATGTATTTGTGGTCCGATCTTCATGAAACTTGGTAATTAGGTAGACCTTAGGCTTATGTACTACATAATAAAAAAATTCAGCAAATTGAGACTCTAAAAAGGGCTATAGGGGTGTCAAAAAGGGGCCAGAAGGGCATCCAAAACATAATAATTTCACACTAAAATCCATTTATATTGTAATTTGTTCATCCTATGGATATGAAATATGCATTTTATAAAACGACTATTGTGTACCTGACTAAGATATGGCATGTGATTTAATGTATGAGCTAAAATGGGCAATTAAAGGGGCCCAAAATAGCATACAGTCACTTTTGCTAAACCGAACAAATGGAAATAAGTAAAAAACTGTATAATGGATATCGTTTAAACTGACATTAAATTTGTAGGTCTTTTTAAGCTGCATACATAAAATTAAGTTTCTTTCATGTACACGTAAATATTGATTTTACATAATTTTTTTAGATTTTTTTTTGTTTGTTTTTTTGTGAGGTTAAGTTTTGTTCTGTTTTTTTTTGGGGGGGGGGTAAGTTTTTTTTTACTCGCCTAAACTTGCCATCATTTAAAACTCTTAAATAAAAAATTTGGTTAAAATCGGAGAATGTTGAAATTTTACGGGAAGTGGCGGCCATTTTGAAATTTTTGAACTTTTTGAACCCGCCATCTTTCGAAACTCTTAAATATAAAATTTCATCAAAATCTGAAATTTTAAAAAAATTTACAGGAAGTGGCGGCCATATTTTTGACTCTGCGCCCCAACTCGCCATCCTTTAAAACTCCTAGATATCAATTTTTATTAAAATCAGAGAACGTTTAAAATTTTTTACCGTAATGGCGGCCATTTTGAAATCTGAAATTGTCCATTCCGCCCGTGAAGAGCAGCCATCTTGGTTCCGCGAAGTTTCACTGCAACAGATATCATGATGACGTATCATCATACCAAGTTTGGATCCACAATATAAAACGGTTCTTTAGTTATGACACGGACAAAAAATTGGCGACAATAAGAATAATAAGAATAATAATAATGAAAAAAAATAAACGCGACAATAACAATATGTCTACCGAATAACTGCGTTTCGGTCGACATAATAAGGGCTAATTTTCCATGTATTTGTGGTCCGATCTTCATGAAACTTGGTAATTAGGTAGACCTTAGGCTAATGTACTACATAATAAAAAAATTCAGCAAATTGAGACTCTAAAAAGGGCTATAGGGGTGTCAAAAAGGGGCCAGAAGGGCATCCAAAACATAATAATTTCACACTAAAATCCATTTATGTTGTAATTTGTTCATCCTATGGATATGAAATATGCATTTTATAAAAAGACTATTGTGTACCTGACTAAGATATGGCATGTGATTTAATGTATAAGCTAAAATGGGCAATTAAAGGGGCCCAAAATAGCATACAGTCACTTTTGCTAAACCGAACAAATGGAAATAAGTAAAAAACTGTATAATGGATATCGTTTAAACTGACATTAAATTTGTAGGTCTTTTTAAGCTGCATACATAAAATTAAGTTTCTTTCATGTACACGTAAATATTGATTTTACATAATTTTTTTAGATTTTTTTTTGTTTGTTTTTTTGTGAGGTTAAGTTTTTTTTGTTTTTGTTTTTTTTTTGGGGGGGGGGTAAGTTTTTTTTTACTCGCCTAAACTTGCCATCATTTAAAACTCTTAAATAAAAAATTTGGTTAAAATCGGAGAATGTTGAAATTTTACGGGAAGTGGCGGCCATTTTGAAATTTTTGAACCCGCCATCTTTCGAAACTCTTAAATATAAAATTTCATCAAAATCTGAAATTTTAAAAAAATTTACAGGAAGTGGCGGCCATTTTGAATTTTTCAAAATTTTTGACTCTGCGCCCCAACTCGCCATCCTTTAAAACTCCTAGATATCAATTTTTATTAAAATCAGAGAACGTTTAAAATTTTTTACCGTAATGGCGGCCATTTTGAAATCTGAAATTGTCCATTCCGCCCGTGAAGAGCAGCCATCTTGGTTCCGCGAAGTTTCACTGCAACAGATATCATGATGACGTATCATCATACCAAGTTTGGATCCACAATATAAAACGGTTCTTTAGTTATGACACGGACAAAAAATTGGCGACAATAAGAATAATAAGAATAATAATAATGAAAAAAAATAAACGCGACAATAACAATATGTCTACCGAATAACTGCGTTTCGGTCGACATAATAAGGGCTAATTTTCCATGTATTTGTGGTCCGATCTTCATGAAACTTGGTAATTAGGTAGACCTTAGGCTAATGTACTACATAATAAAAAAATTCAGCAAATTGAGACTCTAAAAAGGGCTATAGGGGTGTCAAAAAGGGGCCAGAAGGGCATCCAAAACATAATAATTTCACACTAAAATCCATTTATGTTGTAATTTGTTCATCCTATGGATATGAAATATGCATTTTATAAAAAGACTATTGTGTACCTGACTAAGATATGGCATGTGATTTAATGTATAAGCTAAAATGGGCAATTAAAGGGGCCCAAAATAGCATACAGTCACTTTTGCTAAACCGAACAAATGGAAATAAGTAAAAAACTGTATAATGGATATCGTTTAAACTGACATTAAATTTGTAGGTCTTTTTAAGCTGCATACATAAAATTAAGTTTCTTTCATGTACACGTAAATATTGATTTTACATAATTTTTTTAGATTTTTTTTTGTTTGTTTTTTTGTGAGGTTAAGTTTTTTTTGTTTTTGTTTTTTTTTGGGGGGGGGGTAAGTTTTTTTTTACTCGCCTAAACTTGCCATCATTTAAAACTCTTAAATAAAAAATTTGGTTAAAATCGGAGAATGTTGAAATTTTACGGGAAGTGGCGGCCATTTTGAAATTTTTGAACCCGCCATCTTTCGAAACTCTTAAATATAAAATTTCATCAAAATCTGAAATTTTAAAAAAATTTACAGGAAGTGGCGGCCATTTTGAATTTTTCAAAATTTTTGACTCTGCGCCCCAACTCGCCATCCTTTAAAACTCCTAGATATCAATTTTTATTAAAATCAGAGAACGTTTAAAATTTTTTACCGTAATGGCGGCCATTTTGAAATCTGAAATTGTCCATTCCGCCCGTGAAGAGCAGCCATCTTGGTTCCGCGAAGTTTCACTGCAACAGATATCATGATGACGTATCATCATACCAAGTTTGGATCCACAATATAAAACGGTTCTTTAGTTATGACACGGACAAAAAATTGGCGACAATAAGAATAATAAGAATAATAATAATGAAAAAAAATAAACGCGACAATAACAATATGTCTACCGAATAACTGCGTTTTGGTCGACATAATAATGAAAAAAAATAAACGCGACAATAACTATATGTCTACCGAATAACTGCGTTTCGGTCGACATAATAATGGAAAAAAATAAACGCGACAATAACAATATGTCTACCGAATAACTGCGTTTCGGTCGACATAATAATAAGAATAAGAATAATAATAATGAAAAAAAATAAACGCGACAATAACAATATGTCTACCCAATAACTGCGTTTCGGTCGACATAATAATGAAAAAAAATAAACGCGACAATAACAATATGTCTACCGAATAACTGCGTTTCGGTCGACATAATAATGAAAAAAATAAACGCGACAATAACAATATGTCTACCGAATAACTGCGTTTCGGTCGACATAATAATTAAAAAAAAAATAAACGCGACAATAACAATATGTCTACCGAATAACTGCGTTTCGGTCGACATAATAATGAGTGAGTGAGTGAGTTGGTGTTTTACGCCCGTGCAACGCTATATAGGTTATTTACAGGCGATGAACATGAAAAGGATGATAAAATGAACATGAAATGATGATGATAAATGAAATATGGAGATGGGGTGGGAAACAAAGGACTGGTAAATTTTGAAGAACCACAGGAAAAGGGGGAAAGGTGGGTAGGGGCGGAAAATTTAGCCTATGTGGTGCACTACTGGGCGGTCCACAAAGGGGTCTTTTACGTGCATGAAGCGTGGCACTCTCCACACACGTTGGCCCACTATGGTCGGCGGTCAGGGTTTCCGTATTATAGACCTGACAACCCCCGCGGACGAGGGCTACCCTATTCAGCCACCTAGGGTACACACTTGGTCGCTCTGTGGGCTGAGCACTGACCCGACGTCAGAATCCCAAGACCCTTAGTCGCCTCTTACGACAAGCTAGGCTCTGCTGCGGACCTATTCGCCACCCGGGCCCCGCACGGGACATAATAATAATAATAATAATAACAAGAAATAATTGTGTTGGGATGCCAACACATAAGTCGCCCAAAATCGCCATTGATAGTATTCCATTCAATTCAGTGTGATAAAATATGCCTAGAGATCAAATTTCATTGAAATCGGACAAAGTTTACGGCATTTGGGGGCGGGTGTAGTAAAACGGCGGCCATTTTGAAATGGCGGCCATCTTGAAAATTTTGAAAATGGATAACACACGTTTAAGTGTCCCTCTACCACCTCAGCAAATATCAGCTTGATCGGTCGAAGCGTTTTCTCTAAAAATTGCGGACAAAATGTGCACTTTTTAACACTTGAAAAAGCCAAATTTCGGACCGAAAAATCACATTTTCGTTAATAACTCGAAAACCGTAAATATCGCTTCAAAATTTTTTTTCGTATTATTGTAGGGAATATTTTGCTCTATCAAACTACAAAATTTCAGCCTCCTACCCACCTAGGTTACCGAGATATTGCAATGTCCCATATTTTGACCTTTTGCTGTTTCCATGGAAACGGCAGACATTTTGAAAATTTTTAAAAGCTCATGCACAGCTTTGAGTGACCCCCTACCACCTCAGGAAGTTTTATCTTGATCGATCGCTTCATGCACGTAAAAGACCCCTTTGTGGACCGCCATGTAGTGCACCACATAGGCTTAATTTTCCGCCCCTACCCACCGCTCCCCTTTTCCTGTGGTTCTTCAAAATTAACCGGTTCTTTGTGTCCCACCCCATCTCCATATTTCATTTATCATCACCATTTCATGTTCATTTTATCATCCTTTTCATGTTCATCGCCTGTAAATAACCTATTTAGCGTTGCACGGGCGTAAAACACCAACTCACTCACTCACCTAGTTTGTATGGAGGGTGTTCCTAACCAAGTTTTAACCATTCCTACGGGTCCTACTCTTACCGAGACCTGCAGCAGGGTTCTTTAACGTACGAGGAACGTGACATTTTTCCCACTATTATTCTTATATTGGCTCCCTCTAACACTAGATTTCTACGGCTCATGGTTGTTGTCATTTGTATGTCGATGTCTGACGTCTCAAAGTCTGGTTGTGGGAAATTGGACCGCTTCTTGAATTTGCCGGTCTTCTCACTTATCCACTAGGATACCTTGCTAAAGGTTATACCTGGCCATGTTGGCTGTCTCTCTTGTCTGGGCTCTGTATAAGGCCTAGGGCCTTGGTCGGCAAGCCGTTGGTCTGCCTGCTGACCTACGCTGGTGTTAGCTGGTGTTGCACTCTGTGTAATGGGACTGGTGTGTGATGTCGCACCCATAACAGTTGTCACTGTGTCACCCCATGGATATGGTGAAAATGCAGGGGAAAAATCAATTCGGTCAAGCAACTCACGTGTTAAGACCAACCCTGGTATTGACCGAAGCATATCTACCGTTATGTTGATTTGCTTGTTGCGGTAGCTCATGATTTGCTTTGCATACGCGGGACCTATGCCCGGCAGTGACAACAACTCATCTGGATGGCATGAGTTAATACAAACATTCTTACTCCACATTACATAGGCCATCCTACCTTACAACTATCTCTATATTTTAGTGCAACTAACTTGTGTGTGTGCTACTCTTTACAGTTGTGTACCTGTGTACACCACAACCTAGCTGGTTATAAACTATTGTGCAACCTCTGTACACAATAACAACACTGCTTACTTACTATATTACTCAAGCAAGAAAAAAAATAATTTTTTCACACAAAGTCAAACTTTGGGGTAAGCAGCAAAAAATTCACTTTATTGAATAATAATTCACACAACAATCAGTTTATTCAATAAACAATACAACAATATTCTCATAATATCAATCAAACAACCATCGCGGTGTTACAAAGCTTGGAAATCGTAAACTTTACAAATGTAAACAAAAGATCGAACTGTTTACAAAATCACCCGATCACTTCCGGCACGTCACTTTGATCGTCGCTGAATCACGCAAAGTCTCGCCCAAGTCTCGTAACTCGTGTATCTCCTTCTCGACTACAATCGAGCTTATAAAAACTTCCTACGATCTTCAAATCGCAGAAAACACAAGTCAGGACCCTTACAAAACGCAGAACGCAAGGGATTCAATGATATAGTCACATTCGACTAAGACAGAAATTTTGTCAAAACTTGACCAGTGTCTGGTCCAAATCAAAATGGCTGATGCGACCCTTGCTCGCAGTCGCCAATGTTGTGAATGCCCTCGTGGTACTTCTTCTGTCACGAACACACTTATTCCACACAACGGACAAGGGTTAGCAATAAATGTAATATTAACTATATCAATCAGAATACCTTTCCTTGCTGGATATTTAGCTCTGCGTCGAGTTAGTCTCTCTAGTGTTGTCTTCAGTACGTCTTCTCCAAGCTGGAATCTTAGTCGCGGGAAACTTCTCCCAGAAGGGTCGCACTGCGCAGCCTCCGCAGCCTCAAGCAGTACATCAACCAATCGCTGGTCTTCTTGGTTGGTGCCGACCAATGGACATCGAGCTGACGTCATCCTAACTGGATCGGGATCCCCCTGACGTAATGGGCAACCCCACAACAAATTTATCTTAAATGAATTGTATGAACTGATATTTTTACAGATTTTATAATTGTTTTAGCTAAAAATAAGAGATCTAATTATGTTTAAAAAGGCTTATCTTCAAATAGAAATATCTCATTATCTCAGACTGCAACATTTTCCAATTCTACAGTTTTCTGCATTTTTGACCTATCTGGTTATAGCTACAATAATGTAGCTCCTTTGACATCTTTGATTAGGAGGAGCTACAGTGCGGTCCCATTCCTCGTAACGGAGCAACGCCGAAAGCGAAATCACACCGGGCGCAATTCAATCAATTAGACGTCAAATTTGGTATTTAAATATCGCTTATAGTATATCAATGACGAATTCAGTTTAAATTTTCCGACATTCAGGGCAGTTTGAAAGATTTTAGAATAATATCAATTTTTAGTGGATCTTGATCCTGAACTTTATAATGAAGTTCAGGATCAGAATTTTGAAAATGTTGGATTTTTAACAAATTAACATTTATCTATGACTCTTTGCCAAATTTTTTATTAACTCACTGTTATTCAGAGTATTATTGGTATTTTCGAACCATTTTAAAGCTTTGTTTGAGTTGGAGAAAGAAATTATATTTGCTCCATTTCGAGTAATGGGACCGCATTGTAGCTCCGCCTAATCGAAGATGTCAAAGGAACTACAATATTGTATCTAATCTGGTTACAGACTCTACAAAATTGTTTATTACTTATCAATGAAAAAAACTTACCTTCAAAAGGACAAGATCTTTTAACCTTGTATTTATTTCACCAAACCAAATATATACTTTTGATGAAATCAGCAAAGGATGTGCAACTGTTCTAAGAGAACCTCATTTCTTTCATAATAAATCTGATGCTGAAGAGGTCAAGGCTGGCATGTCAAAAGATGATTGGATTGGAAATTTCTAGATGATTATAATACAAAGTAACGATTTTAACATAAACTTATTACATAGTATTTTATTGTAATAATTTTTTACAACATTGTATTTCATTTTGATAAAGTTTAAACTCCAGTATTTAAGATGGTTACCATCCTCGGAGTGAGTGAGTGAGTTGGTGTTTTACGCCCGTGCAACGCTATATAGGTTATTTACAGGCGATGAACATGAAAAGGATGATAAAATGAACATGAAATGATGATGATAAATGAAATATGGGGATGGGGTGGGAAACAAAGGACCGGTAAATTTTGAAGAACCACAGGAAAAAGGGGAGAGGTGGGTAGGGTCGGAAAATTTAGCCTATGTGGTGCACTACTGGGCGGTCCACAAAGGGGTCTTTTACGTGCATGAAGCGTGGCACTCTCCACACACGTTGGCACACTATGGTCGGCGGTCAGGGTTTCCGTATTATAGACCTGACAACCCCCGCGGACGAGGGCTACCCTATTCAGCCACCTAGGGTACACACTTGGTCGCTCTGTGGGCTGAGCACTGACCCGACGTCAGAATCCCAAGACCCTTAGTTGCCTCTTACGACAAGCTAGGCTCTGCTGCGGACCTATTCGCCACCCGGGCCCCGCACGGGACATAATAATAATAATAATAATAATAACAAGAAATAATTGTGTTGGGATGCCAACACATAAGTCGCCCAAAATCGCCATGGATAGTATTCCATTCAATTCAGTGTGATAAAATATGCCTAGAGATCAAATTTCATTGAAATCGGACAAAGTTTACGGCATTTGGGGGCGGGTGTAGTAAAACGGCGGCCATTTTGAAATGGCGGCCATCTTGAAAATTTTGAAAATGGATAACACACGTTTAAGTATCCCTCTACCACCTCAGCAAATATCAGCTTGATCGGTCGAAGCGTTTTCTCTAAAAGTTGCGGACAAAATGTGCACTTGTTAACACTTGAAAAAGCCAAATTTCGGACCGAAAAATCACATTTTCGTTAATAACTCGAAAACCGTAAATATCGCTTCAAAATTTTTTTTCGTATTATTGTAGGGAATATTTTGCTCTATCAAACTACAAAATTTCAGCCTCCTACCCACCTAGGTTACCGAGATATCGCAATGTCCCATATTTTGACCTTTTGCTGTTTCCATGGAAACGGCAGACATTTTGAAATTTTTTAAAAGCTCATGCACAACTTTGAGTGACCCCCTACCACCTCAGGAAGTTTTATCTTGATCGATCGCTTCATGCACGTAAAAGACCCCTTTGTGGACCGCCATGTAGTGCACCACATAGGCTTAATTTTCCGCCCCTACCCACCGCTCCCCTTTTCCTGTGGTTCTTCAAAATTTACCGGTCCTTTGTGTCCCACCCCATCTCCATATTTCATTTATCATCATCATTTCATGTTCATTTTATCATCCTTTTCATGTTCATCGCCTGTAAATAACCTATTTAGCGTTGCACGGGCGTAAAACACCAACTCACTCACTCACCTAGTTTGTATGGAGGGTGTTCCTAACCAAGTTTTAACCATTCCTACGGGTCCTACTCTTACCGAGACCTGCAGCAGGGTTCTTTAACGTACGAGGAACGTGACATGTTTCCCACTATTATTCTTATATTGGCTCCCTCTAACACTAGATTTCTACGGCTCATGGTTGTTGTCATTTGTATGTCGATGTCTGACGTCTCAAAGTCTGGTTGTGGGAAATTGGACCGCTTCTTGAATTTGCCGGTCTTCTCACTTATCCACTAGGATACCTTGCTAAAGGTTATACCTGGCCATGTTGGCTGTCTCTCTTGTCTGGGCTCTGTATAAGGCCTAGGGCCTTGGTCGGCAAGCCGTTGGTCTGCCTGCTGACCTACGCTGGTGTTAGCTGGTGTTGCACTCTGTGTAATGGGACTGGTGTGTGATGTCGCACCCATAACAGTTGTCACTGTGTCACCCCATGGATATGGTGAAAATGCAGGGGAAAAATCAATTCGGTCAAGCAACTCACGTGTTAAGACCAACCCTGGTATTGACCGAAGCATATCTACCGTTATGTTGATTTGCTTGTTGCGGTAGCTCATGATTTGCTTTGCATACGCGGGACCTATGCCCGGCAGTGACAACAACTCATCTGGATGGCATGAGTTAATACAAACTTTCTTACTCCACATTACATAGGCCATCCTACCTTACAACTATCTCTATATTTTAGTGCAACTAACTTGTGTGTGTGCTACTCTTTACAGTTGTGTACCTGTGTACACCACAACCTAGCTGGTTATAAACTATTGTGCAACCTCTGTACACAATAACAACACTGCTTACTTACTATATTACTCAAGCAAGAAAAAAAATAATTTTTTCACACAAAGTCAAACTTTGGGGTAAGCAGCAAAAAATTCACTTTATTGAATAATAATTCACACAACAATCAGTTTATTCAATAAACAATACAACAATATTCTCATAATATCAATCAAACAACCATCGCGGTGTTACAAAGCTTGGAAATCGTAAACTTTACAAATGTAAACAAAAGATCGAACTGTTTACAAAATCACCCGATCACTTCCGGCACGTCACTTTGATCGTCGCTGAATCACGCAAAGTCTCGCCCAAGTCTCGTAACTCGTGTATCTCCTTCTCGACTACAATCGAGCTTATAAAAACTTCCTACGATCTTCAAATCGCAGAAAACACAAGTCAGGACCCTTACAAAACACAGAACGCAAGGGATTCAATGATATAGTCACATTCGACTAAGACAGAAATTTTGTCAAAACTTGACCAGTGTCTGGTCCAAATCAAAATGGCTGATGCGACCCTTGCTCGCAGTCGCCAATGTTGTGAATGCCCTCGTGGTACTTCTTCTGTCACGAACACACTTATTCCACACAACGGACAAGGGTTAGCAATAAATGTAATATTAACTATATCAATCAGAATACCTTTCCTTGCTGGATATTTAGCTCTGCGTCGAGTTAGTCTCTCTAGTGTTGTCTTCAGTACGTCTTCTCCAAGCTGGAATCTTAGTCGCGGGAAACTTCTCCCAGAAGGGTCGCACTGCGCAGCCTCCGCAGCCTCAAGCAGTACATCAACCAATCGCTGGTCTTCTTGGTTGGTGCCGACCAATGGACATCGAGCTGACGTCATCCTAACTGGATCGGGATCCCCCTGACGTAATGGGCAACCCCACAACAAATTTATCTTAAATGAATTGTATGAACTGATATTTTTACAGATTTTATAATTGTTTTAGCTAAAAATAAGAGATCTAATTATGTTTAAAAAGGCTTATTTTCAAATAGAAATATCTCATTATCTCAGAGAGAAAATTTACCTATCATCTCTCTCAAGGATCTCTATTTTTCTAAAACAAAAATAATACAACATCACAACAGTTTATCAATTAACCAGATTTTTAACAGTATAAGTAATATCCCATTTACAAAAAACTTAAACTTTTCACTTGTAAAAATCTTTCAAATTCACGATTGAATGCCAAGAACCCAAAACTTGTTTACAGCTATATTAAAATCAAACCTATTAATAACTGTGTTTTACATATTATAAAACAACGTAATTATTTTATATTACCAGTTTATGCTTAAGAAAATGGACTTATAATAAATATAGCATCCTACCGTTTTCCATTTTCATTCAGTGTAATTTTGACAGACCTGCCAAGGCAGGAGCACGCTTGATCATTTGGTCCGTTTTGAGTCTTTTCTTCGAATTGGTCTGAATCATCACCCCTAAAATTATTTTTCATCTATCAGAATCATGTTCAATTTAGTGTCAAATAAAATGTCATTTTAAAAAATATTGTTAAGCAAAGTAATATCTACACGAATCAGCAAATGTATATGTCTTGTTAGTCTGGAAGTTTTTGTATATAAAGCCTTTATATGCATACATGTATCCATTAAAGCCATCATCAATTATACGAGCCAATAGTAATATATCAGAAGATTCTGACTGTTTTGCTGTGGTACAAGATTGTGTTGCGTACACTTATTTCATATCTCATAATCTAAGGCTAAACCAAATATATTTTCTTAATAGATTGCTATTTTCTCGATATATATAATGAAACATCCTTACCACTCGGAGATACAATGTGATTCGTCAAAAGCTAATAGGCAAAAGACACACGACAGACTATCAGATAGAAACTGCTTCCTCCAAAATGATGAATCAGCAGATTCGGGGGATATAAATAACAACGACAACTTTCCTTCTGCGAGTTCTGGAAAAGATTTTAATATATTAAAAAAAAACAACAACATAAGTGTGTTTTATTTTATTAACAAAAGTATATCGTATAAGGGTGTAACAAGTTTTTTTCTTCTATCTGGCTAGCTGTCCTATCCTCACGTTAGGATTTGAATGTTAATCTTACTCTTTGCACTTTCAGGGTAGATCTCAGGTTGAACAGCTAATGCCGGAATCCCCAAATCTTTCAAAGTTGCCACTTGGTCTTCCATAAGTGATTTCAAAGGTGAAATCACAACGGCTGTGTGTTTAATAGTCCAATCCATCTGTAAAATATTTGTCCATACAAAATCAATGAATAACAAGGAAATACAAATTTAGAGTGCTATGTGTTTCCCAAACAAATTATGATTGCAAATACCACATATATTCCACTTTGAACATTTGTTCATAACTTGTTTTAATAATCATGTTTATTTGAATCTGTACGTGATACATCTGGTCGTGTCCATTACTTTCAACATACCAATGCTTCTCAATAGCTATAGCAATTTCAACATTGAAAATAACTCACTTCGTCAAGTAACAGTGGAGGCAGGGTGTAGCACATGGATTTCCCATATCCAGTTGGTAACAACCCAAACACGTTCTGTGACTTTAGGATTCCTAAGATGATTTTTGCTTGTTCATCCTTGAGACAAAAGTCTAAACCTGTAAAAACCGTTTTCAATGATTCAAAAGTTTCGTGGACATCTTTCAGTTCCATTTTGAAATACTCTGTAATGCGCATGGACAATATTTGACGCATCAATTTCCGTTCAGCTACGCATGCGTCATTTATATGAACAGCGTCCTTCAGACAGACAAGATGGAAGGTAAACGGAAAATGACGCCTATCAAAACTCCCAGGAAGATAAAGCTTCACAGGGTATCTTCGCCACGGAAAAAAAATCCTGCGTCGAATGTAAGTTAATTTTCTAAAGTTTTGTTGCGATAGGTATTTTAGAAGATATGTTTCTAAATCCGCCCGACTGTTGACTCTCCATTTCATGTACAAGTAACCCCACAATGAAGAGAAAAAAATCTCTCAAAGTCAAAACGCGGCCTTAAATAGAATCCCACATTTTTTACCCTCATGCTGTATACCAAATATCAAGTTGCTGTGATAAGTAGTTAAGAAAACTTTTACGCATATACGCTCTGTGAAATCCGGCCAAAGTTGAAAGAATCCAGCCTGGGAATTTTATCCCTTTTTACAGCATCTAATGTTACGTCTGTCAAAATGGAACCTAAGTGTTCAGAAAATCGTTAGATATTTAACAAAATGTATGTATCTGTCGTACTTGCCTTAAGAGTGAGGTGTACTTTAAACTAAATAGCATCCTGTCCTAGAACATGTTTGCATTTTTAAGGGGGACATGTTATTATAGTAATACTTGTATAAATATAAATGAAACATCAAAATAACCGAAATTTGAATGATCGATATCGCATGTTAAAAGGAAAAAAGACTAACCAAGGCAAGAATTAGAGTAGTTTAATATTGCAACGCTTCTGACTTTTATTATTACAGATTCAAACGGGGAAATCATCAAAGTCAGTTGCATATGCGGCAAACTGTGTAGCAAATTACGAGTACAAAAATGCCTTTACGTATTTATATAACAACTTCCCTGGGGCCAGAAGAGCGTTCATGCACGTGCTGGACTTGAACATCAGGCTAGGTGTGTCAGCTTTTCTCAAAGACGAAAATACGGTTTTAAGACGAGAATGTAATATGGAAACTCTACAAAGCTTTAGCTGGCACGATGTTTCAAAAGACCTGAAAAAGCACATCCCATTACTTTATACAACTCTGTTGTCCACAGTCACATCAAACAGGTATGAACAACTTTGTGCTTAATTTATTAGTACTTTTCATTGTATCAAATTATTGCAAAATAAATAATTTATCTCAGTATCTTTGTACTTAACTGCATCCTGGTCCAGTTAGGGACATGCGTGCGATATTTGTTTGTTCTTTTTGTTTCAATTTTGCCGGTGTCCAGTTTGTAGTTTTGTTACTAGTAAATCCCTTTATTTCACAAAACAGACGCAGAGATGTTATTCCTGGGACTGGTTTCGCAGCATCTGTATTATTGCACTTGCGATCCCCAATGAAGATAAAGATGGTACAAAGTATGCACGCGCTAGAGATTTGGCGATGTGGGGCACATAGAAAGTAAGTACATCCTAAGTACTCTACTTCCTGTTTACCGAATACTTAGGTTTATACACATAAATGCAAAATTTTCGTCAAAGTTTCCCAAGCACTTTATCCTAAAGTGCCATATAGTGTATACCGATTTTAGGCTACTAGGTAGTCTACTTCCTGTTTAATTACCGAATACTTAGGTTTTTACACATAATGGACATAAATGCAAAATTTCCGTCAAAGTTTCCCAAGCAACTACATGAGATAGAGGTCTGATATTTTGTATACAGCTTTATCCTATAGTCCTATATGGTGTATAGCGATTTTATGTTCATAGGTCAACCACTTCCTGTTTACCAAGTATTTAAACTTGTATGAGTGGCTTAGTTTGGGGAGCGGGGATATCACTAGTGAGCATTAGCTCACAGATTTACTTGTTTTTTTTTCTATTTTAATAGTAACTCAACTGACGTTAAATAAAAATGCTGAATTTGGGTTATATGAGGTTATATTACTGAATAAAGAGACTTGTTTAAGGTATATTCATAATATTGGGATATGGGATTTATCCTGCAATGAGCTATTTCATTGTACAATACAGCTATACAGATATTGTTGAATGATATCCGTGCATTAGCAGGATATTACTTTAGTGTTGACAGGATATCACTCCCACTGGTTCCACTTCCCAGTATGAGCATTGCCAATGTATAACATCGTAAACCAGTAACGTCACAGCACATGCTTGGGCGAAAACTTTGATGGCTTCACTTGTTTTTTGCCCCAAAATCGCTATTTTCAGCTTTACAGTTGGCAATTTCGGGTTGCAGGATAAACACAATATACGTACATTGCCAATCATATAACAATTATTTGTTCTCGCTACGAAACATGATAATAAAGCTCGCTAAAAGCTCGCCATTATCATGTTTCTAAAGCTCGCGTAAATAAATGTTATATTTTCTGGCAATGTACATATATTGTATATATTATTCACACATTTTCTTAGTGGGATACGGGACATTTGAGGCAAAACTTATTGGGATATGGGATATTTTTGTCAATTTTGAGGCTTGTTTAGGGTATATTGGGATATGGGATATCCACACATTTTCTTAGTGGGATACGGGATATTTGAGAAAAAACTTATTGGGATATGGGATATTTTTGTCCATTTTAATTACAGGGATATGGGATACTGGAAAAACATTTTTTGGGATACAGGATATTTGATGAAAAATTTATGGGGATATGGGATATACCCGGATCGCGAGTTCCAAAATAGCCGCCATTTTACCTCGATTTGACTGGAAAACTTGTACCTACTCTGTGATTAATCAAACAGGGAAACCTTGTACTTTCTCTCCAATCCCTCGGAAATGTTTGTTTTAATATTTCTTTAACCATTACAAATTGATGAACAAAACTTTTTATTTAATTTTCTTTTAAATTTGCCTAAAACAAATCGTTAAACATGTTGCTTCCATTGCTCTCAATGTTCTGACGTCAGATCTTACCTCAGTTGACCTTTGACATTTGGACATTCTAATATCCGGAATGTTCCGGAATGGATTAACTCGCGATTGGTCTATTGGTACCCCCCCTAAACAAACCCTAATAAAAGTTTTCAATAACAGATGTGCGTCTAAAATAACATATATACATGAGTATTTATTTACAGGGGTTGCTAGCTGCGACTCGTAGCTCTTTGTGGTCCTTTAATGGGGCTCCCGCAGGGTACCCCCCTCAGATCGCAAGGTCGCTTTTAAAAGGGGCGTGAGGTCGCAATTTAAGTTCGCTTTTTAAAGGCGTATTTTGGCGGAGGTCGCAGGTCGTTTTTTGGCATAAGTCGATTTTATGAAGTGTAGGTCGGAAGTCGCCCTTTACAATTAAGTTCTTTTGAGCTTGAAACCGAAAAGAAAATGAAGTTAAAAAGAAAATATGATAACGAAACGAAAAACGTAAGAAATATGAGCATGAGAAGCGACCCGACCGCACATTTAGTTGGAAAGAGGGTCGGGACTGGAAAATGAAATAACTGACAACATAAATGAGGATTTTGACTTTGATTATGAACAATCTGAAGAGAAAAAAATCTTAATCTTGCAAAATATGCATCAGAAGAATAAAAATTTAAAAAATAATTATATTCATTGAAATTAATTAAAATTTCTGTTCTCATTAACATACTGCATTATTGATATAAATAACAAAATATTTCAGATATATTTGCAAATTGGGCTGTAGCTATGATTTCTATTAATCAACCTTATAGCAATTCGCAGTGTAAAGTCTATATATATAAAAAAAACGCCCCAAAAATATAGGTCCGGCAAGTATTTGATAGCTCCGGCATATTACTCTTTTCTGCAGGACCTGATGTCCGGCAAGAGACAAAAAGATTTCGACAACTCTGCCCTTAAAAAGCCCTCAGGTCGCAGGTCGTTTTTAACCCTGCGGGAGCCACTTTAATTTTGCTAATTTTTTTTATTTTTGCGGACGGTCCAGAGGAACGGTCTGTCTGTCAGACAATTTTTTAATTTTTAAAAAGGAGCCGGAGGAAAATAGTAGATCATAAAGGAATAATATTATGCTCAATTATTTGAAATCAAATACACAAAATAATTATAAAGTAAGCTTACCCAGCAAGACCATTCATCGGCATGTGTAATGTGTTTCATGATGATGTTGTCAGATTCAGGTCGTCATCAAGTTTGAAATATTCGGTCTGAATGGCTCATTACCTCTAACGGCCAATAGATACACGTGAAATAGTGCAATGTTTCTCTTCACGCATTTTCATTTCTATGTTAAGCAGATTTTTTTACTACCTGTGAAAAAGGATATTATTTATTTAAAATACCCATGGGACTTTTGTAAGTTATCGATAAAATGGAAAAGTAAAATGTTAATCAATATTGCGTAGAAATTCCAAGGAATATTACTTCCATGACGTCACTTTTACGTCATCAATGTTTAAAACGGAAACATTTTCGATTTGGATGGTCATGGATCTTGTGGCACATTTTTGAACATGGATACAACACCATAGAATAAGTTAAACTTTGAATATGATCTTACAGAAGCGTATTTAGTCAACTGTTTCTAATAAATAAAACTTTTTCCAAATAAAAAGATCGGGCACCTGTTTTTATTGTGGGTGGTAGGGTAAGGTTTTTTTTTCGTGCATCGTGTTGAGCAACTTTTATTTCCCGTTCAGCCGTGCATGGAGGTTCATCGTGCATCGTGTTTCTCTATTTTATTTTTCGTTCATCGTGATTATCATTTTTTTATTGGTCGTTCATCGTGATTATCATTTTTATTGGTCGTTCATCCGTGCATGTACCCCCCCCTTTTACCACCCCCTTTATTCTGTTAGCCCGGCTCTGTTAGTTTCGAGACGTCAAAATTTTCTGCTCAGGATCGCAGATAGCAGGTTTTAGCTTTCCTTTTTGTGTGTTTATATGTATATTTTTAATGGACAGACCGTTTATTAGCATTTTTTAGGCAAAAATAGTTCATCTGAACATTTTTTCTCGACCTTAGTCTTATATGCAAGAACACGAGAAGAATATTTATTTTTTCACGTGTATTTTTTCATCACAAATCAGCTTCAGGGGGATTTTTAAGGGAAAAAAACAAGAGCCCCTCATCCCGAACTAATTTTTACAAAATCCCGTCATCCCGACTTAAAAATGAGAAAATCCCGAATCATGTATATATTCAAGAAAATGTACGGGTACAAACGTGTACAAAATTTCAAAATTCCCTAGCAAGCTAGAGTAGATCTATACCATAGCATCCTCGGATACCCAGAGGTTCTTCTCTCGCTTACTCATGAATGAGTAAGCGAGAGAAGAACCCATGGGTTTCCGAGGATGTACCATAGGAATTAAGTATTTTCTACAAAAAGGAGGAGTGCAAACGTTCCCCCTCCATAGGTGGATCCGGGAGTGACCCGGACCAAAGCGTGACCAAAGCGCCCCCCCTCCTAGGCCAGTCACTGGGCCCCCTCTTTTCAGAATCTCTCGATCCGCCTCTGCCTTCCTCATGGGTACGGGCCTTGTAAGCGATTGATATATTGCAGAGCGAGTAGGATAGTTATTTGTGTGCTTGCGGCTCAAATTTTATAGTTCAAAAATGTTGTAATGGAGAAATGGTAAACAAATAAAAATTACTGCAATTTAAGTTTCTACTTCAAGATGATTTTACCATCATGTACCATGCAGAAGCTGCACCAATTTTGATGTAAAAAAAACCACAAACATTTGGTACGTCACGTTTGCGAACAAAAACTACAACACAACGACAACGAGGATAGTCGCAGTTCGGGGATAGTAGTATGTTCAAAAGTAATATTTTTCCAGTTAGGCCCTCCCCTACGAAAGTTTTCATTCAAAAATATATAGATATAAACAACGAAATAATAAGAAAGAAAATATTTTTACCCTCGTTAATTTTTTTGATGCTTGTACTTATAAGAACATTTGAAGTCATATTATTAGTTGAATCGTTGTTGAATTCTGTGTATTTTTCCGTTGTCCGTGCGTTACGAAACTATATTGTCCGTGTATTGATATCGTTGCCAGTGCGTTATCATAGACCAATTTGGTCACTGTGAAGTTCAGTCTTTTTACCGATGTGTCTATCAATCATCTATAAAAAAATGAACTTCCTTGAATCTTTGAACTGAGCTGCCATAGGAACTTGTATTTGAAGACCTGTCTTCTTGTTTCAGGCGAAGACGTCTGGTTTGATATATTTAATTATATCTTTATTTTTTATTTTTAGGGGGATTTTGGTATCAAGACAAGTTTATAGACATAATAAAGAAGTTTATAATGAAGAAAAGGGCTCCTATAACAAGGACAAGGATGCGACAAGGATGGCATAAACCCATAAAATAGCACGCCGTCAAACTTCAATTTAGCCAATACAATACAGATTGTTCAAGAAACAACTACATATATATTCAGCACAATGAAGCAGGCTCCGATGCACATCACCATTAATAAATCGCCAATTATCTGCATCAAGAAAAGACAATTATTTTCCTTTATATATTTTAACCTATTTCATGTAAAATTTGTGTTTGAATCTGCATTTGTGTACTAAAAGAATAGACAAGTCACAAGACAACAGCTTATTTATGACATGTATTGCAAAAAAAAAAAAAAAATCATACTTTTTTTACTGGAAAGATTGATTTCATGAAAGAGTTTTAGCACACAGTCTCTGGGTTTTTTGTCTTCTCTTTTTATTGCCCACTCGAACGTTGAGTGCGGGAACATTTGAAAACACATTGTCTGTCAGTATATATGTTCTCAGCTAATACTGAATTGATTACTAGTATAATTGGTACACAGCTTAAACACGATAAGTTGTAGAGGCGGTGTAGTGAAAGTACCGTGTCCCTTTCCATTTCAGTTGCCCGAGTCGGTCATCTATTTCCTGTTTCTTTCATTAATTATATAGTTGAGTGGAGGTATGCGTGGCATGACTTAAATATAGTGTAACCACTTTTTGTTGCATTAAAAAGACCAGGTTTTCTGCCAAGCACAATTTTAGCTATAGTTTTATTTTTTTATACAAACCACATGAATGTGCAATAATTATTATCCAGCGCTTTTAGTGATTGATTTAGTATCTGAATCATGATGTTAACTATCATTAAAATTACGGATATTTTGTGTTAAATATGCACCAAATGAAAACATAAGTAGATGGTTATCCAGTTTTGTCTGTGTTAAGTACTTTATTTCAATATTTTATATTTACCAAGTTTATAAAAAAAGACTCGTAAGAGGTGCTCTGGCCAAAAACTAGCATATAATGATTGATTTCCAAGACAGTTAGAACGTTAGTATTCCATCTATTGGTAAAGTATAATTTAAGATTTGTTGCAGACATCTTCACCTCAAAAGTATCAAACAAAAAACTACACATACCAGACAAAAACAACAGAAACAGATTAATATTTAAATACATAGATGATAAAGAGATGTGGAATAAGTGTACGCGACAAACCAACATGAAACGGGAATTTAAAATATCACAATGGAAAACAGCCAGCAGTCTTCAACATGACCAGAGGTTGCTGATTGCCCGGTCTTGCATTGGCCCAAGACTAAAATACAATACATAAGATTCAAAACCAATCCCTAAATTATCAACGAAAGACTAATTTCTGGACATGGAACAATATTAAATAGATAGATGGCCGAGACAAACAAAATCTTTGACATTGCCGATTCCTGGCTTAGGACAGGCACGTATAAAATCGGCATTAACCAGGTTGAAAAATACAACAAATATAAATAAAACTGAAATCTGCATATACCAGGGTGGGATGCAGGCATCCGAACCTGAGAATTACCAAAGTTGTAAAAACCATTGGAATTAGCATCCACCAGGGTGGGCTGTTCCACATCTCTTTATTTTCTATCCGAACCCGAGTAATACCAAAGGTGTAAAAAATTATTTGAATCAGCATCCACCAGGGTGGGATGCAGGCATCCGAACCTGAGAAATGCAAAGTTAAACAAATGCATCTTAATTGTCATATACCAGGGTGGGATGCAGACATCCACACATGAAAAACATCAATCATACAAAAAAATAACAGATTGGCATATATTGCAAAATAAATATCTGTTTTATTCTGAAACGACTAAAATTTTATAATTTCCAAAAAATTACAAAAAAAGAGATGCAGTTTCGACAGATTTGTACCGTGCAAAAGGGTAAGGGGGGTATTTTTATTGTAATAAACCATTCTTAGCATTTTCTTAACCTTTGTATGAAAAACTTACTATTTTCGATCATTTTATTGTAAATGAGAATTTCTAATTTTAATTGAGAACGCATTAATGATGTTCCTAACCATGAAAAGATGAATGGGATTGATTTTAAGCCCCCCCCCCCATTTTTCGTTTAGAAATTAGGGGCCAAAAATACTATTTTTTGGTTTGTTTCCACAATAACTTTAGTTATAGTCATCCGATTGCTATGAAATTTGACAGTGATGTTCCTTACCATACAAGGATGAATGGGATTGATTTTGGGGGTCCTCCATGTTTTTGTTTCAAAATTAGGGGCCCAAAAGGGGCAAAAAATTCAAATATTTTACTTGTTTCCACCATAACTTTGGTCCTAGTTGGCCTATTGCTGTGAAGTTTGTCAAGAATGTTTCTTACAATAAATGAATAAACTTGATGAATTTTTGTGCCCCCTTTTTATCCGTTGTGTAATTAGGGGCCAAAATAAAAACTTTTTTATTTGTGGTCCGATTTTGAAAATTTTTTTTGCATGTTTGTTCTTGTCAAATAGCGGATACAAAATTAAGAATTAATTTTTGCGACCCCCCTTTTTCCACCTATTACGTAATTAGGGGCCAAATGGGGCCAAAATCGAAACACTTTTATTAGTGGTCCGATTTAAAATAAAAATTTGCAAGTTTATTCTTGTCAGGTAGCGAATCCCAATTTGAGAATTAATTTTTGCGACCATCCCTTTTTTCACTTGTTTTGTAATTAGGGGCCACAAGGGGCCGTAATCAAAACTTTTTTATTTCTGGTTTGTTTTTGAAAATTTTTTTTGCAAGTTTATTTTTGTCAAGTAGCGAATCCAAATTTGAGAATTTATTTTTGCGACCCCCACCGCTTTTTCACCTGTTACGTAATAAGGGGCTAAAAGGGGCCGAAATCGAAACTTTTTAAATTCTTGTCCGATTTTGATATTTTTTTTGCAAGTTTATTCTTGTTAAGTAGCAGATATATTTTCGTGTCCCCTTTTTTTACTGTTACGTTATTAGGGACCAAAAGGGGCCAAAATTGTAACTTTTATATTTCTGGTCCAATTTTGAAATTTTTTTTGCATGCTTGTTCTTGTCAAATAGCGGATACAAAATTAAGAATTAATTTTTGCGACCCCCCTTTTTTCCCCTATTAGGTAATAAGGGGCCAAATGGGGCTTTTTTATTTGTGGTCCGATTTTGAAATTTTTTTTTTTTGCAAATTTATTCTTGTCAGGTAGCGATTAAATTTTTGGGGCTGTAATCATAATTTAAAAAAAAAAATTCTGGTTTGATTTTTAATTTTTTCCCCAAACATTATTCTTTTAAAGAGTAGAATACAACATTCAAAATTTATATTTTTATCCCCTGGGTCGAAACTCCATCAGAGAAGCATGTGTCAAAAACCTTTGTCAGTCCACCATGGGCTGCATGTGTCCAGAGCAATAGACTATCCATATTAGGCCTAAAACGTACAGGGTTCAACATGTTGCGGTCGTATCATGCTGCGCTCGGCGAAGCTTTTTATTATATGATGTAGTAAATTTGACCTTAAGGTCACCCAGGTCAATTTGTAGATCGTAAACTGTACTTTTAAAACATACTAGTCTGTGATAGATGATTCTTGTAATTGATTGTTAATTCTAATTAGTTTAATATGTAATGTACTAGTATTTATTATAATATATTTGCGTTTTGTAGATTTATAGTATTTGCTGGTAAAATAAAGTTAGAACTCTAGATCTAGTCTTTATTGGAAGTTGCCCAATAATCCAGACTGTTACAGTAGCGGCAAAAAAACGCGAAATGAAAATACATATTCAAAGAAATCATCCGCGGAGCCATCCACATTCGGAAACGAATCCGGCTCCTTACCTGGAAGGAGAAGAATTCATATACAGTGCAAACCATATTTAAAGAAAAATGTGACGTCAGTATAAATCAAGTTATAATATTGTCACACCTTAATAATACATTGATTTAAAGAAGAAGCCTGGACAAGTAAAACATATATCAGTCTACCTTTTTTATTTTTTGTCTAATATTGCTCTTTACCTGTACAGATATTTTCATTTTTATTTCGAATTTATTTATCTTTAAAATACATTTAGTAGGGACCATTTTTGACGAAAAATGTGACGTCAGTATAAATTGTGAAACAAGTATCTTCGGAAGACATGGCAATTATAAAGAAAACTGGACGTTTAATCTTAAATTTACATACCAAGCGAAATATGTTATTAAAATGAATTAGTACTGAAGTGATGAATTAAGTATTAATAATCATGATTACTAGTGGTTCGTTCAATTTTATAGAATACATTTCTGACAATATCAGTAAGGCTATATAATTATTATTACAAGTGTATTGCTTGATAAATTATATATACATGTACATCATATTAAAAGGGGGGTTATATCAATCATACCTTATCAATCTATCAGTCCCGTGCGGGGCCCGGGTGGCGAATAGGCCCGCAGCAGAGCCTAGCTTGTCGTAAGAGGCGACTAAGGGTCTTGGGATTCTGACGTCGGGTCAGTGCTCAGCCCACAGAGCGACCAAGTGTGTACCCTAGGTGGCTGAATAGGGTAGCCCTCGTCCGCGGGGGTTGTCAGGTCTATAATACGGAAACCCTGACCGCCGACCATAGTGGGCCAACGTGTGTGGAGAGTGCCACGCTTCATGCACGTAAAAGACCCCTTTGTGGACCGCCCAGTAGTGCACCACATAGGCTAAATTTTCCGCCCCTACCCACCTCTCCCCTTTTCCTGTGGTTCTTCAAAATTTACCGGTCCTTTGTTTCCCACCCCATCTCCATATTTCATTTATCATCATCATTTCATGTTCATTTTATCATCCTTTTCATGTTCATCGCCTGTAAATAACCTATATAGCGTTGCACGGGCGTAAAACACCAACTCACTCACTCACTCACTATCAATCTATCAATAAATATATACTGTTATTGACTTAAATTTATAATCATTGAAATCTGAATGTTTGTTATGTTTATTGTGAAACTGTACTATGTTTAATTGTATTGCTCAATTTTGGGCGTCCTAATTGACAAATAAAATTATTTGATTTGATTTGATAAATTTCAAACAAGAATTTTCTGGACAAGTAATTAACCTGTCTAAGAATGAAAGACCTTGATGAAAAATAGTGATGTTTATGTTCATTCTGTTTAGAACGAATTTGTCATGGCGGTCCAAATACAGAAAGATTTTAGTCAACCATAAAACACTTTTTGATTAAAAAAGGCAGTCATTTTGACTAAAACATCATTTTATGTAATTATGAAGAAGTTATTAAAAAAAACAAATAAGATCAATTTTAACAAAGCCACTGGGTGTGATGGTGTTTCTGTAAAATTTTTTATTAAAAATAGCAAAAACCAGCCATTGTTAAACCCTGAAAGAATTTAATCAACATGAAGATCTGAGTTTCCAGACCACCTGAAGGAAGCTGAAGTAGGAAAGAATAGCCAATTAGAAACTGGTAACTACAGGCCAGTTAGCTACAATAATGTTGCTCCTTTGACATATTTGAATCGGCGGCGCTACAATGCGGTCCTATTGCTCGTGATGTTGGGTTGTCCGTTACATCAGGGGATCTCGACCTAGTTATGATGAAGCCAGCTGGATGTTCATTGGTCCATACCAACCAAGAAGACTGGTGATTGGTCGTAGCACTTCTGGAGGCTGCGGAGACTGCGCAGTGAGACCCGTCTTACAAGTTTCCCGCCGATAGATTCCACCTAGGAGGAAAGGCAACGTCATATTGATACTCGTCGCTGTGCTAATCATCTAGCAACGAAAGGTATTCTGTTTGATACTGCCATATAAGTTATATTAGGGGCACCCTTAGCGTCTGTAATATCTGGGGAATAAGTGTATTCATGATCACTCGGAGGCATTCACAATATTGGCGACTACCGAGCTAGGGTCGCCACAGCCATTTTGATTAGGTCCAGACACTGGTCAAAATTTGACAAAATTTCTGTCTGAGTCGAATGTGACAGTATCATTGAAACCTTTGTGTTTTTGGTGGTCCTGACTTGTGTTTTCTACGATTTGTAGATCGTATGAAGTTTTTAAAAGCTCGATTGTAGTCGAGAAGGAGATACACGAGTTATGAGACTTGGGCGAGACTTCGTGTGATTCAGTGAGACTCAAAGCAGTATTCATCTCCTTTTCCATTTTCATTCCACCTAAGCTTAACCAACATTTCTCAATACCATCTACCGTGTAAATGAATTTCCTATTGTCCCCATCTGGGACCTTTTTAGACTTCTAATTTCACAAAGAACTGCTTCTGCTATTTTCTCTTCCCTGTCATATTAAGGTCCAATCTTCGAAGCATCTCACCGTAATCGGCTTTCAGTGCTTCGTCTAAAAGACATTGTTTGTGGGCGAAAGGATCTGCCTTCATAAGCTTGGTTTAATTATTTCTGAACGTTGGATATTCTCGAATGTTGCTACTAAAACATGGCGCTTCTAATTTCTTAACTCGCAAGGCATTTGGGTTCACCTTTGTTTCACTCTTTATTTTGTCTATTTAAATCTGTATTTTTGTCTTTAAAAAAAAAGACTGACCTGGCTTCACATAGTTCCCTGTATAATATGTCCATGTCCCCGTTGGTCCTTAGAATTTCGTCTTTCTCATTTTCATCTCAGAGTCTAATATTTTTAGGTATTTCTGTGTTCCAAAGAGTCGTATGCTGATTCTAGATCTTTTATTATATCTTGTAAAACATCGAATCTTGCCTTGCCATTCTCGTCCTTAAATCTTTTGTACGAGGGGCATTTGAAAAGTTCTGAATATTGATCGAGCATGTTGCTGATAATAAACCAAATTAAATAATATTTATATACAATTAAAGATAAAATATTCCTCTATTTACCTGTATAGTTTTTGCACAGATTTTTCGTGCATGCGCGTAACCGTAGTCTTACATAGTGCTAAAACAATGGCTGAAAAAGAAAATGATTTTACGATTGAGCAAAGGGGATATTGCAAAATACCCCCGTGCGGGAACCGGGTGTGAAAAGAATAGTTCCGCAGCCGCCCGTAAAGCTTGTCGTAAGAAGCGACTAAACGGGTCAACATGTTTGCCGTGTGTTGCGACCTGTGTCGGGGGAGGACGGGATCCTGGTCCACGTATGTGGGCTTTGGCCCTTACTTCTCCTAGACAGGCGGTCAGATTTGGCTCGGTCTGATCAATCGGCTGGTCACGCCAAGCCCTGTAAAGCACCATCTCATAATGTTTCAAACGTTCTTTCTGTGATATTTGAAATAACTAACCTGATTCCATTAATGCTTTGCAGAAGGCGGTGGCTCATGGGTCAATCGTGTGGATGTTATTCCGGAGAGTTGTATCGCCGGGTAACCCCTGGCACGATGCTTGTCTTCTTTAAGGAATACTCTGTGCGAGTATGCTGTCCTTGTAACCCTGGTGCTTTCAACAGGAGACCCGTTGTGCGACAGCACCGCCCATGTTGGCGCTCCATGGCGGGCGGGGAGCAAGGCAGTGAATTTATTTACATTCACCATGGGAACCCCAAATAAACAAAAAACAACTAGTTCATGTGATAATTTAAAAAGAAACATTTCTTTAAGTGATAATGAAGATCAAGATACATCAGCCTCTTTCAAGCGACAAAATACAAGTAATGATAGCTGGCCAAAATTTATTGTTCTTTCTAGTAAAGATGCCACTCGCCCTTTGACAAAGGTTTCACCCTTTGTCATTGCGAAAAAAATCAAAAGCGTTACCGGAGTTGATATTCCAAAGGTCACCAAGCTTCGCTCCGGTAACCTTCTAGTCGAGTGTGCTAAACAACAACAAGCTAAAAACATATTAACAATTTCATCTATTTTGGAAATACCAGTATCTGCTGAAGCTCATCGATCACTGAATCGTTCACA
The DNA here is from genome assembly GCA_963971305.1 of Arcuatula senhousia. Lineage (NCBI taxonomy): Eukaryota > Metazoa > Mollusca > Bivalvia > Mytilida > Mytilidae > Arcuatula > Arcuatula senhousia. Next base: position 57,877,747 of record OZ020306.1, read on the forward strand.
GGGTATCATTCGAGATAGAGATCGAAACCTTGCTGATTTGTCAGAGCAAGAGATCTGCTCTGAACTTGAATCACAAGGTGTCATCCAAGTCAAAAGATTCACTAAAAGAGACGACAACAAAGTTATTAAATTAAATACTTACCTGATTACTTTCAATACAGCTGTTCCACCAAGTCATTTAAATCTAGGCTATTTTAGAGTCTCTGTAGACATCTTTGTTCCAAATCCTCTTCGCTGTTTCAAATGTCAACGTTTTGGCCATGGAAAGGCTACATGCAACGGAAAAGAAAGGTGTGTAAAGTGTGCACAGGAAGGCCATTCGGATTTCAACTGTGCCAACGATCCAAAATGTGTTAACTGTAGCGCTGACCACCTTTCTTCATCCAAACAATGTCCCGTTCTTTTACATGAAAAACAAATTCAAAAACTTAAAGCTGAAAAAAATATTTCATATCAGGAAGCTCGTCGTCAAGTCTCTATCTCGAATGATACAACACCATCAAGGTCGTACGCGGAGGCTGCTAAACCCTCTAGGACATTTGGTTACCAAACTATGTACACCTGGCCGGAGGGTGAAATTAAGCCCCGTACGTGCAATACCAATGGATGGATGTTTGGTGCCGACTGTTTTGATAAGGAAACCCAAAAGGGCTTTGTCAAATACTGTAAGAAACCATGGAAAGAGTTGGATGATTCTCATCCCCCTCCACGAAAGTCCTCAGCAGGTCCAAACAACGATTCAGTGGTCGATGAGACATTGTTTTATACACCACGTAAGTCATCTTGGGCCGGATTTGGAGCTCCTGCCCGAGTTTCCAATCCTCAGCCCTCTTCTTCTTCAACTTCTTCATCAAAGAAAAAACAGTCTTCCTCAAGGTCATCGTCTGCTTCTCAAACTTTAAATAGACAGCAGCGATCCTCACAGCCGGATAGACGACAGAACTCATCACAACAGACGTCACCATTAAAATCTCGATCCAAGAAAGCCGAACGAAATGCAATTTTTATGCATAATCGTTTTGGCTCTCTTGCTGACGACATGGAGTCGGATATGGATCTTTCGGAAACACCGATTGAGCGTTCACAGAGCCAGTCTCCACACAGACGTAGGCGATCTCTCGGTAGACTTTCCGATCCTAATCAGACTCCAAAATGAGTACCATCATTCAATGGAATTGCCGAGGCCTCAAGGCCAATTTTCTTGAATTACACCTTTTAGTGCAGTCATTAGATCCAACTGTCTTTTGTCTTCAGGAAACTCACCTCAAGGAAACCGACACGATTTCCTTGAAGGGCTTCTCTATGTATAGCAAATTTTCTAATACAGAGCGAGCTGCCGGCGGATCTTCCATCTTAGTAAAGGATCGCATTCTCCATAGTTCGATTCCTTTAACTACCGATCTGCAAGCAGTTGCCGTGAGAGTTTCATTACATCAAACCATAACTCTATGTTCAGTTTATATACCACCAAATGATAATTTAACTTTAGCGCAACTTCAAAATTTAACAGATCAGCTTCCTGCTCCATACATGCTAATTGGGGACTTCAATGCCCACAATCCATTATGGGGCAGTGTTGCTTTAAATGATAAGGGTAAAAAGATTGAGGATTTTTTATCCAAAGAATCTCTTTGCATTTTTAATGATGGTTCGTCTACATTTTTACATTCTGGCAATGGAACCTATTCATCAATTGATCTCTCAATTTGTGATCCTTCTCTTTTATTAGACTTCTCGTGGCAAGTCCATGACGATCTCTGTGGAAGTGATCACTTTCCCATAATTTTAAAAGATCTCTTTGGTGAACCTGAACAAAGAATTCCTCGCTATAAGTTAGAGAAGGCCGATTGGCAAAGATTTTCTATACTTTGTTCGGAAAAATTAAGACCAGAACTTTTTGTTAATGACCAAGAACCAATAACAACATTTAATCAAACTCTTATCTCTATAGCTGATGAAACCATTCCTAAGACCTCGGCAACTCCTAAAAAACTGAATAAACCTTGGTTCACAGACGAGTGTGACAAGGCTATCGACGATAGAAATAAAGCTCAAAAACGATTTGGCAAACAACAAACGAAAGAAAATTTAAGTAATTTTAGAATTTTTCGGGCAAAGGCTAGACGAACTTGTCGACAATCCAGAAGAACATCCTGGAGAAATTTTGTATCTGGTTTAACTTCACGAACTCCCATGAATAAAATTTGGAATTTCATACAAAAACTCAAAGGTAAAAACTCAAAATCCTCAGTTAAACATCTGAACGTTGGCAATTCCACTTTAACATCTGAAAAGGACATTACCAACAAACTAGCTGAAACTTTTGCTAAACATTCATCTTCATCAAATTACAAACCTGACTTCCAAAAATTTAAACGAACAGCTGAAAAAACTAAGTTGAACTTCAACTCTGACAATTCTGAGAGCTACAATTCTCCTTTCTCTTTAGATGAACTAAAGACTTCCTTAAGTAAAGCCCATGACACTGCATGTGGCCCTGATAGCATCCATTATCAACTTTTAAAACATCTCCCTGAAATATCGATGAAGACTCTTCTTGATTTAATGAATGATATATGGATAAACGGAAAATGCCTGAAATATGGAAGCTTGCCACTGTTGTTCCTATCCCTAAGCCGGGGAAGGATCACACAGATGCTTCCAACTATCGTCCGATAGCCTTGACAAGCTGCGTCTGTAAGACTCTAGAACGCATGATCAACGATCGGCTTGTTTGGTTCCTCGAGTCCAATGGACTCATCTCGAATATCCAGTGTGGATTCCGCCAAGGCAGGAGCACGCTCGATCATTTGGTCCGTTTTGAGTCTTTTCTTCGAAACGCCTTCGCGAAGAACGAACATGTGGTGTCTATCTTTTTCGACCTCGAAAAAGCTTATGACACCACATGGAAGTATGGTATTTTAAAAGACATTTGTGATATGGGGTTGAAAGGCAGGTTACCAACATTCTTGGCCGACTTCCTTTCTGACAGACACTTCAATGTTAAAGTCAATAAAACCTTTTCTGAAGAGTATGACCAGGAAATGGGTGTTCCCCAGGGTAGCATCCTTTCTGTCACTCTCTTTAGTATAAAAATAAATAGCATTGCCAAAGTCCTTCAAGACAATATTGAAGGTTCTTTATATGTTGATGACTTTTTAATATGCTACAGTGCAAAAAACATGAATACCATTGAAAGGCAGTTACAGCTGTGCCTCAAAAGGATCGAAAAATGGGCCTCTGAAAATGGTTTCAAATTTTCAGAGAGCAAAACTGTTGCTATGCATTTTTGTAAGAAACGAAAACTTCATCCCGATCCAGATCTCTTTTTATATGGCAAAAAAATTAAAATAGTTGAAGAATCAAAATTTCTTGGCGTTCTTTTTGATAGAAAGCTTACCTTTCTTCCCCATATCAAAATGTTGAAATCAAGATGCCTTAAGGCTCTTGACATTCTTAAAGTTGTCTCCAGTACCGACTGGGGAGCTGATAAATCAATTCTTTTAAATTTGTATAGATCTATTGTTAGATCAAAACTAGATTACGGTTCAATTATTTATGGGTCTGCGAAAAAGTCTTACTTGCAAATTTTAGACGCTGTCCATCATCAGGGATTGCGACTCTGCCTCGGTGCATACAGGACCTCTCCCATTGAGAGCCTTTATGCGGAGGCAAATGAGCCATCTCTGAAACACCGCAGAATTAAGCTTGGTCTACAATATTCTACCAAGCTTAAAGCTTTTCCTGACAACCCTGCCCACGATTGTATTTTTAAACCACCTCTCAAAAGTATTTATGAAAAACACGAAAACAAAACTCCTCCTTTTGGTATTCGTATTGCTTCACATCTGTCAAATCTGAAGATTGATTTAGAAACTATAAAACATGTGAAGCCTTTAAGAGTTCCACCCTGGGAACTCTCCAAACCTAAATTTATTTTTGATCTCCGCAAACATAAAAAGTCTGAAACAAATCATCTCCTTATACAACAAGATTATTGTGAAATTAAATCTAAATATCCGGGTTTCTTGACAGTTTATACAGATGGCTCTAAAGATGGCGATAGCGTTGCTGCTGCAGCTGTCTCGGGGGATAGCACTTCTACGCAACGTCTCCCATCTACTGCTTCCATTTTTACAGCTGAAGCGAGAGCCATTATTTTAGCGCTCAAATTGATTGATGCTTCTGAGCACGCTCAATTCTTTATCTGTTCCGATTCTCTTTCTTGTCTTTTGGCAATTCAGAACTGCAAATTAAAAAATCCATTAATTTCTAAAATTGTTTATATGGTTCATCAATTGATCAGAGGTGGTTTAGAATTGATTTTCCTATGGGTACCCAGTCACACTGGTATTCATGGAAATTCAGTTGTGGACAGTGTTGCGAAGGAAGCCCTTCGCAAACCAGTTTCCAAATGTTTTATTCCTTACTCGGATTGTAGAAATACAATCCGACTATATGTTCAGAACTTGTGGGATGAGGTTTGGGCTGCCGCTGAGCACAACAAACTTCATGAGCTTAAACCACAGCTTGGGGAAAGTCATGCTTCATTTCGATGCCGACGAGACCAGGTGGTCATCACTAGATGTCGTATAGGACATTCTAGAGTCACTCATGGCCACCTGATGACACAAGAGAAGGAGGCCCCAATGTGCATTCCTTGTGACTCGCGGTATTCTTTGAAGCATGTTTTCCTCGACTGTGTTGATGTTGCTCCAATAAGAATGAAGTATTTCACTTGTGCAACAATGCACGATTTGTTCAGCGGTATCCCAACCGATTCCATTTTGTCGTTTTTAAAGGAAACTGGTTTATATTCAAAATTGTAGTTCATTTAAGTAACCTTTTGTAAGTATTGTGTTGTTTTACGTTATTTATTTATCTATGTCATCATAATTTGTTTAAATATTGTAGTTTGTTCTTTATCACTAGTTTTATGTTTTAATGTAGCCTTTTTAGTTGGTGTTTTTTATCTAGTCATACCTTTTTGTTTTATCGACGGTCTTTTGACTTTGTTTTATACTGAATTTTTAGTTATATATCACAACCTGTTTATGTCCCGATAATGGCTGAAATATCGCCGACGGGACATTAAGCAAACAACAATCAATCAATCAATATTGCAAAATACGGGCGCTGTTAGGATGTTCTCCGACAGAAATTAAAGCGGACTTGGATAAAGTATATGGAACATCAGCTCTGTCATACCCTACGGTTTTGCGTTGGTTTCATCGCTTTAAGTCGAGGAGAGAGACAAAAGAAGATGACCCAAGAACTGGACGACCACTTTCAGCATTTAATGAAAAGGATTTAAATGCTGTACGAGAACTGATTGCTCAAGATGCGAGATATACCGTGGAGGATATAGCCTCATATACGGGCCTTAATTCGTCGGCAGTTTTTACTATTCTAAAGCAGCAGCTGAAACTACGAAAAGTTTGCGCCAGATGGGTACCCCACTTGCTAACTGATGAGCAGAAGCAGAATCGTGTAGACTGTGCCAAAATTCTCCTAGAAAAATATGAGCACTGTAATCCACGTAGACTAAATGAAATTGTAACTGGTGATGAGACATGGATTTACTATTTTGAACCTGATTCTAAAGCGGACAACAACGTATGGATCGGAGAAAATGGCGAACGACCTCAAGTTGTGCGTAGGAGCAAGTCGATTAAGCGTGTAATGTATGCTTTATTTTTTGACGCCAAAGGTCCTGTTGCCCAAATTCCTGTCCCAGCTATGTCTAGTGTAACAGGAATATATTACGCTACAAAAGTGCTTCCAGAAGTTGTTAAACATTACACCACCGCTCGTCCACGCACAGGTACCCGAGGTATTCAGCTGCTCCACGACAACGCACCTGCCCATAAGGCCGCCGAAGTTTCGGAATATTTGAAGTTGCAGTCAATCAAGACTTTGCCACATCCTGCATATAGTCCAGATCTGGCACCATGCGACTTTTGCTTGAATCCAGTTATCAAGGAACGCTTGAGAGGACGAAGATTTGAAAGTCGATCTGCAGTTTGAAGTGCTGTTTTTCAGTGTTTGAACAGTATACCCCAAAATGACTATAAAATGGCATTTTCAAAGTGGATTGTTAGACTAAAAAAGTGTGTAGATGTATTTTGAAGGACTTTGATAATAAAAAATTGACGCCAAATAAGTTTGATAGTATTTTTTCAACGAAAAATTACTATTTTTCAAATGCCCTCGTAGACCCTATGAAATTTTCCTTTCGCAGAAGTCCGTTTTTTCTTCAAACATTTCACTTCTTTTGGTCTTTCGTTTCCACCAGCCGCTCGTTCTGTGTCAGACATCTTGCGTTGAAATGTATTACTTCAGCAAATAAAACACCAGGTTAACGAACATGTAACTTTACTGATTAATGTTGTCTGAAATACCAAAATAAGTACAGTTTAGCACACTGAGTTACTACAAAAGTATTAACAAGTTTCACAATCATATCGTATTTACAAATGTTTCAATGTCAACCAAAAAAGTCACTTGCGCATTGGCGAGTCCAGATTTAATTTGCTTGAGTAAAATTTGTCATTGTTTTTGTCAAAAAGTACTAAAATTACAGTGGACCGAAACCACCCTGTTTACACAAGTCAATGTACTTTCGCAACAATAAGTCAACGCCTCATTTACAATAGCTAACTGCTAAAAAAGTGTTCAGTATCGTCTACAGATACAGAGAAGTACCTTTGAAGTTCAGTGTTTTGTCTGTTACTAATCAAAGAAAAAAGAGGAGGAAAATAAGAAAAAATGAGTGGTCAATTTCACTTTGAATGGCATGTAAAAGACCCCTTTGTGGACCGCAAAGTAGTGCACCACATAGGCTAAATTTTCCGCCCCTACCAATCTCTCCCCTTTTCCTGTGGTTCTTCAAAATTTACCGGTCCTTTGTGTCCCACCCCATTCCCATATTTCATTTATCATCATCATTTCATGTTCATTTTAACATCCTTTTCATGTTCATCACCTGTAAATAACCTATATAGTGTTGCACGGGCGTAAAACACCAACTCACTCACTCACTTTGAATGGTCAAGCAATGACATTTCAGGGGAAAAAAATATATATCAATTTTGATAAGTTAATTGATGTTCAACTTTTTGATATAAACATTTTAATTATTTTTTAAAAGATATCAAACTCATCTTTATTTCAATCTGTAATTTCTTTTTTATCTCTAAAATGTTAGACAAAAGAATGGATAGTTTCCAGTTGAGATTGCTGATTGTTCAACCGATTGAACTTCTTCAGGGGCTGATGAATCAACTCCCTGTCAATGTAAGTACTAATTGCTTATAACTGTTTGGAAATATCATTAATGTGCAACAGCAAAGATCACACATGCATATACATTAATCTATTCACAGTCTTTTTTTCTGGCCCACTAAAGAGCGCTCAGAAACCTGACATCGGGGTCAGGCCGCTTTGCCCACAAAGCGACTGGGATGTGTGCCTCGTTTGGTGGTTGAATGGGGCAGCCCTGACATCGAGAGATGCGGGGTCGTCAGGCGATAATGCGGAAAACCTGACCGCAAACCAAAGTGGTGTACCGTGTTGGGAAAAATGTCACGTTCCTCGCACGTTAAAGAACCCTGCTGCAGGTCTCGGTACGAGTAGGACCCGTAGGATCCCCATGCAGGAGGCAAAATTTTCCGTCCCTACCCATCACTCCTTTTTTCCAGTGGCAGTCAAAGCTCTCCCACCCGATTGGCCTTGTGTCCCTATTTCCTCCATTTCATCATCATTTCATGTTCATTGTATCACCATTTTCATGTTCATCTCCCGGATATAGCCGAAATCGTGCTGCTTGGGAGTAAAGCAATAACTAACTAACTAACTAACTAACTTTTTCTGGCACTTTTTCTCAATTCAAATTTATTTTAATGTTCATTTTTTTTGTTTACAATCAAACCGCAACAAAATTAAAAAAGAAAAAACTTGAAATCAGCCCAATTATTATTTTGACAATTGGTGTTATAACAAATGTTTTTGCCAGTGCAAAGGAAATAACATTATTGAAAAATTTTTGAAAGTTGATCTCTATTCTTCGCGGGAATGATTTAAAGTATGGCCAGGATCAAAATTCCAAACAAATCTGCAACGAAAAAAGATCATTTATAGTAATGTATTATTAGATTTTATTTTTACTCATGTTTTTTATCCATTTCCATACAAAATATTACTTCTGACACGTCAGACGAAGCGTTTGAAATTGTTAAAAAACTAGATAGTCTTCTTGGTTGTATATTGTCTAAGGTTCATCCTACCCCAGACATAGGTTGAATATATAAGTAATAATTTGGTTCCCCAGATTGGTATTTTTGGTTATACTGTTCTATTCTCTTCATATTCAAACAGTGTTTTGCATTTTCAATAATTTTGGTAGAGCGCCTCTGATGAGTCTTGAATAGACGAAACGCGCGTCAGGCGTAGCAAAATTTATTGTCTGGAACTTTGTTGTCATTTGTATTTCGAACACACGTGAAGATTAGCACTGCTGGTGGAGTTTAAATTCCCCGAGGTTAGCCCGCTCCGGCACCAACACTTTAGAGTTGGAGAATACATCAAAGCTATCCATCTAAATTTCAAAATTGTCTAAACCCTAAGGTTCATCCTACCCCAGACATAGGTTGAATATCTAAGTAATAATTTGGTTCCCTAGTTTGGTATTTTTGGTTATACTGTTCTATTCTCTTCATATTCATACAGTGTTTGGCAGTTTCAAAAATTTTGGTAGAGCGCCTCTTATGAGTCTTGAATAGACGAAACGCGCGTCAGGCGTAGCAAAATTTATTGTCTGGAACTTTGTTGTCATTTGTATTTCGAACACACGTGAAGGTTAGCACTGCTGGTGGAGTTTAAATTCCCCGAGGTTAGCCCGCTCCGGCACCAACACTTTAGAGTTGGAGAATACATCAAAGCTATCCGTCTAAATTTCAAAATTGTCTAAACCCTAAGGTTCATCCTACCCCAGACATAGGTTGAATATCTAAGTAAAAATTTGGTTCCCCAGTTTGGTATTTTTGGTTATACTGTTCTATTCTCTTCATATTCATACAGTGTTTTGCATTTTCAATAATTTTGGTATAGCGCCTCTGACGAGTCTTGAATAGACGAAACGCGCGTCAGGCGTAGCAAAATTTATTGTCTGGAACTTTGTTGTCATTTGTATTTCAACATTATGTCGTTTTCGACGGACGCATCTCTTCTTCAGACAAATGCCACAACCAATAACAAAAAAAAGCAAATGAAAAACAATAGCCAATGGGACAGATGTCATTGACTTGTCCACTGAAAAAGGAAAGAAATTAGACAATGAATTTAATAAATCGTTTTTAAAAAAGGAAAATACTTAACTAAGGGCAGTTTCAAACTTCTTTGATAAGATATCTCTGATATATTCACATTTCCTTTCTATGCAAAGTAGTGAATTTTACAACTTTGAGTTTACATCATTGCTGATTGATATCTAGTCTGATTAATATAATGACATATTCACGTTTCCAAAAAAAACGGCGGACATTTCGAAAATTTTAAAAGCTGTTTGATTAACTTTAGGTCACTCTTAATGTATTCCCAAAGTTTCATACTGATAACACATTGTATCTCCAAAATCGCGGACATAGTAGTACAGAAAAAAAAAGAGGAAAAGGAAGAAACCGCACAATAATAGTAAGTCTTCGTTTTGGGGACATAACTTTTGTCTCGCCTGCGAAGCAGAGCGGGACATAGGTGTTACTTTACCGGCGGCGGCGACGTCGGCGTTAACTTTTTGGAAACGTTTTATGAGCACCAAGATACCAGAGGTACCAATGGGGTATCCGAATGTCAAAAGTCCGATAGAAATCAGATTGTGTAAATGATTGTAATCAAGCCATCAATAAAAAGAAAACTGTAAATGGTTTGAAAGACCTTCTTTCTTTACGCTGTTTTCTTCATGTAATTTCATTCGTAGCACAAGCATCGACTATATGCATGGGGTTTTGTAAACCTTTGGACAAGTGGAACTCATAGCCGAGAACATTTCTCCATTTCATCAAATGTTCAAATTGATGACCGCCTAAGTCAGATATTAAACCACCTTCATACACAACGACAGCTCCTAGAAGAATTGCAAACCATTTAAAGTACTGGAAGGTGTCAGAGTTGTTATAAAACAACATACTTTTAGCATTTTATTAACCAGAAAACATAATTAGCTCACCTGACCCGAAGAGTCATGTGAGCTATTGTCATCGTTAAGCGTCCGGCGGATACATCTACTACCATGATTACCATGTATATTTATTTTACGAAATAAAAGGTACAATGTACATGTAAATTCACATACTTGTAATACACAGACTTAAATCAATGTATTCATTTATACAAAACAGAACAATTGAATATGAAACGACGGAACCATGCAAAGTACAGAGAGCTCATAAAACTAATATTGAATATTGTCATTGTTGGCCGTTTACCTTACATTTGTATGAAATGTTTTTCATGAAGTGAGCACTCTTGATTATTGTAGATTATTGCTGCTCAAGAGGCAATATCGGTTGGAGAAGAAAGTGATGAAAACCAGAGTGACACTGAAGGACAGAATCTGTCATTAAATCTGATATTGAAGTATGTATAAAAATTTCACTTAAAATACATTTAATTTAAAAATTAAGTAAACAAAAACATGAAAAATATAGTTTTTGTGTCCTGGCTTGTAAGAATTGGTTCGAGGAAGTGAGTTTTTTTTTCAGAATCAGCCATGCCATATAGTGTATCCTGTATTTAAGAATTAAAAGTTTGTATTTTGATGTTTAATTGGCGTGTAAAACTGTTGACTGTAGCACATTTTAAATGAAGCGCACTAGCACTTCGTGTTAAAAATGTGCAACCCGTCAACAGGAGCGCATCATTCAAAATGTGATATGTTCAACGGTTTTACATGCCTATGAAGCCTGCAATGCCATCTTATGACTTTACATGTCAAACCAACCGGAGACCACATAGAGTTTCTAAATACTGCCAGACAAAGTCAAGAAAGGTTGTTGCTGAGGACAGTAAACCAAAAAGAAGATTAGTACGCACAGGTAAACATGTAAAAGTAAACATATTTTTCATAGCATACAATGTTTTAATAAGGATTTCAGTAGTTGTTGCTTTTTAGATGTGCATCACAGTTTAGCATGTGATTCAATAGAAGATATATTTAATGCATGAACGACTTCATGCAGGGTGGTCCATCTCTTGAATACTATATGTTAGGTGTCAATGATATTTCACTACTAGATGAGTCCTGGTAACACGACATTTACCACCAGAAATAAGGTTACAGCGACCTATATTTTACACATGAACACTTTTGATTGATTTCTTGGTAAAGGTCCATATCCCAGGTAATACACATTGAGGGTCAATGATATGTCTCATAGACACATTTTCTAGTTTTGTTTGTTAGTATTTTACAAAAGTCTTCTTTAAAATGTGCAAGTCTTTTTTCTTGTATTGATGGTTTCTGAATCAAATGTATATTTTTATGTTCTGATCAAGTTATCACTTTGTGTACTTTATAAAAAATTTTCAGACCTCTCTCTCATCATAGACCAACCGCATTATAGCCTGACGACCCCGCATCTCGTTATGTCAGGACTGCCCCATTCAACAACCTGGTGCACACATCCCAGTCGTTTTGTGGGCAAAGCGGCCTGACCCAACTTCAAGTTTCTGAGCTCTCTTAAGTGGACTTTTACCACAAGCCTAGCGCTGCTGTGGGCCTTTTCGACCCCCCCCCGGAACCCGCACGGCGGTGTGCTACATTTAGTTTATCACCATGTTCATACTTCCATCAGGTTAACCTTTGCTTTTAAGATGATTTCTCTGAAACTTTATTTCAGATTAATGTCATGAAAACCTTTCAACATTTATCATCATATGAACTACAGAACACCACATAAATGGAGTTTCGACAAATTCGTACTGAGCTGGACACCATTCTGTCTCGAATAGACATATTTGCTTGTTTAATCACCAAATTGAATTTATGAAAATTCTAAATGTTTTTTTCCCAGATTTCTACATGAATCGTTTGACTGGAAAAGAAAAAAACAAGCAGAAGAAGCTTTGAAGAATTGGAAAGATATAGTTTGACTTGTTTAGATTGATATCCTGCACATTCACTCCTCTTAACTTTAAAGAGGATCTTGAAAACCTTGCAGTCTCATTAAGTTCATATTTATCATTATTAGAAGAATCAAATAGTACACAACAGAAACGCCAACAAATAAGAATGGTTGGAGATCATGCAGGCTTGTATCATAGGAAACCAGCTGATATCGTACTGCCGTATAGAAACTAGACAATATAGTTGCCATGAGAGACTGCTACTCTTACATTATATTCATTTAAGAAAGACACACATCAGACATATATAAACCATGGATCTTAAAAAGCGATGTGAATTTTTGAACAACTTAAAGTTGTCAGCTCCTTTTGATATTCTTAGATATGATCCTGCTGGATTAGTTTGTGCAACCTGTATAATTTGGAGGACAAGTGATGAAGAGGGGGGAGGCTTTCGTTATTCCTATTGTAGTATGACGAGATAACATTCAGATATCTAAAGAAATAAAGTATAGTTGCAGGACAAGCATTTACAATGTTAACATATCAAAAGCATGATCAATGAAAACTCTGAACCATGGTTGCCCCTGCTTGCATATTGAATCAGCATCCGATATAGATAATCATAATTTATTTACACAGGCAACTCTTGATGAAATAAAAGTTCATTTTTAGTAAATGATAATCAAAATAAATAAGAATAATGTATAAGATAATTTTTCCATTGTCTCAACTTTCAGAAAGTTGTGCAATAGGGAAGAAAATGAGGAGGATTTCCAGGATATTATAAATGAAATTACCAGACATGAAACTGAGATGGAACTTGTTTATTCAATTTGTCAGTTACATGTTTGTTGTTGTCAGATAGTGTATCATGTGAATGTTAGGGTTTTACAGCTTTCTTAAGCATAAAGCAGCAACCTTGGGCAGATAACTAATGAACCTAATTACAAACAGTCAATGATGATTTCTGCCATACACTAGAATGATTTGGCTGGGTGGTTGAGTATGATATTGATTGGGTATCACTAGAAATTAGGTCACTTTTTGTACTAACCCCTACCCCTTATTGTGTGTTTCATCGACTCTAAACCTAATTGTATGATTTTGTAACCCTTACCTTTAGTGTATCTTAAAATGCTAACTCCCAACCCTGATTGTGTGTTTTATACTAACCCTAACCCTAATTATATGTTTAACACTAACCCTAACCCTAATTATACTTTTTTTTTACTTACCCTTATCATAAATGTATTTTTGTACTAACCCCTACCACTAATTTTGTGTTTTCATCGACTTTAATCCTAATTGTATAATTTTGTACTAACCCTAACCCTAAATGTATTTTATATGCTAGCCCTAACCCTTATTGTGTGTTTTATATTGACCCTAACCCTAATAATATGTTTTACACTTATCCTAACCCTAATTATACGTTTTTGTAATAACCTTTACCCTAATTGAATAATTTTGAACTATCCTTAAATGTATATTATATGCTAACCCCTAACTCTAATTGTGTGTTTTATACTAACCATAACCCTAGTAGTATGTTTTACACTAACCCTAACCCTAATTATGCGTTTTTGTACTAACCCTTACCCTAATTGTATAATTTTGTACTAACCCTAACCGTAAATGTATCTTTATATGCCAACACCTAACCCTAAATATGTGTTTCACACTAATCCTGACCCTAATTATACGTTTTCGTATTAACCCTTGTCATAAATGTATTTTTTGTACTAACCCCTACCACTTATTTTGTGTTTTCATCGACTATAACCCTAATTGTATAATTTTGTACTAACGCTAACTCTAAATGTATTTTATATGCTAGCCCCTAACCCTTATTGTGTGTTTAACACTAACCCTAACCCTAACCCTAATTGTATGTTGCTGTCTTAGCCCTTTCCTTAAATGTATCTTTTTGGTCCAACCCCTATCCCTAACTTTGTTTTTTCCCAGACCCTAACCGTAACCTTAATTGTACGTTTTTGTACTAACCTTTACCTGAACTGTATTTCTTTGTACAAACCCCTACCCCTTACTTTGAGTTTCAATCGACTTTAAGCCTTATTGTATAATTTTGTACAAACCCTAACCCTAAATGTATCTTATATGCTAACCCCTAACCCTAACTGTGTGTTTTATACTAACCTTAACCCTAATTGTATGTTTTACACTAACCCCAACCCTAATTGTATGTTTTTTACTAACCCTGACCATTAATGTATCTTTTTTGTCCAACCCCTACCCTTAAGTTTGTGCTTTCACAGACCCTAACCGTAACTCTTATTGAACGTTTTTTGTACTAACAATAACCTGATCTGTATCTTTTTGTACTAACCCCTACCCCTTATTGTGTGTTTCATCGACTCTAAACCTAATTGTATGATTTTGTAACCCTTACCTTTAGTGTATCTTAAAATGCTAACTCCCAACCCTGATTGTGTGTTTTATACTAACCCTAACCCTAATTATATGTTTAACACTAACCCTAACCCTAATTATACTTTTTTTTTACTTACCCTTATCATAAATGTATTTTTGTACTAACCCCTACCACTTATTTTGTGTTTTAATCGACTATAACCCTAATTGTGTAATTTTGTACTAACTCTAGTCCTAAATATATCTTTATATGCTAACCCCTAACCCTAACAGTGTATTTTATACTAACCATAACCCTAATTATATGTTTTACACTAGCCCTTACCCTAATTGTAATATTTTGTACTAACCCTTACCCTAAATGTATCTTTATATGCTAACCCCTAACCCTAATTGTGTGTTTAATACTAACCCTAACCCTAATAATATGTTTTACACTAACCCTAACCCATATTATGCGTTTTTGTACTAACCCTTACCCTAATTGTATAATTTTGTACTAACCCTGACCCTAAATGTATCTTTATATGCTAACACTTAACCCTAACTGTGTGTTTTATACTAACCCTAACCCTAATTATATGTTTTACAATAACCCTAACCCTAATTATACGTATTTTATACTATATCTTATCATAAATGATTTTTTTATACTAACCCCCTACCACCAATTTTGTGTGTTTTCATCGACTATAACCCTATTCGTATAATTTTGCACTAACCCTAACCCAAAATGTATTTTATATTCTAACCCTTTAACCATTATTGTGTGTTTTATACTTACCCTTACCCTAATAATATGTTTTACACTAACCCTAACCCTAATTATGCGTTTTTGTACCAACCCTTACCATAATTGTATAATGTTGTACTAACCCTAACCCTAAATGTATTTTATATGCTAGCCCCTAACCCTTATTGTGTGTTTTACACTAACCCTAACCCTAATTGTATGTTGTTGTCGTAACCCTTTCCATAAATGTATCTTTGTGGTCCAACCCCTATCCCTAACTTTGTTTTTTCACAGACCCTAACGGTAACCTTACTTGTACGCTTTTGTACTAACCTTTACCTGAACTGTATTTCTTTGTATAAACCCCTACCCCTTACTTTGTGTTTCCATCGACTATAAGCCTGCTTGTATAATTTTGTACTTACACTAACCCTAACCATACCATTTCTCTTTGTACTAACCCCTACCTCTTATTTTGTGTATTCATCGACCCTAACCCTAATTGTATGATTTTGTAACCCTAACCCTAAGTGTATCTTAATATGTTACCCCTAACCCTAATTTTGTGTTTTATATTAACGATAAATCTAGTTATATGTTTTACACTAACCCTAACACTAATTATAAGTTTTACACTAACCCTAACCATAATTATATTTTTGTACTAACCCTTATCATAAATGTATCTTTAAACTAACCCCTACCGTTCATTCTTTGTTTTGATCGACTATAACCCTATTTGCATAATTTTGTACTAACCCTTACCCTAAATGTTTCTGTATATGCTAACCCCTAACCCTAATTGTGTGTTTTATACTAACCATAACCCTAATTATATGTTTTACAATAACCCTAACCCTAATTATACGTATTTTGTACTATATCTTATCATAAATGATTTTTTTTGTACTAACCCCCTACCACTAATTTTGTGTTTTCATCGACTATAACCCTAATTGTATGATTTTGTACTAACCCTTACCCTAAATGTATCTTTATATGCTAACCCCTAACCCTTATTGTGTGTTTAATACTAACCATAACCCTAATTATATGTTTTACAATAACCCTAACCCTAATTATACGTATTTTGTACTATATCTTATCATAAATGATTTTTTTGTACTAACCCCCTACCACTAATTTTGTGTTTTCATCGACTATAACCCTAATTGTATAATGTTGTACTAACCCTAACCCTAAATGTATTTTATATGCTAGCCCCTAACCCTTATTGTGTGTTTTACACTAACCCTAACCCTAATTGTATGTTGTTGTCTTAACCCTTTCCATAAATGTATCTTTGTGGTCCAACCCCTATCCCTAACTTTGTTTTTTCACAGACCCTAACGGTAACCTTAATTGTACGCTTTTGTACTAACCTTTACCTGAACTGTATTTCTTTGTATAAACCCCAACCCCTTACTTTGTGTTTCCATCGACTATAAGCCTGATTGTATAATATTGTACTTACACTAACCCTAACCATAACATTTCTCTTTGTACTAACCCCTACCTCTTATTTTGTGTATTCATCGACCCTAACCCTAATTGTATGATTTTGTAACCCTAACCCTAAGTGTATCTTTATATGTTACCCCTAACCCTAATTTTGTGTTTTATATTAACGATTAACCTAGTTATATGTTTTACACTAACCCTAACACTAATTATAAGTTTTACACTAACCCTAACCATAATTATATTTTTTGTACTAACCCTTATCATAAATGTATCTTTGAACTAACCCCTACCGTTTATTCTTTGTTTTGATCGACTATAACCCTAATTTTATAATTTTGTACTATACCTAACCCTAAATATACCTTTATATGCTAACTCCTAACCCTAATTGTGTGTTTTATACTAGCCCTAACCCTAATAGTATGTTTTACACTAACCCTAACCCTAGTTATACGTTTTTGTACTAACCCTTACCCTTATTATAGAATGTTGTACTAACCCTTACCCTAAATATATCTTTATATGCTAACCCCTAATCCTAATTGTGTGCTTAATACTAACCTTACCCCTAATAATATGTTTTACACTAACCCTTACCTAAATTATAAGTTTTACACTAACCCCAACCCTAATTATACTTTTTTTACTTACCCTTATCATATATGTATTTTTGTACTAACCCCTACCCCTTACTTTGTGTTTCCATCGACTATAAGCCTTTATGTATAATTTTGTACTAACCCTAACCCTAAATGTGTCTTATATGCTAACCCCTAACCCTAACTGTGTGTTTTATACTAACCCTAACCCTAATTATATGTTTTACACTAACCCCAACCCTAATTGTATGTTTTTTACTAACCCTGACCATTAATGTATCTTTTTTGTCCAAACCCTACCCTTAAGATTGTGTTTTCACAGACCCTAACCGTAACCCTTATTGAACGTTTTTTGTACTAACAATAACCTGATCTGTATCTTTTTACTACTAACCCCTACCCCTTATTTTGTGTTTCATCGACTCTAAACCTAATTGTATGATTTTGTAAACCTTACCTTTAGTGTATCTTAAAATGCTAACTCCAAACCCTGATTGTGTGTTTTATACTAACCCTAACCCTAATTATATGTTTAACACTAACCCTAACCCTAATTATACTTTTTTACTTACCCTTATCATAAATGTATTTTTTGTACTAACCCCTACCACTTATTTTGTGTTTTCATCGACTATTACCCTAATTATGTAATTTGTACTAACTCTAGTCCTAAATATACCTTTATATGCTAACCCCTAACCCTGACAGTGTATTTTATACTAACCATAACCCTAATTATATGTTTTACACTAGCCATTACCCTAATTGTAATATTTTGTACTAACCCTAACCCTAAATGTATCTTTATATGCTAACCCCTAACCCTAATTGTGTGTTTTATACTAACCCTAACCCTAACAATATGTTTTACACTAATCCTAACCCTTACCCTAATTGTATAATTTTATACTAACCCTTACCCTAAATGTATCTTTATATGCAAACCCTAACTGTGTGTTTTATACTTACCCTAACCCTAATTATATGTTTCACACTAACCCTTACCCTAATTATACGTTTTTGTACTACCCCTTACCCTAATTTATATTTTTGTACTAACCTTAACCCTAAATGTATCTTTATATGCTAACCCCTTACTCTGCGTTTTATACTTACCCTAACCCTGTGTTTTATACTAACCCTAACCCTAATTATATGTTTTACACTAACCCTAACCCTAATTATACGTTTTTGTACTAACCCTTATCATAAATGTATTTTTTGTACTAACCCCTACCATTTATTTTGTAATTTCATCGACTATAGCCTTACTTGTACACTTTTGTACTAACCCTAACCGTAAATGTATCTTATATGCTAACCCGTTACCCTAATTGTGTGTTTTATACTAATCCTAACCCTAATAATATGTTTTACACTAACCCTAACCCTAATCATACGTTTTTGTACTTACCCTTATCATAAATGTATTTTTTGTACTAACCCCTACCACTAATTTTGTTTTTTCATCGACTACAACCCTAATTGTATAATTTTGTACTAACCCTAACAGTAAATGTATCTTATATGCTTATCCCTAACCGTAATCGTAAGTTTTCTACTAACCCTAACCCTAATAATATGCTTTACACTAATCCTTACCCTATTTATGCGTTTTTGTACTAACCCTTACCCTAATTCTATAATTTTGTACTAACCCTAACCCTAAATGTATCTTTATATGCTAACCCTAACTCTGTGTTTAATACTTACCCTAACCCTAATTATATGTTTCACACTAACCCTTACCCTAATAATACGTTTTTGTTCTAACCCTTACCCTAATTTATATTTTGTACTAACCCTAACCCTAAATTCATCTTTATATGCTAACCCCTTACTGTGCGTTTTATACTTACCTTAACCCTGTGTTTTACATTAAC
The DNA here is from genome assembly GCA_963971305.1 of Arcuatula senhousia. Taxonomy (NCBI): domain Eukaryota; kingdom Metazoa; phylum Mollusca; class Bivalvia; order Mytilida; family Mytilidae; genus Arcuatula; species Arcuatula senhousia. Next base: position 57,896,940 of record OZ020306.1, read on the forward strand.
CCAAACCCTAATTATACGTTTTTGTACTAACCCTTATCATATATGTATTTTTCGTACTAACCCCTACCACTAATTTTGTGTTTTCATCGACTATAAGCCTAATTTTATAATTTAGTACTAATAGTAACCCTAAATGTATCTTATATGCTAACCCCTAACCTTATTTGTGTGTTGTATACTAACCCTCACCCTAATAATATGTTTTACACGAACCCTAACCCTAATTATACGTTTTTGTACTAACCCTTTTCATAAATGTATTTTTTGTACTAACCCCTACTATTAATTTTGTGTTTTCATCGACCTTAACCTTAATTGTATACTTTTGTACTAACCCTAACCGTAAATGTACCTTATACGCTAACCCGTAACCCAAATTGTGTGTTTGATACTGACCCTAACCCTAATAATATGTTTTACACTAACCCTAACCCTAATAATGCGTTTTTTTGCTAACCCTTACCCTAAATATATCTTTATATGCTAACCCTAACAGTGTGTTTTATACTTACCTTAACCCTAATTATGTGTTTCACACTAACCCTAACCCTAATTATACGTTTTAGTACTAACCCATATCATAAATGTATTTTTTGTACTTACCCCTACCACTAATTTTGTGTTTTCATCGACTTTAACCCTAATTGTATAATTTTGTACTAACCCTAACCCTAAATGTATCTTATATGCTAACCCCTAACCCTAATTGTGTGTTTTATACTTAACCTAACCATAATAATATGTTTTGCACTTATCCTTACCCTAATTATACGTTTTTGTACTAACTTTTACCCTAATTGAATAATTTTGAACTAACCCTAACCCTAAATGTATCTTTTTATGCTTATCCCTAAGCGTAACTGTCTTTTACACTAACCTTAACCCTAATTATATGTTATACACTAACCCTAACCCTAATTATACATTTTTGTACTAACCCTTATCATAAATGTATTTTTTGTACTAACCCCTACCATTAATTCTGTGTTTTCATCGACTATAACCCGAATTGTATAATTTTGTACTAACCCTAACCGTAAATGTATCTTATATGCTAAGCCCTAACCCTAATTGTGTGTTTTCTACTAACCCTAACCCTAATAATATGTTTTACACTAATCCCAACCCTAATTATGCGTTGTTGTACTAACCCTTACCCTAATTGTATAATTTTGTACTAACCTTAACCCTAAATGTATCTTTATATGCTATTCCTAACTGTGTGTTTTGTACTTACCCTAACCCTAATTATATGTTTCACACTAACCCTTACCCTAATTATACGTTTTTGTACTAACCCTTACCCTAATTTATATTTTGTACTAACCCTAACCCTAAATGTATCTTTATATGCTAACCCCTTACTGTGCGTTTTATACTTACCCTAACCCTGTGTTTTACATTAACCCAAACCCTAATTATACGTTTTTGTACTAACCCTTATCATATATGTATTTTTTGTACTAACCCCTACCACTAATTTTGTGTTTTCATCGACTATAAGCCTAATTTTATAATTTAGTACTAATAGTAACCCTAAATGTATCTTATATGCTAACCCCTAACCTTATTTGTGTGTTTTATACTAACCCTCACCCTAATAATATGTTTTACACGAACCCTAACCCTAATTATACGTTTTTGTACTAACCCTTTTCATCAATGTATTTTTTGTACTAACCCCTACTATTAATTTTGTGTTTTCATCGACTTTAACCTTAATTGTATACTTTTGTACTAACCCTAACCGTAAATGTACCTTATACGCTAACCTGTAACCCAAATTGTGTGTTTGATACTGACCCTAACCCTAATAATATGTTTTACACTAACCCTAACCCTAATAATGCGTTTTTTTTGCTAACCCTTACCCTAAATATATCTTTATATGCTAACCCTAACAGTGTGTTTTATAATTACCTTAACCCTAATTATGTGTTTCACACTAACCCTAACCCTAATTATACGTTTTAGTACTAACCCATATCATAAATGTATTTTTTGTACTTAACCCTACCACTAATTCTGTGTTTTCATCGACTATAACCCTAATTGTATAATTTTGTACTAACCCTAACCCTAAATGTATCTTATATGATAACCCCTAACCCTAATTGTGTTTTTTTTACTAGCCCTAACTGTGTATTTTATACTAATCTTAACCCTAGTGATATGTTTTACACTAACCCTGACCCTAATTATTTGTTTTTGTACTAACTCTTATCATAAAATTTAATGTTTTTTTGTACTAACCCCTTTCATCGACTGTAAGCCTAATTGTATAATTTAGTACTAACCATAACCCTAAATGTATCTTATATGCTAACCCCTTACCCTATTGTGTGTTTTATACTTACCCTAACCCTAATTATATGTTATACACTTATCCTAATTCAAACTCTACGTTTTTGTATTAACCCTTACCCTAATTGTATTATTTTGTACTAACCCTTACCCTAAATGTATCTTTATATGCTAACCATAACTGTGTGTTTTATACTAACCCTTACACTAATTGTATAATTTTGTGCTAACCCTAACCCTAAATGTTTCTTTATATGTTAACCGTAACTGTGTGTTTCATACTAATCCTTACCCTAATTATATGTTTCACACTAACCCTAACCCTAGTTATACGTTTTTGTACTAACCCTCACTGCATGAAATGTCCAATTTAATCTGCCAATAAACTGGTCTTAAACTAGGTCTAAATTCTAAATTTATGTTAGTAGGTTACAGTTTAACATCATATTAAATTTCCAGTTTAGACCAAGTTTTATTTTAGTTTAGTCAAATGATTAAATTCCTGAGTTTTGTCATAGTTTAAGCCTTCCATAAACCTCGTTTAAATTTCTAGTTTGAGTCGAATATACGTTTGACTTAAATGTAATTATATCTTAAATTTACAATAAGTTGCATTATGTGTAAATTTCAAATAAATTTTTAGTTTAATGCAAATATTTCTTGGTTGCTACCAATTATAAATCCCAAATTTATACAGATAGTAGTAATTGTAAATTTTTAGTTTATTGCGTGTATAGTGCGTTTATTTTTCCATAAAATCTGAGATTTAATACAAGTTGCATAGCTTCAATTTTGAGTTTATTGGATATATAATGAGTGTTTTTGGCCTATATCCAAAATTTGACACCAGATATTTATGGTTTAACATTGAGTTTATTTTACGTATAATCTGTTTTTTTAACTATATCCAAGATTTAAAGCCGATTTCGTAGCTTTTGGATATATAATAAGTGTTTTTTATACCGAAATTTTTATTGCATGTATAAATAGTAGGCTTCTTACTATAATGCTACTATATCCAATACTTAAATCCTGATTTGGCATATATTTTCAGTCAAAAGCTTTTATATATTTATTTATTCATGTATTTATACAAAATACTTTTTTTAAATTGTTGATCTTGCAATTATTCTTTTCATAACGTTAAACATTATTTTGCAACAATAATGTAAAAGAATAAAAATTAAATTATATCCTTTGTAAAGGGGACCTTAAAAGGTAATGTCTAATATTCCAACGCAATCATATTCTTTTTATCTTATGAGTAAGTGTTCTGAGCTTGGTTTCCTGTTGTTCTATTTTTTTTCCCGGTACATATATTAGTCCTGGTTATAATTAGTTGAAACATAGCTGCAGTTATCGCTCTTTGTACTTCATATTTTGTCGTCCTACGTATTTTCACATCTGAAGTTGTCTCCCATTGTCCATCCACTTCTCAAAAGTATTACTCCTGTATACTCTGCTGTTTTCTGTATATGTTTTGTATTTTACACGTTTTTGTTTTTGCTTTGACCCATATGGGTGTATTTTGCGCAATAAAGATTCATTGTACTTGAACATTGTTCGCACTAAAACATTACTGTGGTTATCTCCCATCGTACTGCAACGATAATTATTATACTTATGATAAAGCAGACTCACATTTAATGAGATATGTAAATAATAAAAAAAATAATAAATGTAACTCCCAACACAATGATATATACGAGGATGTACACAGCCCACGTCTCTCCATATATATTTGGGTACACGCGTACGGCTGAGAATTTCAAAACATCTCACAACAGAGCAGTCTCATTAAAGTCCAACCTATTCGTTTCTTGACACATGTACATGTATGCTAATAGTCGTGGTACAATCTTATCAAGATCATTGACATGTCAGAATTGTGATTAATGGCATCCCAGAAGGACATTTTGTCTTTGTTTGTAATGCTGCAGATAGTACAGAAGTAAGAAATAAAACCAAATTGACAGGTGGGGATCAGATTTAGTACTTGTGTTGTACCCATAAATATAATTGTGTGTGGAACCTGCACTACATTGACATAGCTGATCAAATGAACAGTCAAATTATACACTAATAAATAAGGTTTACTTAAAATACATTTTCAAGTCAAATATAAAGTTCACGCTGAAGTTTAAAAAAAGATCAAAAGTTTCACGCACACTAGATTGATAATAATATTAGTTATAACAGATAAATATAAGTATCCCGTTTTTAGTTCTAATGACTTTTTGATAACAAGTCTTCTTACGGTGGCAGTGACATGCAACATATTTGATTTTATTTCAAATTATTTCTATGTTTTATGTTGCAGATGCGATGTTACTCATCTAACAAAATAAACAGTTGTTTTTGTTTTTATATTTCGGTAGTATTGCTTCTCCAAATATTGTAAAACTTCAGTCTTTAAAGTAGTATTCTGCGCTTTTATCATTTTTTTCCGCAATGCTTTTACATACATATATATATGTAAAAGTAGAAGTCTAGATTATAATCCCATCTTAGATGTTAATTTTGTGAATGGAAATTTTTTTTTAGACATTTTTAGACTCGCTCTGTTTCATGGGTGTCCAGCCCATGACACACCACCGCCAGTGTAAGCTGCAACAGAGTAACACAAATTGACATCATTGCAACGCCATAATTCCAAAAAAAATGTAAAAATAATAAATTGTTTTGTAACAAGCAATCATTCTAGACTAATAAGAGACAAAAGGCTTATCTGAAAAATTAACAAATTTGAAAATATCCCAAGATCAAGCCCCTAACCCTTATTGTGTGTTTAACACTAACCCTAACCCTAATTGTATGTTGCTGTCGACTATAACCCTAATTGTATAATTTTGTACTAACCCTTACCCTAAATGTATCTTTATATGCTAACCCCTAACCCTAATTGTGTGTTTAATACTAACCCTAACCCTAATAATATGTTTTGCACCAACCCTAACCCATATTATGCGTTTTTGTACTAACCCATACCCTAATTGTATAATTTTGTACTAACCCTAACCCTAAATGTATCTTTATATGCTTACACTTAACCCTAACTGTGTGTTTTATACTAACCCTAACCCTAATTATATGTTTTACAATAACCTAACCCTAATTATACGTATTTTGTACTATATCTTATCATAAATGATTTTTTTGTACTAACCCCCTACCACTCATTTTGTGTTTTCATCGATTATAACCCTATTCGTATAATTTTGCACTAACCCTAACCCTAAATGTATTTTATATTCTAACCCCTTAACCCTTTTTGTGTGTTTTATACTTACCCTTACCCTAATAATATGGTTTACACTAACCCTAACCCTAATTATGCGTTTTTGTACTAACCCTTACCATAATTGTATAATTTTGTACAAACCCTAACCGTAAATGTATCATTATATGCTAACCCCCAACCCTAACTGTGTGTTTTGTACTAACCCTAACTCTAATTATATGTTTTACACTAACACTAACTCTAATTATACGTTTTTGTACGAACCCTTATCATAAATGTATTTTTTGTACTAACCCCTACCACTAATTTTGTGTTTTCATCGACTATAATCCTAATTGTATAATTTTGTACTAACCCTAACCCTAAATTTATTTTATATGCTAGCCCCTAACCCTTATTGTGTGTTTTATATTAACACTAACCCTAATAATATGTTTTACACTTATCCTAACCCTAATTATACGTTTTTGTAATAACCTTTACCCTAATTGAATAATTTTGAACTAACCCTAAATGTATATTATATGCTAACCCCTAACTCTAATTGTGTGTTTTATACTAACCATAACCCTAGTAATATGTTTTACACTAACCCTAACCCTAATTATGCGTTTTTAGACTAACCCTTACCCTAATTGTATAATTTTGTACTAACCCTAACCGTAAATGTATCTTTATATGCCAACACCTAACCCTAAATATGTGTTTCACACTAATCCTGACCCTAATTATACGTTTTCGTATTAACCCTTGTCATAAATGTATTTTTTGTACTAACCCCTACCACTAATTTTGTGTTTTCATCGACTATAACCCTAATTGTATAATTTTGTACTAACGCTAACTCTAAATGTATTTTATATGCTAGCCCCTAACCCTTCTTGTGTGTTTAACACTAACCCTAACCCTAATTGTATGTTGCTGTCTTAACCCTTTCCTTAAATGTATCTTTTTGGTCCAACCCCTATCCCTAACTTTGTTTTCCCAGACCCTAACCGTAACCTTAATAGTACGTTTTTGTACTAACCTTTACCTGAACTGTATTTCTTTGTACAAATCCTTACCCCTTACTTTGTGTTTCAATCGACTTTAAGCCTTATTGTATAATTTTGTACAAACCCTAACCCTAAATGTATCTTATATGCTAACCCCTAACCTTAACTGTGTGTTTTATACTAACCTTAACCATAATTATATGTTTTACACTAACCCCAACCCTAATTGTATTTTTTTTACTAACCCTGACCATTAATGTATCTTTTTTGTCCAACCCCTACCCTTAAGTTTGTGCTTTCACAGACCCTAACCGTAACTCTTATTGAACGTTTTTTGTACTAACAATAACCTGATCTGTATCTTTTTGTACTAACCCCTACCCCTTATTGTGTGTTTCATCGACTCTAAACCTAATTGTATGATTTTGTAACCCTTACCTTTAGTGTATCTTAAAATGCTAACTCCCAACCCTGATTGTGTGTTTTATACTAACCCTAACCCTCATTACACTTTTTTTTAATTACCCTTATCATAAATGTATTTTTGTACTAACCCCTACCACTTATTTTGTGTTTTAATCGACTATAACCCTAATTGTGTAATTTTGTACTAACTCAAGTCCTAAATATATCTTTATATGCTAACCCCTAACCCTAACAGTGTATTTTATACTAACCATAACCCTAATTATATGTTTTACACTAGCCCTTACCCTAATTGTAATATTTTGTACTAACCCTTACCCTAAATGTATCTTTATATGCTAACCCCTAACCCTAATTGTCCCGTGCGGGGCCCGGGTGGCGAATAGGCCCGCAGCAGAGCCTAGCTTGTCGTAAGAGGCGACAAAGGGTCTTGGGATTCTGACGTCGGGTCAGTGCTCAGCCCACAGAGCGACCAAGTGTGTACCCTAGGTGGCTGAATAGGGAAGCCCTCGTCCGCGGGGGTTGTCAGGTCTATAATACGGAAACCCTGACCGCCGACCATAGTGGGCCAACGTGTGTGGAGAGTGCCACGCTTCATGCACGTAAAAGACCCCTTTGTGGACCGCCCAGTAGTGCACCACATAGGCTAAATTTTCCGCCCCTACCCACCTCTCCCCTTTTTCCTGTGGTTCTTCAAAATTTACCGGTCCTTTGTTTCCCACCCCATCCCCATATTTCATTTACATCATCATTTCATGTTCATTTTATCATCCTTTTCATGTTCATCGCCTGTAAATAACCTATTTAGCGTTGCACGGGCGTAAAACACCAACTCACTCACTCACCTAACCCTAATTGTGTGCTTAATACTAACCCTAACCCTAATAATATGTTTTACACTAACCCTAACCCATATTATGCGTTTTTGTACTAACCCTTACCCTAATTGTATAATTTTGTACTAACCCTGACCCTAAATGTATCTTTATATGCTAACACTTAACCCTAACTGAGTATTTTATACTTAACCCTAAACCTAAGTAAATGTTTTACACTAACCCTAACTATAATTTTACGTTTTTGTACTAACCCTTATCATAAATGTATTTTTGTACTAACCCCTACCACTAATTTTGTGTTTTCATCGACTATAACCCTAATTGTATAATTTTGTACTAACACTTACCCTAAATGTATCTTATATGCTAACCTTAATTGTGTGTTTTATACTAACCATAACCCTAATATGTTTTACACTAACCCTAACCCTAGTTATACGTTTTTGTACCAGCCCTTACCCTAATTGTATAACTTTGTACTAACCTTAACCGTAAATGTATCTATATATGCTAACACCTAACCCTAACTGTGTGTGTCACACTTACCCTGACCTTAATTATACGTTTTCGTACTAACCCTTATTATAAATGTATTTTTGTAATAACACCTACCACTTATTTTGTGTTTTCATCGACTAAAACCCATTTCTTTTAATTTTGTACTAACCCTAGCCCTAACTATATCTTTATATGCTAACCCCTAACCATAACAGTGTATTTTAAACTAACCATAACCCTAATTATATGTTTTACACTAGCCCTTACCCTAATTGTAATATTTTGTACTAACCCTAACCCTAAATGTATCTTTATATGCTAACCCCTAACCCTAAATGTGGGGTTTATACTAACCCTAATCACTACCACTAATTTTGTGTTTTCATCGACTATAAGCCTAATTGTATAATTTAGTACTAATGGTAACCTTAAATGTATCTTATATGCTGACCCCTAACCTGAATTGTGTGTTTTATACTAACCATAATAATATGTTTTACACTAACCCTAACTTCTAATTATACGTTTTTGTACTAAGTATTTTTTGTACTAACCCCTACCATTAATTTTGTGTTTTCATCGACTATAACCTTAATTGTATACTTTTGTACTAACCCTAACCGTAAATGTATCGTATATGCTAACCCGTAACCCTAATTGTGTGTTTTATACTAACGCTAACCCTAATAATATGTTTTACACTAACCCTTACCCTAATTATGCGTTTTTGTACAAACCCTTACCCTAATTTATAATTTTGTACTAAACTTAACCCTAAATATATCTTTATATGCTAACCCTAACTGTGTATTTTATACTAACTTTAACCCTAATTATGTATTTTACACTAACCCTAACCCTAATTATACGTTTTAGTAATAACCCTCATCATAAATGTATTTTTTGTACTTACCCCTACCACTAATTTTGTGTTTTCATCGACTATAACCCTAATTGTATAATTTTGTACTAACCCTTACCCTAAATGTATCTTTATATGCTAACCCCTAACTCTAATTGTGTGTTTTATACTAACCCTAACCCTAATAATATGTTTTACACCAACCCTAACCCATATTATGCGTTTTTGTACTAACCCATACCCTAATTGTATAATTTTGTACTAACCCTAACCCTAAATGTATCTTTATATGCTAACACTTTACCCTAACTGTGTGTTTTATACTAACCCTAACCCTAATTATATGTTTTACAATAACCTAACCCTAATTATACGTATTTTGTACTATATCTTATCATAAATGATTTTTTTTTGTACTAACCCCCTACCACTCATTTTGTGTTTTCATCGACTATAACCCTATTCGTATAATTTTGCACTAACCCGAACCCTAAATGTATTTTATATTCTAACCCCTTAACCCTTTTTGTGTGTTTTATACTTACCCTTACCCTAATAATATGGTTTACACTAACCCTAACCCTAATTATGCGTTTTTGTACTAACCCTTACCATAATTGTATAATTTTGTACAAACCCTAACCGTAAATGTATCATTATATGCTAACCCCCGACCCTAACTGTGTGTTTTGTACTAACCCTAACTCTAATTATATGTTTTACACTAACACTAACCCTAATTATACGTTTTTGTACCAACCCTTATCATAAATGTATTTTTTGTACTAACCCCTACCACTAATTTTGTGTTTTCATCGACTTTAATCCTAATTGTATAATTTTGTACTAACCCTAACCCTAAATGTATTTTATATGCTAGCCCTAACCCTTATTGTGTGTTTTATATTGACCCTAACCCTAATAATATGTTTTACACCAACCCTAACCCATATTATGCGTTTTTGTACTAACCCATACCCTAATTGTATAATTTTGTACTAACCCTAACCCTAAATGTATCTTTATATGCTGACACTTTACCCTAACTGTGTGTTTTATACTAACCCTAACCCTAATTATATGTTTTACAATAACCTAACCCTAATTATACGTATTTTGTACTATATCTTATCATAAATGATTTTTTTTGTACTAAACCCCTACCACTCATTTTGTGTTTTCATCGACTATAACCCTATTCGTATAATTTTGCACTAACCCTAACCCTAAATGTATTTTATATTCTAACCCCTTAACTCTTTTTGTGTGTTTTATACTTACCCTTACCCTAAATGTATTTTATATTCTAACCCCTTAACTCTTTTTGTGTGTTTTATACTTACCCTTACCCTAATAATATGGTTTACACTAACCCTAACCCTAATTATGCGTTTTTGTACTAACCCTTACCATAATTGTATAATTTTGTACAAACCCTAACCGTAAATGTATCATTATATGCTAACCCCCAACCCTAACTGTGTGTTTTGTACTAACCCTAACTCTAATTATATGTTTTACACTAACACTAACCCTAATTATACGTTTTTGTACGAACCCTTATCATAAATGTAATTTTTTGTACTAACCCCTACCACTAATTTTGTGTTTTCATCGACTTTAATCCTAATTGTATAATTTTGTACTAACCCTAACCCTAAATGTATTTTATATGCTAGCCCTAACCCTTATTGTGTGTTTTATATTGACCCTAACCCTAATAATATGTTTTACACTTATCCTAACCCTAATTATACGTTTTTGTAATAACCTTTACCCTAATTGAATAATTTTGAACTATCCTTAAATGTATATTATATGCTAACCCCTAACTCTAATTGTCTGTTTTATACTAACCATAACCCTAGTAGTATGTTTTACACTAACCCTAACCCTAATTATGCGTTTTTGTACTAACCCTTACCCTAATTGTATAATTTTGTACTAACCCTAACCGTAAATGTATCTTTATATGCCAACACCTAACCCTAAATATGTGTTTCACACTAATCCTGACCCTAATTATACGTTTTCGTATTAACCCTTGTCATAAATGTATTTTTTGTACTAACCCCTACCACTTATTTTGTGTTTTCATCGACTATAACCCTAATTGTATAATTTTGTACTAACGCTAACTCTAAATGTATTTTATATGCTAGCCCCTAACCCTTATTGTGTGTTTAACACTAACCCTAACCCTAACCCTAATTGTATGTTGCTGTCTTAGCCCTTTCCTTAAATGTATCTTTTTGGTCCAACCCCTATCCCTAACTTTGTTTTTTCCCAGACCCTAACCGTAACCTTAATTGTACGTTTTTGTACTAACCTTTACCTGAACTGTATTTCTTTGTACAAACCCCTACCCCTTACTTTGAGTTTCAATCGACTTTAAGCCTTATTGTATAATTTTGTACAAACCCTAACCCTAAATGTATCTTATATGCTAACCCCTAACCCTAACTGTGTGTTTTATACTAACCTTAACCCTAATTGTATGTTTTACACTAACCCCAACCCTAATTGTATGTTTTTTACTAACCCTGACCATTAATGTATCTTTTTTGTCCAACCCCTACCCTTAAGTTTGTGCTTTCACAGACCCTAACCGTAACTCTTATTGAACGTTTTTTGTACTAACAATAACCTGATCTGTATCTTTTTGTACTAACCCCTACCCCTTATTGTGTGTTTCATCGACTCTAAACCTAATTGTATGATTTTGTAACCCTTACCTTTAGTGTATCTTAAAATGCTAACTCCCAACCCTGATTGTGTGTTTTATACTAACCCTAACCCTAATTATATGTTTAACACTAACCCTAACCCTAATTATACTTTTTTTTTACTTACCCTTATCATAAATGTATTTTTGTACTAACCCCTACCACTAATTTTGTGTTTTCATCGACTTTAATCCTAATTGTATAATTTTGTACTAACCCTAACCCTAAATGTATTTTATATGCTAGCCCTAACCCTTATTGTGTGTTTTATATTGACCCTAACCCTAATAATATGTTTTACACTTATCCTAACCCTAATTATACGTTTTTGTAATAACCTTTACCCTAATTGAATAATTTTGAACTATCCTTAAATGTATATTATATGCTAACCCCTAACTCTAATTGTGTGTTTTATACTAACCATAACCCTAGTAGTATGTTTTACACTAACCCTAACCCTAATTATGCGTTTTTGTACTAACCCTTACCCTAATTGTATAATTTTGTACTAACCCTAACCGTAAATGTATCTTTATATGCCAACACCTAACCCTAAATATGTGTTTCACACTAATCCTGACCCTAATTATACGTTTTCGTATTAACCCTTGTCATAAATGTATTTTTTGTACTAACCCCTACCACTTATTTTGTGTTTTCATCGACTATAACCCTAATTGTATAATTTTGTACTAACGCTAACTCTAAATGTATTTTATATGCTAGCCCCTAACCCTTATTGTGTGTTTAACACTAACCCTAACCCTAACCCTAATTGTATGTTGCTGTCTTAGCCCTTTCCTTAAATGTATCTTTTTGGTCCAACCCCTATCCCTAACTTTGTTTTTTCCCAGACCCTAACCGTAACCTTAATTGTACGTTTTTGTACTAACCTTTACCTGAACTGTATTTCTTTGTACAAACCCCTACCCCTTACTTTGAGTTTCAATCGACTTTAAGCCTTATTGTATAATTTTGTACAAACCCTAACCCTAAATGTATCTTATATGCTAACCCCTAACCCTAACTGTGTGTTTTATACTAACCTTAACCCTAATTGTATGTTTTACACTAACCCCAACCCTAATTGTATGTTTTTTACTAACCCTGACCATTAATGTATCTTTTTTGTCCAACCCCTACCCTTAAGTTTGTGCTTTCACAGACCCTAACCGTAACTCTTATTGAACGTTTTTTGTACTAACAATAACCTGATCTGTATCTTTTTGTACTAACCCCTACCCCTTATTGTGTGTTTCATCGACTCTAAACCTAATTGTATGATTTTGTAACCCTTACCTTTAGTGTATCTTAAAATGCTAACTCCCAACCCTGATTGTGTGTTTTATACTAACCCTAACCCTAATTATATGTTTAACACTAACCCTAACCCTAATTATACTTTTTTTTTACTTACCCTTATCATAAATGTATTTTTGTACTAACCCCTACCACTTATTTTGTGTTTTAATCGACTATAACCCTAATTGTGTAATTTTGTACTAACTCTAGTCCTAAATATATCTTTATATGCTAACCCCTAACCCTAACAGTGTATTTTATACTAACCATAACCCTAATTATATGTTTTACACTAGCCCTTACCCTAATTGTAATATTTTGTACTAACCCTTACCCTAAATGTATCTTTATATGCTAACCCCTAACCCTAATTGTGTGTTTAATACTAACCCTAACCCTAATAATATGTTTTACACTAACCCTAACCCATATTATGCGTTTTTGTACTAACCCTTACCCTAATTGTATAATTTTGTACTAACCCTGACCCTAAATGTATCTTTATATGCTAACACTTAACCCTAACTGTGTGTTTTATACTAACCCTAACCCTAATTATATGTTTTACAATAACCCTAACCCTAATTATACGTATTTTATACTATATCTTATCATAAATGATTTTTTTATACTAACCCCCTACCACCAATTTTGTGTGTTTTCATCGACTATAACCCTATTCGTATAATTTTGCACTAACCCTAACCCAAAATGTATTTTATATTCTAACCCTTTAACCATTATTGTGTGTTTTATACTTACCCTTACCCTAATAATATGTTTTACACTAACCCTAACCCTAATTATGCGTTTTTGTACCAACCCTTACCATAATTGTATAATGTTGTACTAACCCTAACCCTAAATGTATTTTATATGCTAGCCCCTAACCCTTATTGTGTGTTTTACACTAACCCTAACCCTAATTGTATGTTGTTGCCGTAACCCTTTCCATAAATGTATCTTTGTGGTCCAACCCCTATCCCTAACTTTGTTTTTTCACAGACCCTAACGGTAACCTTACTTGTACGCTTTTGTACTAACCTTTACCTGAACTGTATTTCTTTGTATAAACCCCAACCCCTTACTTTGTGTTTCCATCGACTATAAGCCTGCTTGTATAATTTTGTACTTACACTAACCCTAACCATACCATTTCTCTTTGTACTAACCCCTACCTCTTATTTTGTGTATTCATCGACCCTAACCCTAATTGTATGATTTTGTAACCCTAACCCTAAGTGTATCTTAATATGTTACCCCTAACCCTAATTTTGTGTTTTATATTAACGATAAATCTAGTTATATGTTTTACACTAACCCTAACACTAATTATAAGTTTTACACTAACCCTAACCATAATTATATTTTTGTACTAACCCTTATCATAAATGTATCTTTAAACTAACCCCTACCGTTTATTCTTTGTTTTGATCGACTATAACCCTATTTGCATAATTTTGTACTAACCCTTACCCTAAATGTTTCTGTATATGCTAACCCCTAACCCTAATTGTGTGTTTTATACTAACCATAACCCTAATTATATGTTTTACAATAACCCTAACCCTAATTATACGTATTTTGTACTATATCTTATCATAAATGATTTTTTTTGTACTAACCCCCTACCACTAATTTTGTGTTTTCATCGACTATAACCCTAATTGTATGATTTTGTACTAACCCTTACCCTAAATGTATCTTTATATGCTAACCCCTAACCCTTATTGTGTGTTTAATACTAACCATAACCCTAATTATATGTTTTACAATAACCCTAACCCTAATTATACGTATTTTGTACTATATCTTATCATAAATGATTTTTTTGTACTAACCCCCTACCACTAATTTTGTGTTTTCATCGACTATAACCCTAATTGTATAATGTTGTACTAACCCTAACCCTAAATGTATTTTATATGCTAGCCCCTAACCCTTATTGTGTGTTTTACACTAACCCTAACCCTAATTGTATGTTGTTGTCTTAACCCTTTCCATAAATGTATCTTTGTGGTCCAACCCCTATCCCTAACTTTGTTTTTTCACAGACCCTAACGGTAACCTTAATTGTACGCTTTTGTACTAACCTTTACCTGAACTGTATTTCTTTGTATAAACCCCAACCCCTTACTTTGTGTTTCCATCGACTATAAGCCTGATTGTATAATATTGTACTTACACTAACCCTAACCATAACATTTCTCTTTGTACTAACCCCTACCTCTTATTTTGTGTATTCATCGACCCTAACCCTAATTGTATGATTTTGTAACCCTAACCCTAAGTGTATCTTTATATGTTACCCCTAACCCTAATTTTGTGTTTTATATTAACGATTAACCTAGTTATATGTTTTACACTAACCCTAACACTAATTATAAGTTTTACACTAACCCTAACCATAATTATATTTTTTGTACTAACCCTTATCATAAATGTATCTTTGAACTAACCCCTACCGTTTATTCTTTGTTTTGATCGACTATAACCCTAATTTTATAATTTTGTACTATACCTAACCCTAAATATACCTTTATATGCTAACTCCTAACCCTAATTGTGTGTTTTATACTAGCCCTAACCCTAATAGTATGTTTTACACTAACCCTAACCCTAGTTATACGTTTTTGTACTAACCCTTACCCTTATTATAGAATGTTGTACTAACCCTTACCCTAAATATATCTTTATATGCTAACCCCTAATCCTAATTGTGTGCTTAATACTAACCTTACCCCTAATAATATGTTTTACACTAACCCTTACCTAAATTATAAGTTTTACACTAACCCCAACCCTAATTATACTTTTTTTACTTACCCTTATCATATATGTATTTTTGTACTAACCCCTACCCCTTACTTTGTGTTTCCATCGACTATAAGCCTTTATGTATAATTTTGTACTAACCCTAACCCTAAATGTGTCTTATATGCTAACCCCTAACCCTAACTGTGTGTTTTATACTAACCCTAACCCTAATTATATGTTTTACACTAACCCCAACCCTAATTGTATGTTTTTTACTAACCCTGACCATTAATGTATCTTTTTTGTCCAAACCCTACCCTTAAGATTGTGTTTTCACAGACCCTAACCGTAACCCTTATTGAACGTTTTTTGTACTAACAATAACCTGATCTGTATCTTTTTACTACTAACCCCTACCCCTTATTTTGTGTTTCATCGACTCTAAACCTAATTGTATGATTTTGTAAACCTTACCTTTAGTGTATCTTAAAATGCTAACTCCAAACCCTGATTGTGTGTTTTATACTAACCCTAACCCTAATTATATGTTTAACACTAACCCTAACCCTAATTATACTTTTTTACTTACCCTTATCATAAATGTATTTTTTGTACTAACCCCTACCACTTATTTTGTGTTTTCATCGACTATTACCCTAATTATGTAATTTGTACAAACTCTAGTCCTAAATATACCTTTATATGCTAACCCCTAACCCTGACAGTGTATTTTATACTAACCATAACCCTAATTATATGTTTTACACTAGCCATTACCCTAATTGTAATATTTTGTACTAACCCTAACCCTAAATGTATCTTTATATGCTAACCCCTAACCCTAATTGTGTGTTTTATACTAACCCTAACCCTAACAATATGTTTTACACTAATCCTAACCCTTACCCTAATTGTATAATTTTATACTAACCCTTACCCTAAATGTATCTTTATATGCAAACCCTAACTGTGTGTTTTATACTTACCCTAACCCTAATTATATGTTTCACACTAACCCTTACCCTAATTATACGTTTTTGTACTACCCCTTACCCTAATTTATATTTTTGTACTAACCTTAACCCTAAATGTATCTTTATATGCTAACCCCTTACTCTGCGTTTTATACTTACCCTAACCCTGTGTTTTATACTAACCCTAATTATATGTTTTACACTAACCCTAACCCTAATTATACGTTTTTGTACTAACCCTTATCATAAATGTATTTTTTGTACTAACCCCTACCATTTATTTTGTAATTTCATCGACTATAGCCTTACTTGTACACTTTTGTACTAACCCTAACCGTAAATGTATCTTATATGCTAACCCGTTACCCTAATTGTGTGTTTTATACTAATCCTAACCCTAATAATATGTTTTACACTAACCCTAACCCTAATCATACGTTTTTGTACTTACCCTTATCATAAATGTATTTTTTGTACTAACCCCTACCACTAATTTTGTTTTTTCATCGACTACAACCCTAATTGTATAATTTTGTACTAACCCTAACAGTAAATGTATCTTATATGCTTATCCCTAACCGTAATCGTAAATTTTCTACTAACCCTAACCCTAATAATATGCTTTACACTAATCCTTACCCTATTTATGCGTTTTTGTACTAACCCTTACCCTAATTCTATAATTTTGTACTAACCCTAACCCTAAATGTATCTTTATATGCTAACCCTAACTCTGTGTTTAATACTTACCCTAACCCTAATTATATGTTTCACACTAACCCTTACCCTAATAATACGTTTTTGTTCTAACCCTTACCCTAATTTATATTTTGTACTAACCCTAACCCTAAATTCATCTTTATATGCTAACCCCTTACTGTGCGTTTTATACTTACCTTAACCCTGTGTTTTACATTAACCCAAACCCTAATTATACGTTTTTGTACTAACCCTTATCATATATGTATTTTTCGTACTAACCCCTACCACTAAT
Organism: Arcuatula senhousia; assembly: GCA_963971305.1. NCBI lineage: Eukaryota > Metazoa > Mollusca > Bivalvia > Mytilida > Mytilidae > Arcuatula > Arcuatula senhousia. The sequence continues at coordinate 57,914,861 of OZ020306.1, forward strand.
TTTGTGTTTTCATCGACTATAAGCCTAATTTTATAATTTAGTACTAATAGTAACCCTAAATGTATCTTATATGCTAACCCCTAACCTTATTTGTGTGTTGTATACTAACCCTCACCCTAATAATATGTTTTACACGAACCCTAACCCTAATTATACGTTTTTGTACTAACCCTTTTCATAAATGTATTTTTTGTACTAACCCCTACTATTAATTTTGTGTTTTCATCGACCTTAACCTTAATTGTATACTTTTGTACTAACCCTAACCGTAAATGTACCTTATACGCTAACCCGTAACCCAAATTGTGTGTTTGATACTGACCCTAACCCTAATAATATGTTTTACACTAACCCTAACCCTAATAATGCGTTTTTTTGCTAACCCTTACCCTAAATATATCTTTATATGCTAACCCTAACAGTGTGTTTTATACTTACCTTAACCCTAATTATGTGTTTCACACTAACCCTAACCCTAATTATACGTTTTAGTACTAACCCATATCATAAATGTATTTTTTGTACTTACCCCTACCACTAATTTTGTGTTTTCATCGACTTTAACCCTAATTGTATAATTTTGTACTAACCCTAACCCTAAATGTATCTTATATGCTAACCCCTAACCCTAATTGTGTGTTTTATACTTAACCTAACCATAATAATATGTTTTGCACTTATCCTTACCCTAATTATACGTTTTTGTACTAACTTTTACCCTAATTGAATAATTTTGAACTAACCCTAACCCTAAATGTATCTTTTTATGCTTATCCCTAAGCGTAACTGTCTTTTACACTAACCTTAACCCTAATTATATGTTATACACTAACCCTAACCCTAATTATACATTTTTGTACTAACCCTTATCATAAATGTATTTTTTGTACTAACCCCTACCATTAATTCTGTGTTTTCATCGACTATAACCCGAATTGTATAATTTTGTACTAACCCTAACCGTAAATGTATCTTATATGCTAAGCCCTAACCCTAATTGTGTGTTTTCTACTAACCCTAACCCTAATAATATGTTTTACACTAATCCCAACCCTAATTATGCGTTGTTGTACTAACCCTTACCCTAATTGTATAATTTTGTACTAACCTTAACCCTAAATGTATCTTTATATGCTATTCCTAACTGTGTGTTTTGTACTTACCCTAACCCTAATTATATGTTTCACACTAACCCTTACCCTAATTATACGTTTTTGTACTCCTTACCCTAATTTATATTTTGTACTAACCCTAACCCTAAATGTATCTTTATATGCTAACCCCTTACTGTGCGTTTTATACTTACCCTAACCCTGTGTTTTACATTAACCCAAACCCTAATTATACGTTTTTGTACTAACCCTTATCATATATGTATTTTTTGTACTAACCCCTACCACTAATTTTGTGTTTTCATCGACTATAAGCCTAATTTTATAATTTAGTACTAATAGTAACCCTAAATGTATCTTATATGCTAACCCCTAACCTTATTTGTGTGTTTTATACTAACTCTCACCCTAATAATATGTTTTACACGAACCCTAACCCTAATTATACGTTTTTGTACTAACCCTTTTCATCAATGTATTTTTTGTACTAACCCCTACTATTAATTTTGTGTTTTCATCGACTTTAACCTTAATTGTATACTTTTGTACTAACCCTAACCGTAAATGTACCTTATACGCTAACCTGTAACCCAAATTGTGTGTTTGATACTGACCCTAACCCTAATAATATGTTTTACACTAACCCTAACCCTAATAATGCGTTTTTTTTGCTAACCCTTACCCTAAATATATCTTTATATGCTAACCCTAACAGTGTGTTTTATAATTACCTTAACCCTAATTATGTGTTTCACACTAACCCTAACCCTAATTATACGTTTTAGTACTAACCCATATCATAAATGTATTTTTTGTACTTAACCCTACCACTAATTCTGTGTTTTCATCGACTATAACCCTAATTGTATAATTTTGTACTAACCCTAACCCTAAATGTATCTTATATGATAACCCCTAACCCTAATTGTGTTTTTTTTTACTAGCCCTAACTGTGTATTTTATACTAATCTTAACCCTAGTGATATGTTTTACACTAACCCTGACCCTAATTATTTGTTTTTGTACTAACCCTTATCATAAAATTTAATGTTTTTTTGTACTAACCCCTTTCATCGACTGTAAGCCTAATTGTATAATTTAGTACTAACCATAACCCTAAATGTATCTTATATGCTAACCCCTTACCCTATTGTGTGTTTTATACTTACCCTAACCCTAATTATATGTTATACACTTATCCTAATTCAAACTCTACGTTTTTGTATTAACCCTTACCCTAATTGTATTATTTTGTACTAACCCTTACCCTAAATGTATCTTTATATGCTAACCATAACTGTGTGTTTTATACTAACCCTTACACTAATTGTATAATTTTGTGCTAACCCTAACCCTAAATGTTTCTTTATATGTTAACCGTAACTGTGTGTTTCATACTAATCCTTACCCTAATTATATGTTTCACACTAACCCTAACCCTAGTTATACGTTTTTGTACTAACCCTCACTGCATGAAATGTCCAATTTAATCTGCCAATAAACTGGTCTTAAACTAGGTCTAAATTCTAAATTTATGTTAGTAGGTTACAGTTTAACATCATATTAAATTTCCAGTTTAGACCAAGTTTTATTTTAGTTTAGTCAAATGATTAAATTCCTGAGTTTTGTCATAGTTTAAGCCTTCCATAAACCTCGTTTAAATTTCTAGTTTGAGTCGAATATACGTTTGACTTAAATGTAATTATATCTTAAATTTACAATAAGTTGCATTATGTGTAAATTTCAAATAAATTTTTAATTTAATGCAAATATTTCTTGGTTGCTACCAATTATAAATCCCAAATTTATACAGATAGTAGTAATTGTAAATTTTTAGTTTATTGCGTGTATAGTGCGTTTATTTTTCCATAAAATCTGAGATTTAATACAAGTTGCATAGCTTCAATTTTGAGTTTATTGGATATATAATGAGTGTTTTTGGCCTATATCCAAAATTTGACACCAGATATTTATGGTTTAACATTGAGTTTATTTTACGTATAATCTGTTTTTTTAACTATATCCAAGATTTAAAGCCGATTTCGTAGCTTTTGGATATATAATAAGTGTTTTTTATACCGAAATTTTTATTGCATGTATAAATAGTAGGCTTCTTACTATAATGCTACTATATCCAATACTTAAATCCTGATTTGGCATATATTTTCAGTCAAAAGCTTTTATATATTTATTTATTCATGTATTTATACAAAATACTTTTTTTAAATTGTTGATCTTGCAATTATTCTTTTCATAACGTTAAACATTATTTTGCAACAATAATGTAAAAGAATAAAAATTAAATTATATCCTTTGTAAAGGGGACCTTAAAAGGTAATGTCTAATATTCCAACGCAATAATATTCTTTTTATCTTATGAGTAAGTGTTCTGAGCTTGGTTTCCTGTTGTTCTATTTTTTTCCCGGTACATATATTAGTCCTGGTTATAATTAGTTGAAACATAGCTGCAGTTATCGCTCTTTGTACTTCATATTTTGTCGTCCTACGTATTTTCACATCTGAAGTTGTCTCCCATTGTCCATCCACTTCTCAAAAGTATTACTCCTGTATACTCTGCTGTTTTCTGTATATGTTTTGTATTTTACACGTTTTTGTTTTTGCTTTGACCCATATGGGTGTATTTTGCGCAATAAAGATTCATTGTACTTGAACATTGTTCGCACTAAAACATTACTGTGGTTATCTCCCATCGTACTGCAACGATAATTATTATACTTATGATAAAGCAGACTCACATTTAATGAGATATGTAAATAATAAAAAAAATAATAAATGTAACTCCCAACACAATGATATATACGAGGATGTACACAGCCCACGTCTCTCCATATATATTTGGGTACACGCGTACGGCTGAGAATTTCAAAACATCTCACAACAGAGCAGTCTCATTAAAGTCCAACCTATTCGTTTCTTGACACATGTACATGTATGCTAATAGTCGTGGTACAATCTTATCAAGATCATTGACATGTCAGAATTGTGATTAATGGCATCCCAGAAGGACATTTTGTCTTTGTTTGTAATGCTGCAGATAGTACAGAAGTAAGAAATAAAACCAAATTGACAGGTGGGGATCAGATTTAGTACTTGTGTTGTACCCATAAATATAATTGTGTGTGGAACCTGCACTACATTGACATAGCTGATCAAATGAACAGTCAAATTATACACTAATAAATAAGGTTTACTTAAAATACATTTTCAAGTCAAATATAAAGTTCACGCTGAAGTTTAAAAAAAGATCAAAAGTTTCACGCACACTAGATTGATAATAATATTAGTTATAACAGATAAATATAAGTATCCCGTTTTTAGTTCTAATGACTTTTTGATAACAAGTCTTCTTACGGTGGCAGTGACATGCAACATATTTGATTTTATTTCAAATTATTTCTATGTTTTATGTTGCAGATGCGATGTTACTCATCTAACAAAATAAACAGTTGTTTTTGTTTTTATATTTCGGTAGTATTGCTTCTCCAAATATTGTAAAACTTCAGTCTTTAAAGTAGTATTCTGCGCTTTTATCATTTTTTTCCGCAATGCTTTTACATACATATATATATGTAAAAGTAGAAGTCTAGATTATAATCCCATCTTAGATGTTAATTTTGTGAATGGAAATTTTTTTTTAGACATTTTTAGACTCGCTCTGTTTCATGGGTGTCCAGCCCATGACACACCACCGCCAGTGTAAGCTGCAACAGAGTAACACAAATTGACATCATTGCAACGCCATAATTCCAAAAAAAATGTAAAAATAATAAATTGTTTTGTAACAAGCAATCATTCTAGACTAATAAGAGACAAAAGGCTTATCTGAAAAATTAACAAATTTGAAAATATCCCAAGATCATAAGGACCAAAATAAGCTGTTGTGAACCTTTTCCTTTAATAGTTGACCAGGTTGTGGTCAAATAACCGACGTTTGTACAGTTTACGCACCATAACCTTGTCAACTATTGAAAACATTCCTCATAATCCAATATTAATTAAGGATGTTTGCTCATGAAGTTTTGGATTTTGGCGAGATTTTTGAGATTTTACCATGCTTGAATATTTTTAGCACATAATCCACCTATTTTCATGATGTAATTGGAAACTATACCATTTGAAATATCTATAGGCAAAATCTTGTCAAATTCTAATTATTTTGAGGTACGTACACTATATATGACGGACATAAGGACCCAATGCAAAAAACCCATCTGTTTTAACAACTTGTTTGACCCGACAAACAGTAAGTGTATATCCATCAAGCCTGAAAAGTGGAGACACAGTACCGTACAAAACATCATGATAAAGGTTCATACCAAATTTCAAATCAAACCCTTCAGTAGAAGCTGAAAAATGTGTGACGAAAATTATAAATGTGTACTTTAGCTGAAAAATCACCTAAGTCGTCTCGACAAACAGGAAGTGGATATCCGACAAACCTGATAAGTGGAGATAAGGTACAACTCATCATGATGACGGTGTTTATGAAATTTCAAATTCAATCCCTTCAGTTGCAGGCCAGCAAAGAATTCGAAATATGTGACGAAAATTTTGAATTTTGTACTTTTTATGTGCAAAAATTGCCTAAGTGGGCTCGGAAATCCTATCAACCTGAAAAGCTTCTATGCCTTTGACACCATTATGTGGAAGATGCATACCAAATTTCAAATCCGTTCCTTCAGAAGGAGAAGAGAAAAATGCTGTGACGGGCGGGCAAGGTGATTATAACCCCCTCTCTAAAGAGTCGGGGTGTAAAATGGCGCGGGGAATTCAGGTTATAGGATGCAACAGGCCCATCATGCAGATCAATAATGATCAAAATAATTTAATTCTATTTCTCCGAACTCGAAAACTATATCTCCTGTGTCATGTCTGTATAGTCTATTGAATGCGGGATGAACGTCAATTTTCCGATACCTTTTATACGTTTATTTAGCTTGCTACAGTGTATATATCTTGTTTGAAATCAGCTATGTCATGTACACTAATTGCATGGGCAAAGGTACATGTATACTTTAATATCGTCTATGCAAATGCAAAACAAATCATTGTTTTATTAGTAACTACGTGCTAGTAACAAAGAGATCGGATTTTTATGTTTGTGTTATTTTTCAAAGTAATTTTAATTTATAGTTTCATTCCGCTCCACTCATGTTAAAATAAAGATTATAACTTTAATAAAATAAATAAAATTTAATAAAATGAATAAAATTTAAAAAAAAAAAACTTGTACATGTAAGACCCGTGGAGTAACCCATTAGTATATGGATCATTTGATTTTGCAGTCAATTAAAAATGTCAATATTGTTCATACATTTACAATCTATTGTATATCTGGCTCGACTTCATACTGATGATATAAATCCACTTCTAAAAGAAGCGTTTGAACTAAGTAAGATCTTAGATTCAAACAGCATTTATTCTTGGTACACCTATGTAAAAGATATTTCTCCGAACCAAGAAATAGGAGAAAATATTATTAATTGTAAAACAATGAAAAATGTTAAAAGCTTAAAATCTAGTATAAAAGTAGAAATAAATGACAAGTTCAAACATTTATTCTCTGATAAAATTCAGTATTGATGAAAATAATAAGCTCTTTCTCTATAAAAAACTAAACCATACCTTAGAAGGAGAGTATTATTTGTCAGAATCTTTATTTTATTTGAGACAAATCTTTACTAAACTAAGAATAAGTGATCATAATCTGGAAATTGAGAGGGGAAGATATTTCAAAATTCCCCGCCATGACAGATTATGTAAAACTTGTAATATTCTTGAAGATGAAATGCATTTTCTTTTAAATTGTAATATAAATAAAAAAAATCAGAGAAAACCTTTTTAATTTAATAAGAACAGATGATTCAAATTTTATTAATATGTCAGATGAAAATAAAATGGTCTATTTGCTTAACCCAACAAATCATAATCATATAAGAATGTTTGGCTTCTTTTTTAAACAGTCATTAGAACTGAGGGCAGAGGTCGCATAACTTGCTATATGTTTATTTGTCTAAAATAATATTATCTTCATGTTTACATTTCAATATGATATGTATACGTTCTGTCACAAACTGTTTTTTGTATGTTTATATGACAATAAAATTATCATTAGTTAAACACATGTCTTAGCTATTTCGAATATGGTAACAAATAAGTAAACAGATATTGGAACAGTTATATTTTTAAAAATAAAACTGCCTTATGTTCATCGTGTACTGTTTTACAACCTTAGATTGTCTAACTCGGCAAATAAGAAGTAGATGTAAGACAAACCCGTAATTAAATCCCGCGGTTCGCGGCACCAAAATGAATTAAGTTGCACACCTAATACCATGAAGCTGTACTGCATAGTTTCTGAGAAATTTGTTACAAAAATTTAACATTTACCCTGTTGGAGAAAAAAAATGTTAAGTCGGCGAACCGGAAATAGATGTTCGACAAACCCGAAATCGAATCTCGTGGTCTAGGACTCCATAGTGAAGTTGAACACCTAATATCAAGAAGCTGTGATGCGCAGTTTCTGGGAAATCTGTTACGAAAATTCAACATTGACCCTATGGGAAAATATACAGGCAGTAGTTGTCGGACAAACGTGAAACGGCGCATATTCCATATTCTATCGTTTTTATATATATTTAGTTTCTTATACTTAACTATCTGATCAGTTTCAAGCCTGGTTGTTATATTTAATGCAAACATTAACGGTTGTTGACAATAGCTTGGCGGAAATCTGTATGTACGAAAAGATCGTTGAAGTCACAAACAGGTAGTTTAAGTCCGACAGGTCTGAAAGTCGACTAGGACGTATAGTTAATTGTCATACTGAATCATCATATCAAGTTTAAAATCATTCTGAAAAAAAAAAACTTGACGGAAATTTACATATCCATTTTCATATCGGTCCAACCCCGATCAGGAAGTAGAAGTCCGACAGGTTTAAAGCCATCTAAGAGCCTATATCTTATCATATTGAACTCAAGTTTCAAATAATTTTCATGTACTCGTACGGTTTCTGCGAAAAGCTTGACAAAACCATTGTGTGTACGAAACCGAAGTACATTTTCAAGTTCAAACAGGAAGTTAGTTTAAACATATTTATTTATCCTGGATTGGGAAACAAGCTTAATGCTTATGTAATTCGCTCTCCAGCTAGCAGTTTGCGAGTGTGGCCTTTGCAGTGGCCCCCATTGAGCCTACTCTTATCGAACTCTACAAAGGGGTCTTTAACGTGCATGGGGTATTGCTCTCCACATACACGGGGCAACCTTTTTTCGTCCCTTCCGAAGGACTAGTATCGTTCCTTGAGACCATCCTCGCAAATGGTGTCAAGAGAGAGTCGGAAAATTGGTTCATGAAATTTTCAACCCGGACGAGGATCGAACCATGAACCTTGGTGTTAGTAGCCCGACGCGTTAACCACTACACCACCGGCTCTCTATAAACAGGAAGTTGAAGTCCGACAGGTCTGAAAGTCACCAATCATGTGTAGTATGTCGACCACAGTATCAAAGTTTAAATTATTCTGATGTATGGTTTCTGCGATAAGTTTTACGGAGTATATGTATTTTAAGTATTTCTTTTTAATTTGGTCCAGTCCCAAACATGAGGTTGAAGTCTGACAGACATGTCTGAAAGTCTCCTAGGACGTATAGTTTGTCATACTGAACCATCCAACCAAGTTTCAAATCATTCTGAAGTATGGGTACTGAGAAAAGCCCATGAAAGTCACTTTAAATGTATAGCCTTGTCCAACTGAACCATCCTACCAAGTTTTGGAGCATCCCTTTCTTTCATTTCCTTATACTGCACATGGTCGATATATACCCTCAGTGCTGGATTTGGCTTCCCTGTTCGATTTTGTTTAGATTTGATTACTTTTCATTTTCAATAGTTTGGTTTTTTACCATGAAAGGATACTACTTGAAATACACGATATGGGTACCCCTTTTTGTCCAACGGCCCATCCCCAGGTATTGCAATTGGGCACGCCAAAAATCATTTTGACAGACTTTTAACATACACTGTAGTCCTTGATTTGCACATCTATTCTAAATTTAATATGTCACAACGATTGTAAGAAAGTTTCATGAAATCAATCAAAAAGTTCAGGGATTGTGGATAAGAGATAGGTACCCCCTTGTCGTCTATGTTTTGCCACGTGAAATCACCAAAAAGCATTTTGACAGACTTATAAGCTTTACATGATCAAAAATATTGAATAAAAGTTTCATTAAAATCCATCGAAGCGGTCTGAGAGGAGTTGTGGATAAGAGATAAGTACTCCGGCCTTTGTCGCCTCATGGCTATAAGTCCATGTTTTGCTAGGGGATAGAAACCTCCAAACTTATTTTGACAGACTCTCAAAATAGGCGGTATATATCTAAATTAAATTACAAGGATTGAATGATGTTTGTTTGTTTGTGCTCTGCTCCTTAGCAGCATGATTTTGGTCATATCCGGAGATGAATATGAACGGATGGTGAGAAAAGATGCGGATGATGTGGAGAAAATAGGATCGGGATGGAAAGATTTGTCTGCCACTGGAAAAGGGGAGTGAGGGTAAGGGAGGGCAATTTATCAATGTTTATCCCTTACTCCAAACTATAGGAACATGCTAAAAAAATTTTGACTTGCGAAATGAAAGTGTGTCTCCGAACCCCAAGTAAAAAGAAGTCGTAGACCTAGTCTGAAAATCTTACACATTTTTCACTCTTAAATCATGTAAAAATTAATTTTATTTTTAGTTTTCGTGTAGGTTTTGAACAGCTGTTTAGTACGACAATTTTCATATCTGTTTGTGTTCACTACGAAGAATGTGTGAAATTAGAGGTTAAACTGACAATGCTCCGGTTATCCTCTACACGTCTCCATGGAGGACATAACATAAAAACGTACGCGTAGAAAATCAGAACACAACTAGAATACTGACAAAGTCAGAAAGGGCCCCGCGGAAAAAATCCGGTGCGTCTAAACACCGCCAAGGACTCCTTGGTGCACCAAGTAATTAAAAAGTGCACCAAGGACACAAAAAAGGGGATACTTTCTTTTTATTGTTATAGTAGTGTATCATATAACAATGTTGGAACGTATTGGCTTTATTTTGAATGAAATTATTTTAAAGATATTCTCTTTTGCATTTAGCAAAACGAAGAGAACAATTTTTGTTTTCGTTCTTTGATGAGCCGCCTGACCACTTGACATCTGGGCAATAATATGTTTGTATCTTATCTGTTTATCTGTAAATACGAAGGTGTCAAATGATCTGAGGAGATAAAACACCTTTTTAGTTGAAATAATAAAAAAACACAACAACTGTATAATGCATTTACAAAAATAAACTTTAAACAACAACAAAATATTTAAACTTTAAACAACAACAAAATATTAATTAGATGCATCTTTTCCGGTAAAATACCGTTTCAATGAAATAACAACTAGGGTTAATTGTAACAGGTAATTGTTGAATAAACTTGTTAATATCTCTAAAAAAAGTTAAAAAACAACAGCAACTGTTATTAATTACAGATAAATAAATGGATGGTGAAGCCACATTCTGTCCTCGTCAGTCGATGTGCGAACATCTTTCTACTTTTTAGCCCCTGAAGAAGGACTTTATGTCCGAAAATTTGGGCACTCTTGTTTTATTTGTTTTAAAGGTTTTATTTCTTTATATTGCTTATTTAGTTTTTACCTTTTAAATGTGGCTTCACCATCCATTTATTTATCTATTTTATTTATACACAAGCCACAGTGCAACATACTTTAGTTATTAATTACACATTGACCCCCCTCCAAAAAAAAAGAAAAAGAAAAAAATATTAATTCGATGGATTTTTGTTCCTTTACTTCCAGAAATATCCGTAGAAATTCCACCTGCTCCTTCGTATGCCTCCATAACAAAGCAACACATTAAGTCCTCTGAAGAAACATTACATGTACCTCACAAACCTTGTGCTGAGATGAAAGATAACCAGGTCATTATAGATGAGCAAGAGACTTTTGACCAAAGTACTTTAAGATCTCTCCAGTCTACTCTATTATTGGACCTCTCAGACACGGTAGAATCTGAATTACCTGATCCACATTATATACCAAATGCATATGCCCTTCCGAAGGAAGCACCGCAAAATGCATCAGAATTGTTTGCTATTGTTTTGAATCAAGATATTGAAATCATAAAGGCCATACCAAAGGGATATAAAGATAACGTATTATGTGCCTTGGACAACAAAGAAAACATTTTGAACCGCGAAATATCGAAGTTTAGTAGCTACCCAGACGATTGTGGCGCATGCGATATTCATAGTGGTCGCTCTCACAAAACTGACTTTGTTCTTTTACCAAATAACGTTTTGAAGTGGGTTATTTTCAAAGATGGAAGTTATTGCACCGAGACAAAATCAAGAAATAAGAAGATCTATACGCCATTGGCTCCACAACCAAAGACTGTTGTAACATTGAATAGATACTACTCTTCACTAAAACGAGACAAATCATATAAAAAAAAAGAATCAGCTGGTTTTCCATCTTGCCAGAGACATTTTCTGAACGGTCCCATATTGCTGTCGTTGAATATATAGGAAAGTGTCCAAGAACCGGGGCTCCACATGGCAATGCAAAACACTCGACTCAGGAATACGTCCGCACAGACCCTGAAGTTATGACAAAAATAAAAGAAGGAGTTTCAAATAAACAGTCTTGTTTATTAATCTACAAAGATATGGTCCTTGAAAATCCTGAGGATGCTCCCCGTGATAGTCATCAAATTAGAAACACGGCTTATAATATGAAAAAGAAAAAGTATGGATCAACTGGTAATGTAGCGGATGAAGTTATTAGCGTTATGGCAATGGTAAACGAGAACGACTTTGTAAAGGAAGTTTTTTACACAGAGGGTACAAGGAAACCATCGTCAGCAATTTGCTACACAACAGCACAGTTAAATGACATGGTTCAGTATGTTAGGTCGGGTGGAATTCTTGGAATTGACAGAACGTTTAATTTGGGACCTGTTTTCGTCACCAACTTTGTATACAAAAACAGAAAAGTGATAAGGAAAGAGACCGGTGACCATCCGATTTTCATAGGACCGATGTTTTTGCATTGGGAGGCTTCCTTCCTTACTTACAACACGTTTTTTCCCATGTGAAAGCCAGAATGACCGAGTCATTTGGCAGCATAGAGATAAGAATAGGAAGCGATGACGAAGGAGGTTTAACGAAAGCTTTAGACAACGTTTTCCCAAATGCCCAACGACTGCTTTGTTCTAAACACATAAAGGATAATGTTTCAGACTTTCTCAAGAACAATGTTAGTGTCAAAGATTTAGAGCGCACACATATTTTGGAGTCAATCTTTGGAGAAATTGGACTTGTTTATTCTAAGGACAAAGATGAGTTTGAATGTAAATGTGCAGAAATTTATCCTAATTTTAAGCGTTATTTTGAAACTAGATTGAGAGAAAGGCTATATCAATATGTTCTTCTTCCTAACGACCAATTACAACACGAACGTTTATGGACAAACAACAACAGTTACTGTGAATTTGTTCATCACATGTTTAAAAGAGCAATAGATTGGGGGCCACAGCATTTGCCCGAACTTATCAGAACTTTACAGTCTTTAGTAAATTTACAATATGTAGAACTTCGTCGCTCACTTTTCAATCAAGGAAATTATGAACTTTGCGGACAGTTTCGGAAGCATTTGGTTGCCCAACAATGTTGGAATTCGAAGTCCGATGAACAGCGCAAACAGCTATTTGCAAAATTTATGAGAGATAGTGGGGATAAGATGAAAGAAAAGACAGATACTGTAACAGCTACTTTGTACAATTTTGAAATTCCTGTTCCACAGCGTCTCGCGAAAAATCCTCACCAAAAGAAAAGACCGCGAGTTTGCCGTTCTCAAAAACGTTTTCCTTGACGTGTAGACGCTTATTTATTGTGTAGTAGGAACATACTCTTTATATAAAGTATATATACATGTATCTGTAATTCTTGGTTCATATTTATATGTTTTCCGATTTCAGCTTGCGTTTTTCTTAATTTGACATTTAAGGTTTTTATGTTCTTCGTTTGACATTTTCAACTTTTTGACTTTTTGTACAAGTATACGTTCTCATAATTCATTTCTTTTATTTATTTATTCATTTAAAAGTTCTTTGAACAACTTAGTAATTGTATCGTTTTATATAACTGTTTTCATCAAAGGGACATTACGCGCAAGGCCGACAAGTCCTCTAAATTTTGGTTAAATGATAAACTTATTCAAATCATATTAATCGCTTATATTTCCTTTCTTTTTATACCTATTACTTCATACTTTTTGATTAAAAAAGATTAATTAACCGTTCATTTTCCTATTATAATTATGTCGACAAGGCCTTAGGAGTCTAGGTTATGGTACATTCTAAATTAAACACAGTTTATATAACTTTAATATATCTGTATTGTTCAGCGGTCTCGATTTTTATCCATCGAATCCCTCCCATTTAGTTAGTTTCGTTAATAAATTATAGAATAATTTATCTTCTGTCCTTTGTATTTACAAGCATAGCATGAGTCCACTTATCTTATCATCGTTATCTTACAACGCCTCCCTGAACACGCAATCAATATAATTAATAAAAATCGTTTTTTTTTACTCACTAAAAAAGCAAAAAGTTTATAAAAATATATATATTTATAATCTCTAAAAAACAACTTTTATAATATGCGAAACCCTTTTCCAAAAAAGTAAAGGATTCTTGTCCTTGGTGCTGATTTTGTATCCTTGGTGCACCAAGACCTCCTTGGCGGTGTTTAGACGGACCCGCAAAAATCTAAGTGTTTTCAAAATCATACGAACTTTGATTATAACCATTAAGGTATGTTCCATGGAATGTGTATGAAACTTCTGAGCTGTATTGTTAATAGCATTTGAGTTTTATTGTTCATAAATTCCAATTCTCAAAATCTGTGATTTTCCATCAAAAAAAGAAGTTTTTTTCCAAAAATATTAAACACATTTGCACGAAATTTGAATATGCAAATCATGACACGCTACTTAGCATTTGTACAAATTTCAGAACTGTATTGTTAATAGTTTTTGAGTTTTAGTGTTCACAAAGTCCAATTCTCAAAATCTGTAATTTTCCATCAAAAATGAAGTTTTTTCGTAAAACATTAAACACTTTTGCACGAAATTTGAATATGCAAATCATGACATGCTACTTAGCATCTGTACAAAGTTTCAGAACTGTATTGTTAATAGTTATAAATTTTAGTGATCACAAAATCGAATTTACAAAATCTGTTATTTTCCATAAAAAATCTAGTTTTTTTCCAAAAATTTTTAACAGATTTGCACGAAATTTGAATATGCAAATCATGACATGCTACTTAGTAGCTATTCAAAGTTTCAAAACTGTTTTGTTAATAGTTTTTGAGTTTTAGTGTTCACAAAGTCCAATTTTCAAGTTTTTTCCAAAAGTATTTCACATTTTTGCATGAAATTTTAATATGCGAATCATGACATGCTACTAAGTAGCTGTACAAAATTTCAGAACTGTGTTGTTAATAGTTTTTAAGTTATAGTGTTCACAAGAAGTGTTGACGGACGGACGGACGGACGGACGGACAGACAGACGGACAAAGTGAAAACTATAGGGCATCGGCATCTTCGATGCGGGGCCCTTATAAAAATCTGATATCTATCGTTTTATTAATCTTATTTAGACCGACTTTGAATTTAAAAAGGATGACTTGCTTTTTCCTAAAAGTTAAATTTTAAACCCGATTTTAAATAGCAAAATATTTTGTCAGCAGACAATAAAGATATTTTGAAGAATAATTTCAACTAAAATTTTGAATGGGAAACAAGGGTGTTGCAGGTAAAATAACCGGTTACGACCTCTCGACAGACATGTTAGATACATGTATACCCTCTGCTTGTCCGTCTTCCGATGGTTTCCGAGCGGCGAGCGATAACGTTTTACAAACTCTTAAGTACAATTTTCATATTTTTATGCATGTAAATGTACTACGTATAGTGTGCGTGAAATATGGACGAAACGGACAATGCCTCTCTACATGTCTCAATAGATGACAGAATATATTAAAAAAATATACATTCATAAAAATCGAAACCAAACAAAAATCTGATATCTCGCAGGTATGTTAATGCCGTTTGAGAAACAATATCCGGAATTTCGATTTTTACCGTTTTTGACTCGAATTGTATATTTTATGACGTTAGGAGAATATGTCATTTCCGCTTAAGTTTTATGACGTTTATGTAAATAATACACTATTTAAGGACATTTCTTTATATGTTGTCACAACAACACATCTATCCTGTCAATTTGAAACGTATTTATCACAGCAAATACTTGTAACAATGAGACAGTAAGGCATTTTTAGTATTGGTTCTCATGGTCCCGAAGAAGCTTTTGTTTTGACGGCGACGACTCAACAGGTGCGCCATTTAGAAAATGTTCACAAAATTTTGTTTTGGTGAGAATGGAGACAAACAATACTTTCCAGGTTAACAAGTAAGTTATATCTTTTATTTCTAATGCCATATGCGCTTAAATTACACAATAAAACATGTTGGCATTACTTCTACAAAAAAGGGGGGTACTTGCTTTTATTTATTCATTTAAATACTTAATAAAATCACATTTATTATATAGATCTACATTTAGCATTATATTCATTACTTAAATGAAAGTCTTAGGCAACATAGATATTTCACAAAAATCATGAATTTTATGTTATTCTGAAAGTTTGCATGTGAAAATTTTGATATTTGAAAAATAATAAGCACTTTAAAAGCATACAGTTTGGTGTATCTAAGATAAGTATTTTTATAATGAGAAGATGCTTTATACATATGTACATTAATCTTTTTTTAAATATTAATCTACCATTTGCTATAACTAGTTTATGATGAGGTATTCCTTTTGAAGGTTTTCATTTTTGCATTTCAAAGTATAGAATAGTACCTTCTTTAGTTAAGCAAGAATTGTATATCAAATTGTATATGTTTTTGTAATCCATTTTCTTTAAAGTGATAGACTAACAATAACTATAAAATATAGCATATGATATAATGTCTTTTAATCATTTTAAAATATTTGTTTTATTATTTTCAGCTTGCAATTTTCTTCCTTGATGAAATCTGGTGTGTGGTTCTTACAAAACTATGATGAATGTGTGACTAAATAAATGGTCTTTTATAGGATGGATGTTATATTCTATGGAATTCAATGAAGGAAAACATCTTTCCTTATACGTTTATATTAACATAATCATATATACATTTCAAGAAATTGAGGAGCTGGATTTTTCAAAGTGTGAATAATAAAAGTGGTTATTTCATTAAATGAAGGCATAAAATAATTTTGTGCACTTGTATGATGAAAGTTAATATTCTCACTCTGTGAAACTCAATGAAGGATCACCACCCTACCTTTAAAGTGTTTCTATGGAATGGATAGCTGCATGTGCTTAAGTGTTAACATTCATAGTATAAAAAGGTTTTGTTGTGATATTCTGTTCTTTTTTTTTTCACAAATGCATTCTTATTGTTTTAATAGCTACCAGTATGACCAGATAAACTTTAGTTTGGATAGAATATAGAAAGTCAAAAATGTAAATGTATTGATTGACAAAAAGTACATTTCATACAAACAAAGACAAAGCATGAAGACCAAAAAGGACACAAAAAATCATGCATATAAAACAAATTTACATTCAAACAAAATACTTGAGCATAATTTCATATACTCAGATCATTTAAATTAAACTCTTTCAATGAAATGAGTGAAAAGTCTGAGATATAAAAAAGTATTTATGGGACAACAAAATGAATATAAGTACTGAGTCTGATTGAAATCATAGCAACTGTAAACATCATAAATGGACACTGTACACTTTTCAAACAGATTTTACTCATGAAAACAAAGGCAAAGCAGAAACACAGCAATAAGAAAAAAATAGTATGATGAAATGGAATATGATGATCCTGAGTTGTGTTCAGTTAAATTTAACATAAATTAGGAGCTTTGCTTTGTAACTTAATAATAAATTAAATAAATGGAACCAATAGTCTTAAACTTACAAAAAAGTCACAGTTAAAAAAGAAATCAAATGTGTTGAGGTCCACTGCAAAAAAGCATTATCTGTAGTATGACATGTATTATTCTGTTATCTGTATGACCTAGTGCACAGATTGTATACCTATCCTGTATGCCCCGGTCCGGAGGTACATTATATTAAACTACCGTACTTTATAAAAGCTTAATAAAAGTTTACTCCGCCCCCCCCTTTTAGCTGAAAAACTAACTTTTGTGTCACGCACATGTACTACGACTGCCGCTTTCTTTTCGCCTACAAAACTACAAACATTTCTTCACAATTTAATAATATTATGAAACTAAAATCACGAACAAAATCATGTTATCAGCAAACACGCACTGTGCAAAATAAATATAAATATAAATAATGACGTCATCACGTTGTTGACGCCGTAGATCTTGATTAACTCGGCGTTTGACAGTAATGGAGAAATACTGGAATCCAGACAACGGGCTTTCTTTTTCAAGCTAGAACAAGTTACCACAGTTAACAAAATCCCTAATCCTTTAAATATATCTTTTCGAACATAAACAGCTATCATAAAATTGCTGAACCCTCTCGCAAATCGCAACGAATTTCTTGAATTTAGCTTGAAAAGATTAGAAAAATGGTGCGAAATTGCTCAGTTTTAGCATTTTTATTTTTTTTAAAATAGAAGAAATGATTTATTTTTAAGGGTTCAGCAGTTTTTACACAACTAAGTATCATATCTTCCCATGAAAAAAAAATCGAGACAAAATTCCGTGTGTGGTAACTTGTTCTAGTCTATTTTAATATCGATCCCGAAATAAAGACTTTTCCGCAACTTTTATGGTATACGAATGATGAAATAGAATAAAAATTCACCAAAGATATTCATTTGTAATCCTTTTTCTGTTGGTTTATTAAAATATCCTATACGACATTCCGTTCCAGTAAAATAGGCTATGTACGAAAAAAGGGGGGTGGTCCTGCCGGAAATTCCTGAAAAGTGCATTAACATACCTGCGCTGTCGAAAACTTCCAATTCATCTCATTTGAACCGACTTTCAATTTACAATCTTGACTTGTTTTTCCTAAAAGTAATTAAAATGTTGAACACGATTTTCAATAGCAAAATATTAAGACAGCGGACAATAAGGATATTATATATAATCAAGATAATTTCCAAACAGATTAATACGAGGGCTGTCCGTAAAGTTCATGGACAAGCAAAGATTTGAACCAATACGACGTACTAGGGATTTGTTTTTTACATAATAATATTTTTGAACATTTTCTTTTATTTCTGGTATATTGTTTTGCAAATGTTCGACATAAATAGTGCTACATTTTTAATTATTTGACTCGCTGTTTGGTGGGTCGGAGCAATGTAAGAAATTTTTCGGAAATATTCAGTATGTTTAAAACAAGATCTCGCTATGCATGTACAATATCTAGCGATGCAATAAAACCTGTACTACAGTGTTGCCAATAGTTAGGATGATGCACATACCAAATTTGAAGGGTCTATTATTTTAATTTATTGAGAAATCGGTATTTTGATAATTGACATCAGTTTCATTGACGTAGAAAAGGTAACGTTTTTTGTATTAAGATATAGCCATATTTCCTATATAGTACTGTTCCCGCCAATATACTTTGCTTGGAGTTGTATTGTTGATGTCAAGAACTCAAATTTCCATGCAATTTGTGAATCAAATGTTTCCAGAAATGAAACAATACATGTAGAAATATGAATTAAGATATATCTGACAAAATATAATGTTCAAAACTCATAAAAGTTTGTAAAATATTGCATTCAATATGACCATATAAAAAAGAAATTGTTTAATTTGACGTCGAAAAATGTGAACGTCTTGCTCCGGGTTATGAATAGGATTTATTTTCTAAATGATGAAAAATCAACTTGTAGTTGTCTGTTTATTCTAAAATTTGGTACACCAATTTATAAGACTACTCAATTTATTATAACAAATTTTGAAGTAAATCCAATAAACGCTATTGATTTTATATCAAATGTCCACGAACTTTACGGACAGCCCTCGTATTTTCTTTCCAGAAAAATAATCACCCCCTTTTTACAACAATTTACAAAGTTTAAACTTATTTTGAAATGAGAGTCAGCGTGAAATGAAGTCAATCGAGAGCCTGTTATCAAAATAGAGATTTACAACTTCAGGCGGGAACCATGAGAAACATGTAATCTCAAATTGTGTTAATTAATCAAACGGAAGTATCAAGCAGTTAAATATGACTTTACAATGTTACATTGTTGTACTGGCCATTATTCAAACTGGCTTGCGATCTACGGGTGATTAGATAAATTGATGAACAATTGATCAAACAAAGACTTTCTTTATAGTTTGAGGTTTTAGAAATACTATAGGAACACATATTAAATGATTGAATTTATTGCATGTCTCCAGGACTTGAAATGGCATCTTCAATGCCATCTGTGTTCAGAGGAAAAGAAAAAAAAATTATTTGATGTGTGCAATGTTGCCTTCTATGCTGTTTTCATTAAATAGTTCCTTCTCCTATTTGATTATGATATATTTTGACTAAGTTAAAAACCAAAAACAAAAACAAAACAACCTGTTTAAGAATTAATAACATTTTCACAGTTACAATGTATTCTAATGTTACAATTATAGTGAGACTTATGCATATACCTAGGGTGTCCAAAATCACTAAATATTTTTTTTAAATGCCCGCGCCGTGACATATACACACATGTTTATGAAATTCGACAAGAAGGTTTAATATAGGAAAAAGGCAGATAATTTAACTTAAAGAATGCCCCCTTTTGATAATAGCTACAGATAAGTTCAGATTTTTTTTGCTATGCTGCCACATGAAAATAAATATCATCAGATCATATTTTTGTCCCACGACGCAACGCGATGGAAGGACTTAGTATAAGGGGACGACCATTCGATTTTTAGAGGGGGCTTGGGAGATTATACTTATTTTCTATTCATTCTATTTAAAATAGTACAAAATCTGGGAACAGATTATTTATTTTCTAGGGGGGTCGCCAAAATTTTTTTTATTTTTAACTTTTTGCCGACCAGATTATTTATTTCCAAAATCTTCCAAGCCCCTACCCTTCAAAATCAAATGTTCGTCCCCTAGTTATCTTAATCCGTCAGCCTGTCTCACATTTATGGGTACAACTCTTTAAAAAAGTACCACTCAACAGATTTTGATGACGTTTTGTACGCTTTTTTGTCAATGTGCAGTATATTGTTGATCATACCGCAAGTCCATATTGATTTGATAAATTTTGTAGTAGCAATGCGACTTAATAGATTTAATTTGATAACTTTAGACAATAAGAACACTTTGTAGGCGCAACATCTCTAAAACTGTTTAACGGACCTCGATCAAATTTTTTTGATAGTTGACAATATCACAATGCCATTTGGGTTTGAAAATTTTATATATTGGACCGGAATGTAGGAGTGTATGGTAATTTTATATAAGTGAAAGAACAAAAGGCAACAATTGAGACCGATCATCGGATTTCGATGACATTTTGTATGTTTGCTTGTCATGTAGATGTTACAATTTTATGAATATCACATGCATGACACATTATATTTGACTTAAATTGGTGATTGCCTTGCTTTAAAGTCGTTTTAAATGATTCATAACCACTAGATTTTTACATATATTATATATCTTTATTTACAGGTCCGTTCGTTCACAAATTTTAAAGGAGGGGTGGGTCATGCCCGCCAATTTAATTTGACTTTTTTTACTATTCGGCACTGGCTTTGAATAACGACTATGTAAGACCTCTCCCCTATCAAATTTTCACGCCATTTCGCACAAGTGTATGGACCTGCTTTACATAATCTCAAGAAGATGGTGCCAAAGAGTCAAAAGTGTATCAATGGGCCTGTCGCATGTCTTAACTCAAAGTTACTTTGGGGAGTGAACAGGAATTGCTTAGTCCCTATATACTATACGATAATAGATCAAATAAATAAAATGAGATGCAAATCTACATAGAGACGCATTGCGTGAAAGCAAATTCCCGAGATATAAAAAGACAATTCCAGAATTCCCGATCATATAAATCTATGGTTTTCTCTCACCCCGAAAATTTCAAAATGACCAAATGCCGATCCCGGAAAGCGTTTTTCCAAATTCCCGGTCATTGAAATGGTAATTCATCATGCAGCTGCAATCAATAAACACCATCTCTATTATTTCTCTTCCCTTTACACATAGTTGATATTCATGCATAATGTCTTCATAAATTTCTAACCAATTACATGCACGTGTTGTAGAGGGTTGCCACCCTGCATACATATATTTTCGGTTGTTTTATGGAACAACATGCATGGTGTATAGCATTTGCAAGGTTCTAGGTTGTCGCCAAATTCCTAAGTATATAAAAGCTTACAAATTGACTTGTTTCTAAGAGCTTTTGCTACTATTTTCTTGAATGAAGGCAATTTTGAACATCCGAAAAATGTGTTGCAATTACTTTTTATCAAGATCCATTGAGACATTTTATATCAATGAAGAAAAAAACAATTACCAATGTAAGAATAAAGTGTTCGGTTCATAAAAAGAAATTTTGAAATGATTTCGTTTTACATTTTCATCATTTATAATTCAATATGAGTTATTAGGGTGCGAAAAACACTTGTAATTCATTAGCAGCTAGACATTTAACTCAAACTCTATTCGTAACTCTATTATTTCAATAAAAGTGCTGTTTCAGGTATGCACACATTTCAACTCGGACTCTAACTCTATGAAAACCTACACTACATGGATTAACGCATGGTTGTACAGGGATGGAGTAATAAACGACTTTTGGTTCGTATGCGATGAAAAGCGTAACCCGAAGGAAAATGATTTCTGCAATAACCGCGAGATGAACGTGAAAGGATGAATGATGAGGAGGTGAAGGAAATGGATACAAAAGGCAAATGCGACTGCCTCTTGAAAAAGGGGGACAAGGTGATGGGGAGGGATGGATAATGTAGCCTCATTCAGGGGGGCCCTAGGGGCCCTCTCTTATCGGGATCTGCAGCAGGATTCTTTAACATGAAAGGAACGTTAGGTTGCTTTGCCGTCATATTTTAAGAAGTATAGCCCGTTGATAGATGGGCGCTGTTCTATTCAACCAATGGGGACCATATTAAAGCGGCCTGATCCAAAGTCTGGTTTCTGGGCGATCGTTAGTGGACTTTTACCAACAAGCTTAACGCTGCTGTGAGCCTATACACCCCCCCTTGAACCCACACGGGGTGTTAACTTTTGTTTAAAGTAAAGATGTTAAGGTGTTTAAAGTAAAGATGTTAAGGTGAAGTCCAAGGTTGATGTATGCATTAGCCCCAATTACAGTAGCTTCTAAAGTGTAGTTTCATCTCCATTGCTTGCACTTGAGCTTGATTTTCAGGTTTTACAATTTTCAATGCTTATAATACATGTAGCAGGTTTAATGATTCCTGTGCACCTCCATATCTTAGGAACTATAGTTCCTAGGTTGATGAAACTTGCATTGGTATACAAATTAGTATATGCTTCAATAACAGCTTACTGCGGTTGCATTCCCATCTTTTAACCTTGACCTAATTTTTCGTTTAGGTCACTGACAGATTCAATACATAAATTTTATGAGAACACTGTTCTCTATCCATACCTCAAGGACTATAAGTCTATATTACATGTTAGTTTATAAAACTTAAATTCATATTTCATATTCATATGCCCCATTAATAGTTTACAACAGCTGTTTCCCCGATCTTTTGACGTTGACTTTTATTTTCAAGTTTAGGGACTGCATATTATGAGCAATGTTGAAGTTTTATAAACCCTTTATGATATCAGAATCTGAAACAAAAAATAAATGTACACGAAAAAATCTCATCTGAACAAACTCAGAATAGCCAAGTGATGGATGTGAATATGGCGCATTGTACGTAATATACTATATGTGCCTCTTTGGAATCTTTGACAAAGCTTTCGTTTGTACTTGTCTTTTTGATGTTTTCTGTTCTTTGTTTAAGAATGGGGTCTATCTGTGACTATTTCAGGACTGGATTTGAATTATATGCATTTTATTTAGACCATGGGCCAATTGCAGAACCGCGAGCCGTGCCTACTGGCCTCGTTGAAGGCTGCTGGAGGTTGTCCATTGTGGTTTTTCTTAATTGCCGTTTGATTGTGGGCTGTGTCGCGTACACTTATTCCACATATCATTATTTTCTAGTAAACAAAAATACAAGTATAGGCTATATTATATGTGTGTTTATTGAAACGGCATCATACCGCGTTCATATATTTAATGATATTTAAAAGACTGAAACTATAAACCTGAAACTATCAATTCTAGCCATATTTTCACCATTTTCTTTGCAGTTCCTTGAAAAAAATTGTGCATTGGATCTATTATTGCCATTCGAATGGGGTCAAAATAATCCAGATCCCAAAGTGGGGAATATCGAACCCCATATCTACTTTCCAGTTTTTCCCGTTCTGTCAGTGTCCTAGCAGATTGAATTTCAGCTATCTTTTGTTTTATTTCTAATTTGTCTCATGAAATCCAGTTTTCCACATCAAACCATCCGTAGTCCATCTTTCCAAATTCGCCAGGGAACTCTTTAGTGCACTTCGAACACCCTATTCTTGCATTGTGCCCCAAAAAACCACAAAGTCTACGTGTGGCTGGTATGTCACATCCTACACACATTAATGCAGTCTTGTACGTTTTGTTCTCTTTGTTACTTTGGTATGAAGTCAGTTTGAATCCTTCATCCCATGTAGTCCGAGATTGCTCTGACGTCCTCGGCATTTTTTCCAGCAAGCTGGTGCCGTGTTTTTGATATGGAAGGAGCTCTGACGTCCCACGGCACCAGCTTGCTGGAACAAATGCCGAGGACGTCAGAGCAATCTCGGACTACATCCCATGATACTTTCAATTCATCAACAAGGGGCGAAACAAAGCTATGAACCTGTGGTTCACCATCGATATCGGGAATAATACCCAATAAAATCACATTTTTCAACTTAAATCGTTCAGATCTAGGCAAATTTAAGACGACGGCATACATGACACCAACGGAATAGTTGACATGTTCAAATGGTTGAAACCAGTCCAGGTTCAGCATTATACCATAATTTCCTTCACTTTTAAGAAAGCTTTCTTTCTCTGCTCCTTTAAATTCTTTCCATATTTTGCCATCAAATATATCCGTTAAAACTCCTGGTTCCGCCATTTCTCTCAGTCATTTTCAAAGTCTGGTGTGCTTAATAAACGACTAATTGATTGTTCGAGAGGTTTGTAACAGTAGGTTTTAAAGGGGTAAAAACTTTTTGAACCGTCGAGTAATTTTACTGTTTTTAAAAGAAGCTCTCCACAAGGGCGTCGTCTTGCTCGCTGCGTGTGATTAGGAAACAAGACATTCGAACATCTTGCGGACTGCTTTTCACCTTCAACGTTTCTGATGCAATCTTCAAATCTGTACAAAGCATAACATTTCTTGCATATAACGTATTTTGAAAAATGATCTTTTTGCAAGCCTAAGTTCTTATATAGCAAATATACCGATCGAGGAACTAGGCTTACTGCACTCGCAAGAAACACATTTTCTGCAGTCAGCACATTGAAAAAATCGTGGAGGAATGAGATAACGCTGGTTAAAGCTGTGTCTGGTACAAGATGTGTAACTTGCCATGAACATAAAAAGAGACAGAGCCATTGGAATAATATACAAACGTTGTCAGCAAACTTCTTCTCTTCGACATCTGTGCATGATGCATCCTTATTGAAATCAGCGTCAATTTCACCTAAATTTATGTTCGTCCATATTTCCTCATCAACGTCGTCATTGTCATCGGTGTCGTACTTCTCATCCCTCAAGCGGTCCAAATGGAATGTTTCAGAAAATGAATGTCATTTCTTTTTTTCATTCTAAAATATATGTTACTATCAGACCTCAATTGATCAACTGTTGAAATGATAAACATAAAGACTTTTATACAGTGTCTGATATTGAAAAAAAAACGCATGCAGTAAAAATTATTTTAATCCATCAACACCAGAAGAAGTCAAACAGACATTAGAAAATAGAACTGAATTGAGAAAGTATCAATGATGCATCTAACAAAATACACGATATAATAGAAAATGTCTGTAAAGTATCATTGAAGAAAAAATAAAAAAAGGTTATTAGAAATCAAAGTGAAAAATGGTATATATGACAATGACTTCACGGCCATATGAAAAAGCATATATTATGTCAAAATATCCTAAAGACCCCATTGGTAGGGGATCTTTTTTAAAACTAATCAAAAAATATTCCAAACTGAGGAAAAAGAAGAAAAGCGAATTCAAACAAAGTATTTTAGACAAACTTGATAATCTTCAATCTAATAACCCTAAGGAATACTGGTCATTAGTTAACTCCCTTCGCAGTGACACAAGAGAACCCCCAGAAAGCAATATTGATGGTTTAACATGGTTTAATTATTTTTTTAAACTATCCTCGACTCCATACCTGAAAATATTAAGTATAGATTAAACGATATTGAAAAAAGGTGTTTTTGTCCTCTTGATTTTGAAATTACCCATAAAGAATTAACTAAGGCTATATCAAAATTGAAAAACAGTAAGAGTCCAGGTTAAGATAATATTGGCAATGAAATGTTGAAGGCAGCCAAATCATACATAAATCCTAGATTAATGTCCTATCTTTTAAAGCGAAAATCCTAAGAAACCAGAAAACTATAGGGGAATTGCAAATAACAACAGCTTAGGATAATTGTTCAATATTATTTTCTGCAACAGATTTGATTATTTTTTATTTGAAAATATTGTTATTCATGAAAGCCAGATTGTATTTTTAAAAAAATCTCGTACTTCAGATCATCTTTTCGTTTTAAAATGTAACATCGATAAATGTATCTAAAAGAGGGTGAAAAGAAACTTTAAGCATGTTTCGTGGATTTTCGCAAGGCATTTGATAAAGTTATACATGCTGGTATTATGTTGAAATTATTGGAAAGAAATATAAATGTTTTTTGTCTCGCCTGCGACGAATAGTCACGGAAGGCAAGACATAGGTATTACTTTCCGGCGGAAAAGAGTGAGTTGGTGTTTTACGCCCGTGCAACGCTATATAGGTTATTTACAGGCGATGAACATGAAAAGGATGATAAAATGAACATGAAACGATTATGCATTTCACCAGAGTGACAATAAAAGTCATACATGTCATAACCCACTCAGTGAATTACAGGATTTAATTAACTGAGACAAAACAGTAAATCAGCACTATCTTTCTATATAATAAATACATTTTTAGTATTAATTTATTGTTTATCATTGATTGTCTGTTTATTTTGTTAATTGTTTTATTTAGAAAACAAAAGAGTCAGAGATAATAAAGGGAGGTTTACCTTAAAAACAACCGGTACACCTGCACAGATGAAAAGAAGATCAGACCAACTTGAACGGAAAAAAGTGACAAGGTCGTTGAGTGGCCTCGTCAAATTGGCGAAAACGGAGAAGGACATATATCAGGGGAGCATAAATATGTAACTAATTTTAAAAACAATGTTCCACTGAAGCCCTATAATGAGTCTGTTGTAGAGACTCGTCAAGAGTCTCTACCTATCAAATTGGCTAAATCTAAAGCAAAAAAACAGGCAGTTAAACCATCCCCATCTAAAGCTCCCCCTCAGATGAAATTCCTACCAAACATTGGAACAGAACAAAGAGAGGAATTGGAGAACATGGTGCCGAGTGGGAATGGGAGTGGTATTTGTCTTCGACAAGAAACTGTCGAAAACTTCAAATTAAGAATCTTTTCCAGACAAAAAAGGAAAAATCCTGAAAGTAGGATTGAGGACATGTCCCCCCAGGACTGTTCTGTAGGTAGGGGTAGAGGTAGGGGACGAGGGTCCTCCAAACGTGGGAAATTGATTTAGGCAAAATGTTTCATGAGAGATATATGGTTTTGATTATGGATATTTTAGAAAATTATGGGGTAAAAATTTAGATTTTATACGTACCTTAAAAGTATGGGTTTTAAATCACAAAATATGTTTATGCCCCCATGGGGGTGGGGAGTGGGTTTTAAGTTTTACTCATGTCTGTCCGTCATGTGGAGACATGTTCCCAATCCTACTCTCAGGATTTTTACCTGTGTCACCGAAGGCAAAAGCAGGTCTTGTAGTCGGGTCACTCTGTCCGTCGCACTATGGCGTGCCTGTCTTGTGTTATCTGAATCTCAAAAACCAAACACTAGATCTTTCTGAAATTTTACACACTGATTACAGATATATTGAAGGTGTGCACCTTCCCTTTTGGGGTCATTTCATAATTTTGTTTAGAAATTAGGGGCCCAAAATGGGCAAAAAAGCGACTTTTTTGTTTGTTAAAGGCAAAAAATAGTGTTTTTGGTCTTTAGAATGAAAACTATTGCAGATAGAGAAAAGCTGTTGCTTGTTTAAATGTTCAACTCATTTAGCTCTACTAAAGTCTTCATTGGGTCAAAGTTGTCAGGAAATCCCTTATAGGGATTTACAGCCCCTAAAAGGCAAAAAATCGTGTTCTTGGCCTATAGAATGAAAACTATTGCAGATAGAGAAAAGCTGTTGCTTGCTTAAATGTTCAGCTCATTTAGCTCAACAAAAGCATTTAGAGGGTTGAAGTTTTCAGATGAACCCTTATAGGGATTACAGTCCCTAAATTAACATGTTTTTGGTTTATGTAATGATAACTATAGCAGAAAAAGAAAATTGGTTGCTTGCTTTAATGTTCAGTTCATTAAGCTCTCAACAAAGGTCTCTGTAGAGTCAGAGTTGTCAGAAGGGCCTTAAAATAACATGTTTCACATTTTTGGCCTTCAGAATGAAAACTATTGCTGAAAGAGAAAAAGCTGTTGCTTGCTTAAATGTTCAGCTTATTTAGCTTTACAAAGTTCTTCATAGGGTTGACATCAAGACCAGGCTCTTGTTACACTTTGTTTCTCTTACAAAAAATATATAATATAATTTTCGCAACAAACTTCCAGCCAATTTTTTCGCTAAGCACATAGTGCCTTGTCTTGTTAAGCCTCACCAGCGGCCCTCTATCGATCATGCAATAAGCCAAGCTAATTTTGGATGAAGCAAGTAAATGCTTGTTTTCCGCCTTCCAGCCAAGAAACAGAGAAAGGGAGATCTTGATGAGGTTTATGGTCTTCAGTGCCAAGTGGTCAGAAAAGAACTTGTAAAGCAAGAAAAAGAAATTGAAAAGGTGGATCTGCAAATCAAAGTTCTTAAAAGGAATAGATGAAGCAAGATCTTTTGGGCCTCTCCATCCTAACTCACCATCTTTGAGCCAGTTAATTACCACATGGGCTAAATTTTTCCACCTCTCCTCATGATTGGGTCCATTCTAAACATCAACTCACTCATTCTTGAAAAAAATAGTAAAAAGATATCTTACGTTGATAAACTGTTAAGCAGACTTACTGTCAAAAAGGTTACCCAGTTGGACGATAATTTTTTTTTTCTAAGGAGAGATTACTAAGAGATCTGTTGACGATTTAACCAGATTTTGTTTTACTGCACTTGCTCGTTTCTGCAATGCTACATCACAAACTGGTTATACAATTAAATCCAAAAGATTGAATTGTAACGATGAGATATACCTTTCTTCAGAAAATACGCTAAATGAAATTTGGATGAATCAATTACTTTTTTTCTAGATCGATCAAGCAATACACGCCGAAAGTCATGTGATTTTTTTCATGCTTTTATTTCAAAATTTAAATCAAAACACTGGAAGGTCAAATTCCCAAGTCCCGTGCGGGGCCCGGGTGGCGAATAGGCCCGCAGCAGAGCCTAGCTTGTCGTAAGAGGCGACTAAGGGTCTTGGGATTCTGACGTCGGGTCAGTGCTCAGCCCACAGAGCGACCAAGTGTGTACCCTAGGTGGCTGAATAGGGTAGCCCTCGTCCGCGGGGGTTGTCAGGTCTATAATACGGAAACCCTGACCGCCGACCATAGTGGGCCAACGTGTGTGGAGAGTGCCACGCTTCATGCACGTAAAAGACCCCTTTGTGGACCGCCCAGTAGTGCACCACATAGGCTAAATTTTCCGACCCTACCCACCTCTCCCCTTTTTCCTGTGGTTCTTCAAAATTTACCGGTCCTTTGTTTCCCACCCCATCCCCATATTTCATTTATCATCATCATTTCATGTTCATTTTATCATCCTTTTCATGTTCATCGCCTGTAAATAACCTATATAGCGTTGCACGGGCGTAAAACACCAACTCACTCACTCACTCACTCAAATTCCCAAACTTTTGAAAACAAAAGATACTCAAAACCAAAACTAATTAACAAGGAGGCTAAATCCTGCACCGAGTGAGTGGGTGTTGTACCACTACTGGCAAGATAAACGACTGTCTGTACCATAGTCAGGCGTTATGCAACTGATAATTTAAAATAATAACCGTAAAGTACTGTCAAAAAGACTGTTTGCATTTGTCAGGGTTGGGACAGCAGTTTTAGTCGACTGCATCAAACATATTTTATTTGCTTCTTTTAAACAAGGACTGGCCCAACGTTTTTTTAGTTGTGTCAGTCGTTTAACAACTAATTCAACTTAATTTAAGTTGGTTCAGTCCTTTTAAAGTTGTTCCAACTTAATATGCGTTTGGTCAAACACTTCACAACTGATTCAACTAAGGTTGCGTTGGTACAGTCCTTTCACAATATGCGTTGGGTCAAATGCCGAACAACTGATTAAACTTAAATTGCGTTGGGTTAGTCCTTTTACAACTTTTAAAACTTTCTTCAAGTTGGGACAGTCATTGTACACCTAATGCAACTATTTTGCGTTTGATCAGTGATTTCAGAAACATTCAAACTTTACAAAAGTTAAGTAAGTCATTTTACAACTATTTCAACTTAAAATGTGTTTGGTAATAAGTCTCATTTGTGGGGAGCGTCATTTTAATTTTTATAGGGATGGACATTTGTTTTTTATCCTGCGGTTCATCAAAATTCGTTTTGAGTTTGAGCAATGCAAAAAGAAAAAAAAATGAAATCCTTTATTTTGTTGTTGTTCTTTTTTTACTTAGCTTGGAGATTAAGTCGGTAAACAGATATATGATCAGATGTGCTTAAATCCGTAGTTTGCTATACCGGACCATATACTTACTTAAGTCATTTACCAATATCGGAATATAAAACATAAAAACAAATTAGACAATGGCTACGTTTTCGTGGCTGTTTAAACTAAAATGCTAAATCTTGTTAAAATAACGAAAACATAGGTTTACAGGGCATTAAGGCATATTCTATGAAAAAAAACACATACTAACTTTTGTTTGTAAAAATACTGTATGTAACAGTAACATATACGTTTCGGTTCCGCCACCTTCACTGTAATCCGATTTTATTTTACCGTATGAACCAAAGGTTGTATTATTTCACACGGGTAAAATTATAATTGCTCATAATTAAATAATATTTTGTCTCCCCACCTTTAAACGATAAATAGTTTGTCCGGATCCGATCAAAACAAAAAACCAAGCCCCTCCTCAAATTAATAATGCATCCCTATTTGTTTAGCTATAGATATGGCTTGAGTGCACGAAATCCGATCTATTTATTTATGAAGCCATGGATTAAGACTTAACACATTGTAAATCTATAAAAAAAAAAAAAAACACCATGGTTTTCCCGCTGCGCGTGTCCCGCTGAGTATGACCACATACATGTAGTAGATGACAGGATGTTTATTGTGATGTATATTATCTACTACATGTCTCGGTAGCAGGTTAATTAGCCACACCTGTACTTGAAACAGATTACAACCCTGAAAAAATCATCACTTAAATCATTTCAAACAGAAAACACGAATTTGTGAAAAGAAATGAAAGTTTATAACATGTACACATACATTATTTGTTTAAACCTAAAAAAAATTATCAGCAGATTGATAATACAAGACTTGAATCATTTTAAATACAAATGTTGTCAATTAAAATTTGGTATATTCATCTGTTACAGATGGTCACTTATCGTGTAACAGACGGACGGAATTAAACACCTTAAACTTACGGCCACACTATTAATATTTGGTCTACTTATTTTTCTGAGCTATATACTTCGTACATGTTGCAGAAACTGGACCGGCGTACCGGGTGCCCCCACCCCCGTTTGAAAATTTCTGGACCCGCCACAGATACATGTACCCTATTGTGCATATATGTAGCAACTCTATACATCTTCTTCCTGAAAAATATTGGTGATATAACTCAATGCATAAAAGCATGAAACAAATATATTGTTTTGTCTTAATGCTAGTATAATCCAACTTTCATAATTTCGTAACTTTCATCAATTTATACAATACACACTACTAGAAGGCGGATCTAGGACCGGCGTACCCCCCCCCCTCGTTTGAAAATTTCTGGATCCGCCGAAGATTGTGCAGGTATGTAGTAACTCAATGCATCTACTTCCTGTTTGGAATATGTTCTTGATATAACTCAATGCATAAAAGCATGACGCTTTTATAATGTATCGTTTAATCTTATCCGTGTGTAAAAATGTTAGTATAATATCAATTTTTCATAATTTCGTAACTATCTACACAAGATTCCAAATTTCACGGGTTGAAAACAGAAACAGGTGGTCGGTGTTTTCGTGCAGAACACATCATGGCTAATGAATACTTTTTGGGGTTGGGCTTCTAAAAAATATCTCACAGAGAAACAGACAGTCATACATTGTAGCTTGCACGGAGAAAACATCTTCTACCGAGGGACAAACGACTGGGGCTTCAACGGAGAAACATCTTCCTTCCTTTTAATTACAAAAAATAAATAATGGAATTTGTTTTAATATTGTTATTTTGATGAAAACGCATTAAATTTAATACTTTAAATTACAAAGGGACATTAGTGCAACGCATGGTCTCATCCAGCATCGAAATGAAAGACACGCCGCAAATTTTGACTGTGCAAGGACTGTTTCTGGGGTAAACAAGTTTAATTACCTTAGATATTAACAATAACCCATTTATTGACCTGTTAAAGTACATCTTACCTTTCTATAAACATTCCAATTTGGATGTGTATTGCTAATGAATGATTGGATGTGTATTGCTAATGAATGAATCGGCCTTGACCAAAATTCAGAAACATCAGGAAATGTTTAAGGTGTCAACGTGTCTATTAAGTTGCAAACATACTTAATATTTTTGTAAATCATTAAAATTTTTCTTTTCATGCAAGAATATATTATATTTTTCAAAGTAAAAAATATAAAATTTAATGAGTTTGTAAAGTATTAGATAAAAAATAATTGATCAAAAAAAAGTTCGGCTCAACGTGTGTATTAACTTGCAAACGAGGAAAACGTTACATACAAATATATGTAACGTTTTCCTCTCTTACAAGAAAATATTATAAATTTTAAAGTAAATGATATTAAAGTTTTATGAATCTGCAATTCATTAGACCAGGGATTAAATAAAAATGATTTCTTTTGGACATCCCTGTATGGATTCATAGACCTGTATATTATATAAATATGTTGTGTACAAGTTACAACTTTGTACAAGTTATAACATGTACAGAAATATTGTACAGGTTGAGAATTTTTTTTACATTTGATGCTTTTATCGATGAATTCCATGAAATTTGATGTCTAACAAATTTTCACAGATTCTTATAATAATCCTAATAGCAAAGTCAACTTCATTTCACCAAATTCTGTAGAAAATCATATTATTTAAGTTCCCCATGACACCATGAAAACCCTCTTTAGAGCAAACTTTCATATCTGATTGTATCATTATCTTAGGGCTTAAGTGGCTTAATTTTGATGCATCTGTACACATTTCTTTAAACAGTTGTTTATTCCATTGTATTTAATTTGTTATATCTAATAATGTTCAGAGTATATTATTTTTTGTCATAACTTGAACAATATTTTCTGTACATGTTTAACTTGTACAAAATTGTAACTTGTACACAACATATACACTTTAAAGGTCTATGATTGATTGCAAACATATAGTAACTAAAACATAAATAAATAAATAAATAAATATTTTTATTTATTTATTTACAGTAACTATATTATAGCTTAGTTTAAAACAATTTGTAAATATACTTTTTAAATTGTAAATGCTTTATTTTCTTGAGATAAAAGTTAACTTTCTATCTAATTGCCGTATCCATAGTCTTGTTTATTGTATATTGTACCTCGATTCTGTGGTATTTTGAATTTCCGTGCATGACTGGACAGGTCTCAGTGGGATATGTACCGGCCATAGTGTTGAATGTACTAAATTTTTGACATGTTTATTGTACTTACCAATAATCAACAATTTGTGTGTTCCGGTTCTTAAATGCAGCCAAGGGAACAAATTATTTTCTTAACTTAATTGTTAAACATTTTAATTATAATTCTTTATATTAAAAAGCCTTTATTTTTTATATTAAACAGTATTGTAAAATAAATCTTCTGTTAATCTGTTAATATTGATAAATATTCCGAAAAACCAATTGTCCCTTTTTAACACACTTTTAAACTTTGCTATAAAAAACTAGACCCCCGTGCGGGAACCGGGTGTGAAAAGAATAGTCCCGCAGCTGCCCGTAAAGCTTGTCGTAAGAAGCGACTAAACGGGTCAACATGTTTGCCGTATGTTGCGACCTGTGTCGGGGGAGGACGGGATCCTGGTCCACGTATGTGGGCTTTGGCCCTTACTTCTCCTAGACAGGCGGTCAGATTTGGCTCGGTCTGATCAATCGGCTGGTCACGCCAAGCCCTGTGAAGCATCTTCTCATTTTATTTCAAATTTACTGTTTTTGACTTTTGAAAATATTGATTTGATTCCATTTATGCTTTACAGAAGGCGGTGGCTCATGGGTCAATCGTGTGGATGTTATTCTGGAGAGTTGTATCGCCGGGTAACCCCTGGCACGATGCTTGTCTCCCTAAAGGAATACTCTGTGCGAGTATACTGTCCTTGTAGCCCTGGTGCTTTCAACAGGAGACCCGTTGTACAACAGCATCGCCCTTGTTGGCGCTCCGTGGCGGGCGGGGAGCAAGGCAGTGAAACTCTTTTCTATCATCATGGGTTCCCCTAAAAAACAACAAGCAACAAGTTCTAATGAAAATTTAAAACGTAATATTTCTTTGAGTGACAGTGAAGATCAAGACGTATCAGCTTCATCCAAACGTCAAAATACAACAAATGATAGTTGGCCTAAATTCATTGTTATTTCAAGCAAAGATACCACTCGTCCTTTGTCAAAGGTTTCGCCCTTTGTCATTGCAAAAACGATCAAAGGCGTTACCGGAAGTGATGTTCCAAAGGTTACGAAACTCCGATCCGGTAATCTTCTAGTCGAGTGTACAAAGCAACAACAAGCCAAAAACATTATGACCATTTCACGTATTTTAGAATTACCTGTTTCAGCTGAAGCTCATCGATCATTGAATCGATCTCAAGGTATCATTCGAGATAGAGATCGAAACCTTACCGATTTGTCAGAGCAAGAAATCTGCTCTGAACTTTCATCACAGGGTGTTTTACAAGTTAAAAGGTTTACAAAAAAGGAAGACAACAACATTATTAAATTAAATACTTACCTTATAACATTCAATTCTGCAGCTCCACCAAGTCACATTCATCTGGGTCTTTTCAGAGTGTCCGTAGACATATTTATTCCGAATCCTCTCCGTTGTTTTAAATGCCAACGTTTTGGCCACGGGAAGGCCACCTGTAACGGGAAGGAAAAATGTGTCAAGTGTGCTCAGGAAGGCCACTCGGATTTCAACTGTACTAAAAGTCCAAAATGTGTAAACTGCAGTGGTGATCATTTTTCTTCTTCAAAACAATGTCCAACTCTTCTACGAGAAAAAGAAATCCAAAAACTGAAAGCAGAAAAGAACATTTCCTACCAAGAAGCTCGTCGTCAAGTCTCTATCTCGAGTGATACAGCACCATCCATGTCTTACGCAGAGGCTGCTAAACCCTCTAGGACATATGGTTGGCAAACCATGTACACTTGGCCTGAGGGTGAAATTAAGCCCCGTACTTGCAACACCAATGGATGGATGTTTGGTGCTGACTGTTTTGTGGATGATATCCCCAAAAGCAATATAAAATACGCGAGGCCTTGGAAAGAGTTGTGTGATAATCATCCCCCGTCACGTAAGTCCACAGCAGGTCCAGATAATGATTCAATGGTCGATGAGGAACTGTTTAAAATTCCACGTAAATCATCTTGGGCTGGATTTGGAGCTCCAACCAAAGCTTCTAATCCTCAACCCCCATCAATTTCTGTTTCTTCCAAACAGAGTCAATCGTCTTCCTCAAGGTCGTCATCTGCTGCTCAACCTGGAAATAGACAGCAGCGACCCTCACAGCCAGGAAGACGCCAGAGTTCATCGCAGCAGACGTCACCGCTTAAAATGCGTAGATCAAAGAAGGCCGAACGAGATGCTATTTATATGCATAATCGTTTCGGCTCTCTTGGTGACGACATGGAGTCTGATATGGATCTATCGGAAACACCTGTCGACCGTTCACAGAGCCAGTCTCCACAGAGGAGACGTAGGCGATCACTCGGTAGACTTTCTGATCCCATACAGACTCCAAAATGAGTACCATCATTCAATGGAATTGCCGAGGCCTTAAGGCCAACTTTCTTGAATTACAACTCTTAGTGCAGTCTTTTAATCCAACTGTCTTTTGTCTTCAGGAAACACATCTCAAGGAAACTGACACC
The DNA here is from genome assembly GCA_963971305.1 of Arcuatula senhousia. Classification (NCBI taxonomy): domain Eukaryota; kingdom Metazoa; phylum Mollusca; class Bivalvia; order Mytilida; family Mytilidae; genus Arcuatula; species Arcuatula senhousia. The sequence continues at coordinate 57,950,878 of OZ020306.1, forward strand.
ATTTCCTTGAAGGGTTATTCTATGTACAGTACCTTTTCCAACACTGAGCGAGCTGCTGGCGGATCCTCCATCTTAGTTAAGGACAGAGTTCTTCATAGTTCTATTCCTTTAACTACAGATCTGCAAGCAGTTGCCGTCCGAATTTCTTTACATCAAACAGTCACATTATGCTCAGTTTACATACCACCCAATAATAATAATTTAACATTAGCACAACTTAAACAATTAACAGATCAGCTTCCTGCTCCATATATGGTATTGGGAGACTTCAATGCTCACAATCCATTATGGGGCAGCGCTAACATCAATGATAAGGGTAAAAAGATTGAGGACTTTTTGTCAAAAGAATCGCTTTGTATCTTTAATGACGGCTCCTCTACTTTTTTACATTCTGGTAATGGAACATATTCATCGATTGATCTTTCCATTTGTGATCCTTCTCTTTTAACAGACTTCTCATGGCAAGTCCATGACGATCTCTGTGGAAGTGACCACTTTCCTATCATTTTAAAAGATCTTTTTGGTGAACCTGAACGAAGAACTCCTCGTTATAAATTAGAAAAAGCCGATTGGCAAAAATTTTCAATTCTCTGTTCAGAAAAATTAAGACCAGAACTTTTTACAGAAGCTGAAGATCCTATATCTGTTTTTAATGAAACCCTTATTTCTATAGCTGATGACACAATTCCTAAGACCTCGGCAACTCCAAAAAGGGTAAATAAACCCTGGTTTACAGACGAGTGTGGCAAGGCTATCGACGATAGAAATAAAGCTCAAAAACATTTTGATAACCACCAAACTAAAGACAATTTAAGTAAATTTAGAATATTTCGGGCCAAGGCTAGAAGAACATGCAAACAAACAAGAAGAACATCCTGGAAAAAGTTTGTATCTGGTTTAACTTCTCGTACACCCATGAATAAGATTTGGAATTTTATACAAAAAATGAAAGGCAAAAACTCTAAATCATCTGTCAAGCATCTTAATGTTGGCAATTCCACTCTAACATCTGAAAAAGATATTGCCAACAAATTAGCTGAGACTTTTGCTAAACATTCATCTTCATCCAATTACAAACCTGACTTTCAAAAATTTAAACAAAAAGCTGAAAAAACCAAATTAAATTTTAAGTCTGATAACTCTGAAAGCTACAATTCTCCCTTTTCCTTGGACGAACTTAAAGCCTCTTTAGGCAAAGCACACGATACAGCATGTGGTCCTGATAACATCCACTATCAGCTTTTAAAACATCTTCCTGACATTTCTATGACCACTCTTTTAAATTTGATGAATGATGTATGGATTAATGGAAAATTGCCCGAAATTTGGAAGCTTGCAACTGTTGTTCCTGTCCCCAAACCAGGGAAGGATCATACAGATGCTTCCAACTATCGTCCGATAGCCTTGACAAGCTGCGTCTGTAAGACCCTTGAGCGTATGATCAATGATCGGCTTGTTTGGTTCCTGGAGTCCAATGGACTCCTTTCGAATATCCAATGTGGATTTCGCCAAGGCAGGAGCACACAAGATCATTTGGTCCGTTTCGAGTCTTTTCTTCGAAACGCTTTCGCGAAGAACGAACATGTGGTGTCTATCTTTTTCGATCTCGAAAAAGCTTATGACACCACATGGAAGTATGGCATTTTAAAAGACATTTCTGATATGGGGTTGAGAGGAAGGCTACCAACCTTTCTGGCCGACTTCCTTTCTGATAGACATTTTAATGTTAAAGTTAATAAAACATTGTCTGAAGAGTTTGATCAGGAAATGGGTGTTCCTCAGGGTAGCATCCTTTCTGTCACTCTCTTCAGTATTAAAATAAACAGTATTGCCAAAGTTTTGAAAGATAACATTGAAGGTTCTTTATATGTTGATGATTTTTTAATTTGCTACAGCGCCAAAAACATGAGCACCATTGAAAGGCAGTTACAACTTTGCCTTAATCGAATTGAAAAATGGGCCTCTGAAAACGGTTTTAAGTTTTCAGAAAGTAAAACAGTCGCCATGCACTTTTGTAAAAAGAGAAAACTCCATCCTGACCCAGATTTATATTTATATAATAAAAAAATAAAAATGGTCGAAGAATCAAAATTTCTTGGCGTTCTTTTTGACAGAAAACTTTCCTTTCTGCCCCATATCAAAATGTTAAAATCAAGATGCCTCAAGGCTCTTGACATTATTAAAGTGGTCTCCAGTACTGACTGGGGAGCTGATAAATCTGTTCTTTTAAATTTGTACAGGTCTCTTGTGAGATCGAAATTGGACTATGGTTGTATTGTTTATGGATCAGCTAAAAAGTCTTATTTACAAATTTTAGATGCTGTCCATCATCAGGGATTACGACTCTGCCTCGGTGCATACAGGACCTCTCCTGTTGAGAGCCTGTATGCGGAGGCAAATGAACCATCCCTGAAACATCGCAGAATAAAACTCGGTCTCCAATATGCTACAAAGCTGAAGGCTTTCCCTGGCAACCCTGCCCACGACTGTGTTTTCAACCCACCTCTTAAAACTGTTTATGAAAAACATGAAAATAAAACTCCTCCATTTGGCATTCGTATTGCACCACATTTAGCTATCCTTAATATTGATTTGGAAACAATTAATCCTATTACACCTTTGAAAGTTCCACCCTGGGAACTTCTAAAACCTGAATTTAATTTTGATCTTCGAAAACATAAAAAGTCTGAAACAAATCATTTGCTTATTCAACAGGATTACTGTGAAATTAAATCTAGATACCCTGATTTTCTGACTGTTTATACAGATGGGTCTAAAGATGGTGATAGCGTTGCTTCTGCTGCTATCTTAGGAAATAGCACTTCCACCCAACGACTCCCATCTTCTGCTTCCATTTTTACAGCTGAAGCCAGAGCCATTATTTTAGCTCTTCGTTTAATTGATGCTTCAGAGCACGCACAATTCTTCATCTGTTCTGATTCTCTCTCTTGTCTTTTGGCAATTGAGAACCGCAAACTAAAAAATCCATTAATCAGTAAAATTGTTTACATGATTCACCAGTTGATGAGAGGTGGTGCAGAATTGATTTTTCTATGGGTACCCAGTCATACTGGTATTCATGGAAATTCAGTCGTGGACAGGGTTGCGAAGGAAGCCCTTCGCAAACCTATTTCAAAATGTTTTATTCCTCATTCGGATTGCAGAAATGCAATCCGTTTATATGTTCAAAATTTATGGGATGATGTTTGGGCTGCCGCTGAGCACAACAAACTTCATGAGTTGAAACCACAGCTTGGGGAGAATCATGCTTCATTCCGATGTCGTCGAGACCAAGTGGTCATCACTAGATGTCGTATTGGACATTCTAGAGTCACTCATGGCCACTTGATGACACAAGAGGAGGCACCGGTGTGCATCCCTTGTGACACTCCGTATTCGGTGAGGCATGTTCTCCTTGACTGTGTTGATGTCGCTCCAATACGTGATAAATATTTCAACTGTGCTTCTATGTACGATTTGTTCAGCGGCATTCCAAATGATGCCATCATCAACTTCTTGAAAGAAGTTGGTTTATATTATAAATTATAGTTTTATTTTTCTGTTTTATCATTGTGTTGTTCATACACATACTAGTGGATGTTTGAAACTTATTTGTTTATGTATTGTGTGTTCGTGTTACAATTTTGTTATAAATATACAAATATTATTGATATATTTTTATCTTTTACTTAGTCTGTTTTAATGTCTACTTTTATCTATTTATTGGTGATAAACATTTTAGTTTCGGTCTTTTGACTTTGTTTTATATCAAAGTTTTATTCAGTAATAATAACCTGTTTTTGTCCCGATGATGGCTGCAATATCGCCGACGGGACATGAAGCAGACAACAATCAATCAATCAATCAATAAAAAACTAGATATTACGGATTATGGAACATGTTCCTGAGAAACACGGTGATATAAAAATGTTAACGTGATGAGAAATCGGGCGGTTAAAGACCTACCAGATTCTCGGCGGCGAATCTGACGAACTGGGAATTAACTGGTATGAAAGTACTTATTATCCAAAGACATCTATATAAAAACATGAGACACATGCGAGACATAAACCACCGCGTAGACTGATAAAAAACTTAACTCAAGTTGGCCAAAAGGTTAAGCAGTTCTTGTTTAAAGACACCCGCGAACCCGCGATTCCTGGTTGCGGCTAGCGGGTTACACAAGGTTTTTCGTATTCATAAACTAACTACATGTATATATTTTATATATGTATCTCAATTTCTAGTCATTTTTATACGACCGAAAAAAAATGCCGACGTATTATGGTATGATGCTGCCGTCGTGGTCGTCGTCGTTGTCGACGTTGTCTGTTTACTTGAGTGTTCCAACAATAATTTTAGTCCTAGATATCCGATTGTTATGATCCTTTTAATAAAACAGATATATGGGATTGATTTTGGAAGTCCCTCTTTCATGTCTTTATTCGTTTAGAAATTATGGGCCCTAAAGGGGCAAAAGATTTTAAAATTTTATTTGTTCCCACTACTTGGTTTCTGGCTAGCTAATTGCTATAAATTTGACAATAATATGCCTTACCATTAACCATATATGGCATTGACTTTGAGGATCCCTTTTTTTCATAAAGAATAAGGGGCCTAAAAAGGGGCAAAAATAATATTTTGAATTTGTGACCTGATTTTGATTTTTGATTTAAGTTAAGTCCTGTCAAGTAGTGATTAATTATTTGTGTGGCCGTTTTTCTTTATGAATTTAGGGACCAAAAGGGTCCAAAATCATTTTTGTTGTTGTTATTTTTTGTCCGATTTCAAAAATGTTTTTTGGTAAATTTTTCCTGTCAAGTAATAAATTTACTAAATTGAGGATAAATTTTGTTACATCCCTTTCCCCTTAAAGCCACGAGGGGCCAACAGGGTCCCAAAAAGTAGCAGATACCCATAAATAGGGACTGAAAGGGGTAACATGTTTTTGTAACTTTAATTTATTTTGAAAAAAAATTGAAATTCCTCGTAAAATGTGGGTGAAAACTTTACTTAAGGCTGCATGTGTCAAAAACTTTGTCAGTCCACCATGGGTTACATGTGTCCCGACCAATTGACTATCCATATTGGGCCTAATCGCCAAGGGTTCAACATGTTGTTGTCGTATCATGCTGCACTGTGCATAGCCTTTTTTTATTAAAAGAAGGAAAATATCGGGTATTTTCAACTCTCCCGGTCGTGCTCCGTTAATTTTAGAGCTTTTCTTTCAACCATCACAAATTCAGGTCAACTGGGGAGACGGCCACGAAAAGGGAAATAACATGAACATGGATCGATGTCGAAGTCGAGGATATGGCACCTGAGGTAGTCATCGCGGCCAACCAGATAAACCAGTTTCGACAGCTTCTGGAAAAGCCGGCCATTAGAACTGACGACGGAATACTTATGATAACATTTTTAAATCATATAATTTGTTTTTTGTACAATAATCAATTATTGTCTTTTTCCATTCCGTTATTAATGAGTAATTTGTGATGTTGGATTCCATGTTCGAAATGTTTGGTCTTGAGTACTTTTCGTTCAATATTTTTGGTTTTTGATCTTCCAATGTTTTGATTCCAAAGCTGCTGATGAGAGGTTACTCCTTAAAATATAGACATACAGCATAACCAAATTTACCGTTTTATATCCGTTTTTAGTATTGTATTTTTCCATCTTTATTTATTATGAATATTTTTTCTGCTTGTATTAAGGGTTATAAATATCCTTTTGAATGAAAAAGTTCTGAGAAAATAAGTTCAATCATCTTAGAGTAAAGAGGTTGAGGTTCCAGCCGGAGTTGTCGAGGGTCTACAGACACACACAAAAGCAAACAATCGAAAAGTCTAATTTCTTTTCATATGAACTGCCAACAACAGATGGACACTCCCTAATAATATGACTAGCATGTTAAAGGTTGCAATATTGGTCAAATGACTAACTAAACTTTTATGAAGTTTTCATGTGTCTAAAATAAATGATCAAACGCAAAATAGTTGTATTAGGTGTAGAATGACTGATCCAACTCAGAGTTTTAAGAAGACTGATTAATCAGTTGTTAGGCGTTTGACCCAACGCATCTTAAGTTGCATCTTCGCTAGCCAAGGGTTACGATCCGCTATCTCTCATCTTCACCCTTGGCAGATCTAGAAGGATTTTTGTGGTCGTACATTCTCTCAAATGATTGGATGCAGTGAAAGTTGGCTGCATCCAATCAAATTGCTCCATTTCCATTTTTAAACAATCTGTTAACAAACATGTGGGCTTACAAAGGTGATAAATAATTATTATTTTGCAAAAAAAATTAGCAGTTTTTGTCTCGCCTGCGAAGCAGAGCGGGACATAGGTGTTACTTTACCGGCGGCGGCGGCGGCGACGGCGGCGGCGGCGGCGGCGACGGCGGCGTTAACTTTTTGGAAAAGTTTTATGAGCACCTCCATATCTCAAGAACTATAGGTCCTGGGTTGATGAAACTTGGTATGCATATGCCCCAGTAGTAGCTTAGCACAGTTGCATCCCCATCTTTTGACCTTGACCTTGATTTTCCGGTTGAATGACTTTGACAATTTTCAATACATATAATAGCAATGAAAAAGTTTTGCGAGCACCTCCATATCTCAAGAACTATAGGTCCTAGGTTGATGAAACTTGGTATGCATATGCCCCAGTAGTAGCTTAGCTCAGTTGCATCCCCATCTTTTGACCTTGACCTTGATTTTCCGGTTGAATGACTTTGACAATTTTCAATACATATGATAGCAATGAAAAAGTTTTGCGAGCACCTCCATATCTCAAGAACTATAGGTCCTAGGTTGATGAAACTTGGTATGCATATGCCCCAGTAGTAGCTAAGCTCAGTTGCATCCCCATCTTTTGACCTTGACCTTGATTTTCCGGTTGAGTGACTTTGACAATTTTCAATACATATAATAGCAATGGAAATGTTTTGCGAGCACCTCCATATCTCAAGAATTATAGGTCCTAGGTTGATGAAACTTGGTATGCATATGCCCCAGTAGTAGCTTAGCACAGTTGCATCCCCATCTTTTGACCTTGACCTTGATTTTTTGGTTGAGTTACTTTGACAATTTTCAATACATATAATAGCAATGGAAAAGTTTTGCGAGCACCTCCATATCTCAAGAACTATAGGTCCTAGGTTGATGAAACTTGGTATACATATGCCTCAGTAGTAGCTTAGCACAGTTGCATCCCCATCTTTTGACCTTGACCTTGATTTTCCGGTTGAGTGACTTTGATTATTTTTATTGCATATAATGCAATGTTTAAGTTCTATAAACATCTTTTGATCTCAGAAACTGAAAATCCATGTAAATTCAAAATATAGTGGAAGTAAGAAAGAATAATTGTTTCTGATGGTGCCGGCAGGCGAGACATACTTTAGTGTTAACTCTTGTGATTGAATCTTACCAAAATTACCTTTATTTTATCTTTAGATAAATGTTTGTCGTTAATGGAATGAAATATCTCCTATTTTTTACAACTATCTGGATGAAAATAATTTTTTTAACTTGGAATAGATACTGCTTCAAGGGAGATAATTAAAATGTTGAGATTACAAAAACCTTCTGGATCTGCCAAGGGTGAAGATGAGAGATAGCGGATCGTAACCCTTGGCTAGCGAAGATGCTTAAGTTGGAACGACTGGTAAAGGACTGTACCAACGCAACATAAGTTGGATCAGTTGTGAAGCGTTTGACCCAACGCATATTAAGTTGGAACAACTGTAAAAGGACTGAACCAACTTAATTTAAGTTGAATTAGTTGTTAAACGACTGACACAACTAAGAAAACGTTGGGTCAGTCATTGATTAACAGAAAGAAATAAAATATGTTTGATGCAGTCGACTAAAACTGCTGTCCCAACCCTAACAAATGCAAACAGTCTTTTTGACAGTACTTTACGGTTAATATTTTAAATTATCAGTTGCATAACGCCTGACTATAGTACAGACAGTCGTTTATTTTGCCAGTAGTGTACGCCCGTGCAACGCTATATAGGTTATTTACAGGCGATGAACATGAAAAGGATGATAAAATGAACATGAAATGATGATGATAATGGAATATGGGGGTGGGGTGGGACACAAAGGAACTGTAAATTTTGAAGAACCACAGAAAAAGGGGGAGAGGTGGACAGGGGCGAAAAATTTAGCCTATGTGGTGCACTACTTGGCGGTCAAAGGGGTCTTTAACGTGCATGAAGCGTGGCACTCTCCACACACGTTGGCCCACTATGGTCGGCGATCAGGGTTTCCGTATTATAGACCTGACAACCCCCGCGAACGAGGGCCACCCTAATCAGCCACCTAGGGTACACACTTGGTCGCTCTATGGGCTGAGCACTGACCCGTTGTCAGAATCATAAGACCCTTAGTCGCCTCTTACTACAAGCTAGGCTCTGCTGCGGGCCTATTCGCCACCCGGGCCCCGCACGGGTTAATCCTGCATCGAGGATATCGACCATGTGCATTACAATGAAAGAAAATTGCTTTTAACAATTTCGAACTTAAAAATCGGATATTTAAGCGACAAGATTTCAGTGATGCTATGAATAGCATTCTTGTTTCCCTTTATTTCATGACTTGTATATTTTTATGATAGTCTTTTGGATTGTGGTTGTGCACTTTCAATTATTTTTGTCATATAGTTAAATCATAGCTTTTAAGATTTTGGTTTTGTTTTTTCTATTTTTTTAATAATGTTTTATATGATTATTATTTTATGTTATTTTCGTGAAAATTACAAGTGTAAAGATATCAATGTTTTTCTTCATGATAATTCACTTGTTGTATATACAACTAATTAAGCATCTTGAGCAGATACTTTGTTTTCCCTTTATCCATGAACCCGTGCGGGTTCAGGGTGGCGAATAGGCCCGCAGCAGCACTAAGCTTGTCGGTAAAAGTCCACTAAAGAGCGCTCTGGGATGTGTGCCCCAGGTGGTTTAATGGGGCAGCCCTTACATCGAGAGATGCGGGGTCGTCAGGCGATAATGCGGAAAACCTGACCGCAAACCATAGTGGTGCACCGTGTTTGGAAAAATGTCACGTTCCTCGCACGTTAAAGAACCCTGCTGCAGGTCTCGTCCCTTTTCCAGTGGCAGTCAAAACTCTCCTACCGTATTGGCCTTGTGTCCCCATTTCCTCCACTTCATCATTTCACGTTCATTGTATCACCACTTTCATGTTCATTTCCCGGATATAGCCGAAATCGTGCTACTTGGGAGTAAAGCAATAACTAACTAACTAACTTTATCTATGAATATTTTCATGTAACAATATTTAGTTATGTTTGTTTGGTCACTTCTCGGACACTACTGAACGGATGTTGCTGAAACTTTACACACTGATAGGGTACTAGTTGTAGGTGATCATCCAATATTTGAAATTTTCAACTTGGCCGCCGTTTCCATGGAAACGGGAAAGAAAGGTCAAAATATAGCACATTCGATATATCGGTAACCTAGGTGCACAGGGTTCTGATATTTTGAAGTCAAATAGAGCAAAAGGTACTCTATAATACGAAAAAAAATTTGAAGCGATATTTACGGTCTTCCAGATTTTTTACGAATTAGTGATTTTTCAGTCCGAATAATGGGACTTTGTCAAACGTTTTTGTGGGTGCAACTCCTCGGATACTACTGAACAGATTTTGCTGAAACTTAACACACTGATAGGGTACTATTAGTAGGTGATCATCCCATAATTGAAATTTTCAAAATGACCCCCATTTCCATGGAAACGGGGAAGAAATGTGAAATTATAGCACATTCATTATCTCGGTTACCTAGGTGCACAGGGTTCTGAAATTTTGTAGGCTGAAAGAGCTTAAGGTACTCTATAATAATACGAAAAAAAAATAAGCAATATTATTGACGAATTTGTGATTTTCCGGTCCAAAAAATGTGACTTAGTCAAACGTTTTTGTGGGTGCAACTTCTCGGATACTACTGAACGGATGTTTCTGAAACTTTACACACTGATAGGGTACTATTAGTAAGTGATCATCCCATACTTTGAAATGAACAAGATGGTGCCATTCATTTTCGCAATTTAAAACTGCGAAATTTTGTAAAATATTTCCCCTTTACCGAGTTTGAGGAAAATGAATAATTTTTTTATGTTCACTGATTTCCTTCCTCGTTTTGACTCAATGATTTACAACCAATTTCTATCGTTTGTCAGAAAATATATCCCTCGAATTTACAAACCACACAACTTACATGCGGCGGCGGGGTACACATGGCTACGCGTAGCAATCTTGTTTTCTTGGCTTTTCTTCCTCTTCTAATCGCTTCTTTCCTAAAAATTATCAAACATTTATGATATTTTGTTAGCAAGACTGTTGTACTTCCTTTTCTATCATCTTCAGCATCATTTTAAGGCATCTCCTCTGATGAACATGTAGAAGTGTTCTCTGGTTCATCGTCTTCATCATCTAAGGCTCTACATTCTGATAACATTACCGGCTTAATATATGGCTACTCTCCCAATACACTATTCGTGTATAAATACATGTCACAGTAAGATAATCAAAGGTAGGACTAAAAAACTTGAAAAACCGGTAAGTTTTTGCCCCTACCCACCTCTCCCCTTTTCCTGTGGTTCTTTAAAATTAACAGCATGAACAGACACACGACATAAAACAACTGGAGAGCACGAAACCAGTATCAAATTAGTATTTCAAACCTTGGGAGGAGAAAAAAGAACAAATGACAAAGCAACATGTCTTCCATACAATTTTCTAAGTTAACCAAATGCAGTGCCCTGAATAATTAAAAAGCTGGTTGTGATGTCATTAATAGAATATTTAATGTTGAAGTGTAAGGATGCAAATATTAAATCGACAAGACTATGTTTAAAAACATACTGCCTTGTCTTGCAACATGAAATGTTACTGAAATATGGAGTTGGTGCCATAAATATAATTTATGATAAATTTTTAATGGGTTTAAAGTGTCAAGATGGTATCATAATTCCACCATGGTAAAGTAACGCAGCGATGTTAAGGCAGTTTTTCATAAAAAGTGATGAAAATCAGTGCATTTTAAAAACCATAATACAGTAAACATATATACTTCCAATAACATACTTGTTTATTTAGTACGATGGAATACATCATAACAATGGATCTTGACTAACGTTTTAAAGTGAAAGTGAAAGTAGTCACGTGATACGCTATTCTTAAGGATACCGATTTTTTTACATTCAACCCAAAAGGCCAGCGGGTTCCCGGCCACAGATTTCGATAAAACAGGTATTTCTGGATTTGTCGTAATATAAACTTTCAGAAAACTGCTATCCAAAGTTATGAAAACAACATTTTCGTACTTTAATTTATTTTTTATTGTCGAAATTATATGAAAATTCCTCAATTTCTGACTTTAACGCATGATTTTTTAAACATGTCTTACCCTGTAAAACTTTGGATAGCAGTTTTCTAGTAGGGAATTATTCGAGGATTGTGGTGATATAAGAATCTAAGAGATCGGTCCTTGGGAACCCGCTGGCATTTTCAATTTTCCCACGCCCCTTGACATTTTTCTTAAATTTCTCCGTTATTCAAGCGCAAGAGTGACGTTATGACGTCTAAAGTGGAAACAAAAACGGAAAACATTCCGTAATACAACGTTAAAGTCTTCCGGTATGAAAGGTAAACACATAAATGTGTTATAAAAACAATAAAAACGTATTTGTATTGAAACGAAAATACTTCCTGATTGTATTGTTAAGGGTTTTCTGTATTTTATTACATATTTGTGAGGTTGATCGAAACAATTTTACGTACAGAAGCTGCCATAACCGTATGTGTAACGTCAAAGTTGAAATGATTATCGTTCAGTCTTTGTCCTTCCTTTGATATACAAATTCTATATACCCGGGTCTACATATATTATTTCTAATTAATGTCTGTCCAGGCCCGTACACAGGATTTTGCAAAGGGTGTAAATTTAATCGGCGATGTGTTTTAGAAAGTTAAGTTCATGTACCAGGTGTCGACTTATTTCAGTCAGATTTAGTCAGAGTTGAATTATTTTCTTAACGACGTCTTGTTGGTCTTCAAAAGGAAGGGGGGTGTGCAACTGCATCCGCCGCCCCATCCCCCCCCCCGTGTACGGGCCTGTTTATACAAACAGCTGTGTTTGCCGTTCCGAAGTATATTTATAAAACAAAATTTAAAAGAATTCAATTAGGCGGGGTTAGTCAATACAATTCAATTTAGGTTGGGGGGGTGAGTTAATACACAACTTAAAAAAAAATACGGAATGAATGTCGAACACAAATGTGTAAAGTAATATATTTTTTTAAATATTATAAAAAGTAATAATTAAATTCATGTTTATAAGAAAATATCAAGATATTTATACCAGTTTTATAGAAATTTTTAGTAAATGTCTGTTTTTAAAAGTTTCAATTTGAAAACTAGTAGATAAGCTTGCTACGAAGTTATTTAATAAACCGTTAACTTAAATAATATATAAATTTGACATATTAAACAAATATTTTGTTACATGAATTTACTTTAACGCAAGCGTCGAATTACGGTACAGGTAGGTTTTTAAATTAAAAATCATTTTTAAAATATTAAAGAAACACAATGTTTTCTATTTTCTTTCAGACCCGCCAAACATGGCGCCCTGTTTCAATTCTGAGTGAGTGATCACTTGTACGGAATTTTGACATTGTTTGTTGCATTTCTCCATTTTTTATATTAAGATAATTTTCAAAATCAAAATTTAACTTTAATGTAAAATATGTGTTTAATTTACCTTCGTCTTTAGAGGGTCGGTAGGACCTTTTGCGGGACAGCGGGAAAGCCCATTTATTTCAACGGGAATTCGGGAAAACCCTTAACGGGAACGGGATTTAGCCATTTTCATTTTTCGGGATACGGGAATCACACATTTATTTTCGCGGGAATCCGGGATTTCTTGTTTTATTTGCCGGGACTTCGGGATCATACCCCCTCCTACCCCCCCCCCCCCTCTTTAGCATACCGGTTATTGATTTCGTTCCAGATGTCTAGAAAATTTTCTTTTATTCTCTTCTTTAACAAAATTCTTAACTTATTTTTGCTATAACGTATATTGATAAATTTATACATAACTTTTCACTATGAATACCATGCAGGAGTTCTCTTTCAAATTATAGTGTTATTCTTATATTCGTTGTATGCAGATTGCATTAGCCCAGATGGCTGGTTTTCCAACCGATGCAAGTACATAAACATTTGGACTATAATGAGGGGGGGTAGGAGGGGGTCTTATCCCGTCATCCCGAACTAATTTTTACAAAATCCCGTCATCCCGACTTAAAAATGAGAAAATCCCGAAGCCCGGTAAAGTTGGTATAATTTTATCCCGGAATCCCGAACTTCGTTTTTAATATTATTTCAGAGTTTGGCTTTAGTGCCGTGTGGAGGTCGTAGAAAGCTTCCCCGTGCTTAAGTTGTATGCTCTTATATATTTTCGAGTACTGGAATATGTGTTGGAAAGACACAGTTTACATATTTCCAAAATTTGACAACGTTTGGCTGTTTCTTTAGAAATTGATAAATTTATCTGTTTGGTCATTGTTGTAATATTTTTTGGGCATTTTTTTAATCAAATCTAATATTTTACCGGTTTTCCAAGTTTTCTACTCCTAGCGTGTCTGATGAAGGTTAATCCAGAAAAGCGCTTCACACGCAGTGAAATTTTGCTTTTGTACATTTATTAAAATCATTTCAATATGTGGATCGTGTCTTTTTGGCACATATTCCATATTCTTTCGTTTTTAATATTAAATTGTCCAAATCCCGGAATCCCGAGCTTAAATATGGCCAATCCCGGTGTCCCGAAAAAGGTCCTACCCCCCTCTATAATGTCACAATACAATGGGAATCTAGAGTATATAGGCTAACACATAAGATTTTGACAAACATGTAGGTCTATGCTTTAAAACAGAGGGGGGGGGGGGGGGGGGGTAGGAGGGGGTATGATCCCGAAGTCCCGGCAAATAAAACAAGAAATCCCTGATTCCCGCGAAAATAAAGAATACAAGAATACAAGAATACAAGTTTATTTGACCAATCATGGGCCCTCAAGGGGCAATAACAGTACAAATGTTTATTTATGACAGAATATACATGAAGACATATATGTGGCAATACAAAGTAATATATATATAAAGCAATTGTAATAAATTAAGTCAGAACAGTGCAAATACACTGTATTTTTTTTTTATACAACTCCAGACTCCAGGAGGAATTTACATAGGTTATTTAAAATTGTTTCATTTTCACAGTTAAAGGTCCAGAATAGTTTATTGAAAGAGGATATATTATTAAAATGTGAATTAGTTTTAATTATTGTATCAAATAGAGTTTCTCTAGATGTAGTAAAATGAGTACAGTTAGTAAAATAATGAATCTCATCATCAATTTTATTTATAGAACATCTTTCGCATAATCTTTCATTTAAAGGGGTTAAGGGTTTGGTATATCGACCCGATTCAATTTTTAATCTATGAGAACTGATTTTAAACTCTGTAATGGACCTTCTGTTTCTGAAATCTTTTATTAAATCAAGATATTTTTCAAAACCAAAATTTGTTTTGATCTTTACATATGTTCTAACTGTATTAGAAGGCCCTGGTTCTGAGTTTTCCATTTTCATTAATAAAAAAATTCCTGTAACTGTTCCAGGCGTAAATATATAATTTTCTTAAATCAGTCTTTACTGTAGTTTTACAAGTAGAATTTGAGCATAGTCTGTAGTTTTACAAGTAGAATTTGAGCATAGTCTGTAGTTTTACAAGTAGAATTTGAGCATAGTATGTGTGATTCCCGCATCCCGAAAAATGAAAATGGCTAAATCCCGTTCCCGTTAAGGGTTTTCCCGAATTCCCGTAGAAATAAATGGGCTTTCCCGCTGTCCCGCAAAAGGTCCTACCGACCCTCAACAGACATGACAACAAAAGTCCACATGTCCTCACTTTTGACAAATGTTTGATGACTTCAAATAAAGGAACCTGCATTAGTGTTGATGGAGTCAAATATTCTTTTTTTCTGTCATATCTAGAATATAATTCCTTTCCCATGTACAATTTTCTTCATTGTTCATGGTTATAACAAGTTACCAAGAAATGCTTACAGACTGAGTGTATCATCTTCTATTGCACCAGATACACATGGAGTACATTTTCTATTTTCAAGCATCTTTCTTTTATAATCCTTTAATATTCTGAGCTACATATTTATACAAATGTAGTATTCAGCATGTTGATGGCTACACCTCTGTGAATTCATAACTGGTTGCTAAAATTTGTATATAAAACACCAAACAACATGCATGTATGTATAAACATGATCAAGTGAATTTTGAAATGCATTATTTGTTTGAATGTTTTGATGTTGCCCATTGTGAATTTGTGATTATTTTTTTTTCAAAAATGACAATCATGGAACCTTGATGAAAATAGTTAAATATGGAGCAGCCCCTTTAAAAAAGCATATATGCCCAAAGGGTATGATGCCCTTGCTGCTTTCCAACATGTCTTTTTTAGCAATCACTGAATTTTAAAGTTGAGATACAAATTGCATATTTGTATATAAAGTTTCATAATGATGACATAATATTCATTCATGGAAAAGTAAATTAACTTAAAACTATGAGTAAATCAAAGTTTAACAATAAACACCTCCTTAATTCCAAGATCAAACCACCAAAAAATTGAAAAAGGACATATGAGATAGATTGTTTTAATCCTGATGCATTTGTAAAAATGTGTATGTATAAAGTTAAATGCTGTTATCATGTTCCTTTATGAAAAAGTGACTCCAACTATAAGGTAAATCTGATTTGGGAAAAAGAGCATATAAAACCCAAACATATATTTATGTCCATCTACATTCAGAGATAAAAAATGAAAACAAGTAGAAATGTGTGAAAATCCATTGTAAATTGTCTGCATTAGATGATGTATAATTCAAAAACCACAAATATTCTAGATACATACCATATAGTATCTATATGGAATTATCAAGCTTATACCAAAATATCTTATTCCTCACCATATTAATGAAATTGAAGGGATTTTTAAACTGAAAATATTTTCAAGCATTTGACAAAACAGAAGTTCATGGATTTCCACCCAACTAAGAGCTATGAAAACCATTAAAATTCATAACAACCATCAAGTTCACACTGGGTGCAGATGCTAGAAAAACAATGACTTGCCTTATTGATTAACTCCAAGATTGTAACAAATATTTTAATACATTTTGTCAAATTAATCTAGAACTTTTTAAACAAACAATCACACTTTAAGATTATGCACATTGCATTGTTTGTTGGCAAGCTGATGGTGTCTAGAATAAAATTTTGAAATGGCAATACAGCAAATAAAATTTCATTGCAGGTGGAGTTTACATATGTGTTAATGTTCTCATGTTCATTTGAATACTGTATATCCTTTCAAAAATATCTAATAATTTTTGCTGACATTTTCTTGTAATTTCATGATCAATATGAGAGTAAATTATTTTATGAATAATCATCAAAACCAATAGACAAATTGACAGATTAAAAACTAAATGTTCACCATTTTTTGTTGGTATGCCATTAGAAAGAACTAAATTGTGTCTGTCATAAATCCTTTCAAGAGGTAGCTGAAAACAGGAAGAAGAAACCCAACAGATCAGATAATGGAATCAAACAATTAAAAGTGCAAGTTTTATTTGAAGTATTTGCATGTACATGTATAAATAACACATCAGCAACTTGTTTTTTGACATTTATCTTTCAAAAGTCTATCAAATAATTCTCTTCTGGTCCCAGGACTGTTGCTTCAAAAATACCAGTAAAATTCAACCTCTGTCTTTTAAAAGTCTATCTTTATAATAATCATTCTTTTCTTTTCCACTGAACCAGTACACTAACTTTCATGACTGTTAAATGTTGTGCTACCAACTGGAAACCCTACAAAATTTACATGCATATAATATATAAACATAAATAACTTAAATCAAAAGTACTTAATTTTAATTTGAACATTTGTGTCTACATGTATTTACCCTCTCCATGTTTTCCCTTGGATAGGAAACATGTATGAAAACTAACTAAAAGATTAAATTGTAATCATTTGCATTATAGTCATGTTATATAAATCTGCATCCAATGATAGCAGCAACCACTGTTCCACATTGCAGGCTGTATCACATATGCTTACTGTACATTTTAATTAAATGGTTATTCTGTTCACATTGCAGAAAAAATTTTGAGTCATATATACTTGTAATGAATATGTAATAATATCTTAAATGGAGCTTGTAATACACTTGTACTGGTAACTATTTTATATTTATGAATTAGTCTAAGAGAAATGAAAGATTATCAAAGTTGTGGGAAAAGGTTACATGTACATGTATTTTGTTTTCCTAAGCTTGAAGTTTTTTTATGATTTTGGCAAAATGCATAAATTAAATTGATTACAAGAAAACATATTCCATTGTTTGTATTCATATATAAGGTACACAGATGGAGATATTTTTATTGAACCAATTTATGGTGCCCAAACTCTGAGCATGCAATTACAATCAAGGAAATAATAAACATATATGAATTGACTGATAATGTAAATAAAAACATAAAAAGCACAATACAAACTTACTTTTACGATTGATTAAACAAGTACATGAACAAATAGAGCATAAAAAAATAAAAAGTTAGTTTACTACCCCCTTTATTCCATGTTTGACCCTCTTTCTCACTTTGACTTTGAGAACTTAAAGTTCATGTATTTACTTTAGTTAGTACATGCATGTAGTCTTACCCCAGGCTCTTGGTCAGACAGGTTTTAATTGCATTATGTAAGCACATTGGAATCAGCTATCATGCAGAACTCTGAACTGAAATGGAAATTGAAAACCAATTAAGATCTTATTCAAATGTAAATTGCTTAATTTATTTCTCTGTACTGGGTATCTAAAACAATTAGTTGTATATATTATGTGAAATGAGATAATCAGGAAGACCATTGTTGTATGCAAATTAAGAAATAAATTATTAAACATAATAAATGTATCAAATAAACTATTTTGTATAATCATGCATACATATGGAGGTTTTTAAATAAATAATTTACTAAAATTATTGCATGTACATGGTGTACATTAATGTACATACAAAAATGTATGAATATGTAATGTTAAATCAGGGGTTGTTGTTATACCTGCCATAAATGTGTAAGTGAACATCAATGATAAATCATGCATGGTCATGTTTCTTCAATGAAATATGTGTTGTCTGCCCACCCCCTTTCTCCAAAGTAAAGTTATAATTAAAGTGTCCATAGCAATAGGACAGTCATATAATGATACATTTTGTAAAATCTTTCATCCTAGTTTAAAATCAAAATAAATATGTTTTATTGCATATGGGTGGCAGGTTAATGATTGTCACAAGTCACTAAGTGTACATATAAATATGCATGTAGCCATGTAGCAATGTGCAAAGAAAGCATTGATTAACAGAACTTTTACACAGACTCTTGTATGAGTTTTTATACATAAATATATATTATTATGAAAGAGGGGGGTCAAGGGGGGGGAGGGGTCCAAGAACACCTTAACAGGGAATTGATTTTCCCAATAACAGATAACAGAGAATTGATATTTTTGGACTGACCATTTCAATTTAGCTAACATACTATTTTTAATAACAGATAACATAAAATTATATTATTCAATAACAGGTAACAGTAAACTGAATTTCTTCAATAACAGTTAACACAGAACTATTCAATAACAGTTAACATTAAATCTGATATCTGCAATAACAGCTAACAGAGAACCAATTTAAGCCAATAACACAGGAACAGCTAACCCCCTTGCCCCCCCATGAAACTGCTTCATTGATATTGTAAGATAAGATAAGATAAATTTTATTTAAAAATAAACATAAGCTCTGTAGAGCTTTTATACCGACATAATGTATTTTTATGCATGCATGCTAAAAGTGAATTAATTGCTAAATATTCAACTGGAAATGGAATAACCCTAAATGCCAGGAAGATTAAAAGTGCTTTTAAATAGATTATCTTTTATTTAAATCAGAGGCAGATACAGAGACTTTTGAATGTACTCACATTGCATAATTTAGGATGAAAAAAGGGGGTGTTCTGTACAGGTCTGCATATAATTTTCGCCAAAAAAGTATGAGAAATTAAAGGGCGAGTTCAGCCCCCCCCCCCTGTAACTCCTCATGCACCCGCTATTATTATATATGTGAACAAAGACTGGATGCATAAATGATTTTAGAATAACGTTAGCCGCATGTCTCACATTGACGAGAATGAAGGGTCGTAAAACGGTGAGAGGGTCCCCATGTTAACACCATTTTCTCAGTTCAATGTGTAAATCTACGGGTAAACTTTGTTGACAACATTTAAATATGTTACCTTCAGCGAATGCAAACTGCAAATGTTGAACTATCAGCATTTTGTTCCAACCATCGAAGGAAACAAGTGCTTGTTTTGATCTGTTTACATCTTTCCTCCTTTGTTGGCAAGCACTAAAATGACGTCGATTGATAAAAGAACGTTTCCGATTAGCTGACGTCGACAGGTGGGCGGAGCAAAACTCCGTAAATAGAGTTACTTCCCCCTTACGTCAAAAATCTTGAAAACTGCCTTAACATCGCTGCGAACTTAAATCTGTAGGTAAACCTGATTTATGACTGACGGACGAACAGACTCGAACACCTCTACTTTAGTGAACAAGACGTAACAAAATACAAAATTTCACTGCATTGTCAAATATAGCTACGGTTTCACATAAACAGTCCAAGATGTTTACATCTGCCACTCATAGACTTCTGCTCGGTCTGGATCTTCTTGTGTATTTGAAGAAGTGTTACTGGATATCTGATCTGCTACTATTTGGTGGGTTGATGGTGGTGGAATGGGGGCAAAATGTGTAGATATTCGTCGGGGATCATTTATTTTGTATACACATTGTTAGTTCATCCCAACATCATCTTCAATCCGCTTGATTAATATTGTCTTTATCAATTCTGGAATGTACGAGTATTGTTTCATGAAATCCTGCCCATCGACTGCTTTTATATTTCTTAAATGTGCGCTGATATCTGAACATAGAGCATTATAATATTTATTCAATGAAGAAAATTCTTAACTCACATGCTCAAGATCATGAGTCATGTAATTATAAATACTAATATCGGTGAATGGACCTTCATTTTGCAGACAAATAGAGTTGAAAATGTAGGAACGCAAACTCATGAATGAAAAACTTGAACTATTCACACAATCATGTAATTATTAAAATGAAAGTATGCGCATAAGTATAGATTTTTTACAATGTTATGAATATAGGCATATGTTAACCAACTTGACAAGTTATGATTTTATCATTTAGCACCTTATAGACCCATCTTGTTTTGTCAGTATTTGCCTATGAAGGTAGTTGTTATGGTCCAGAGCAACTAGTAAATTTCTCCCTCTGTATGCCGGGGGTCTGTAGGAATGCCTTTTTGAGGCATACATCAGGATCAAGTTTTGGAAAGCAACATTGAACATTTTGAGTTTTTTATCCAGTCTTTAAACTAAACCTTTTTTCGATGTTCACTTTAAAGAAACTGTTACAAAATGAAATAGAAATTCAGCAAAATCTGCATTTAGACCACTTTCCTTTTTTCATTCATTGTAACAAAGAACCTTGATCAGCATTAAAAAAAAATGGACTGCATTCAATAGAAATAAGAAACTCGCCTAAAATGGATGTAATATGGGGTATTGAACAATAATCTTTTGTCTATAACAATAGCAGATCGTGCTTCATGGGCAGGTGAGTTCTTCTTCAACCATCCCTTTTAGTTTTTTTCTTTATTTTCATTCCTTATAGTTAAAGAAATAAATGTTAAATAAGTACTTTACTTACGGCTACAATCTTGTTTCCAAGGTTATTTGCCCCATGCCAAATGTCGAAAGACTGCTTGATTTGAAAGACAAACTATTAAAATTCAAAGTCGTAAAATAATATCAAGACTATATATGTGACATCACAAGGTGAACATTGAAATAAAAAAGATATTAGAAAATTCTTGTGTCCCTTTCTAGATGGAAACATCAGGAATTGTTATCCCTTTGGTTTGTTGTTTTTTTCCCTCTGGATAACAATTGGAGATGGATCCCCCTCTACTGTAGACAATGATTTTATAATATCAATTTACCTTTATGTGAACTAGACAGCTTGTCTACTCCCTTTTTTGTGTAATGCTGTCTTAGCATGGCTGCTCTAGCGCCATATCTTCCAGAATATTTCCTCTTTGCTGGTGTTTTTTCAGTCGTTTAATATTCTTGATTTTCTTCTTTGATGTTTTGATAGTTGTTCCAATGTGAGTCATGTTGCTGATATCCAAGATGAACTCTTCGGTCTGAGGAACAGTATTTTTAATGCATGATATTGCCTGATCTATGAAAGATGAAGCTGATGTTAATGCTTCTATGTCTTTGCATTGATAAGATATATCTTTTAGAACTTGTGATATGCTTACTAGTTTCCCTCTTGCTCTTTTTAACTCTGAAGATGATGTTTTTGGCAGTTCTATGAAGCTGCTATTATCGTCTGTTTCCATCTGACTTACTTCTTCATTCAAGTTTTAGTCTGTCATGTCTGCCATGTCAACACTGCTATTGCTGGGAAAATCCAAATTCAAGAATGGAATTTGACGGTAAGTTATGGGCAAAGCATCCAAATTCCATTCTGCATGGTTTTGGAAGACTGCAAAGAAATATTTGCATGGGAAATGTATGTCTGCATTGGAATGATGGTAGGCCAATATCATCTTCTGCAAAACTGAGGTCGGTTTGTCCCTGGCTTTTAACAATAAAGGTGCCATCAACATCACTGAACATATCAATGTCAGAAACTGATATGTTCTGACCTTCCTACCACCTGGTAAAAAACAGTGCTTTACCACATCTGGTGGTCTATTTGTCAGGAAATCTGGTACATTTGCAGCATATTTCCTGGCTTCAGTTGTGGCGTTGATGTTCAATGTTCGATATCTGGAAAATCAAATGTAACTTTTATTAGAAAATAATTACCAATTCATAACAATTAGATGTAGATTTTATTGTGAAAGACTGGATTGTCAGTGCAGTCAGACCATATGTGGTGGTATTAAATATCTGAGCACATACAATCATTAATCATTGTATTGAGTAGCAGGGAAGTAGAATATGAAGAACTAGATTCCATTCTGAATGACTGGATGTTAGATTTAGAGTATATGTGGTGATAAAACGGTGAAAATGGTGATATGTTTTTATACCTGTACCATATAATTATTGTATGGTGTTCTGTCACACCTTTTGTGTCCCAGTATTTATATACATTTTCCTTATCATCTTTGAAATCAGTAATTGTCGTTTCCAGTACCTCTTGGACAATTTATTCTATCTTTTATTCTATCTATTTTTTTACATTTTTACATATATCATCCTATTTGCTTTGAATGCCAAAAAACATAAATTAGTGTCACTTCCAAAAAGCAGCTGGATGCATGGATGTTTTAGGTGTTTCACAATAATAAATTCTTTCTAGGCACTTTGTGCCATTAATACCTTCCCGTGTATCATTCGTTAAGAATGATCCGCATTTCCTGCTCTTTGGGATTGGAGCTGATTTATGAGCTTCGGGAGAATTTATTTGCCATATGGGTTGTTTTTCATACCTACTTGCTTCTTTGTAAGTTTCTCTCATTCTCGAAATTACAAATACCAAAACGCGGGTATGAATTCATGTCCCGAAAGCATATTAAACATATACTAAAGAAACCTAAACACATTGTATAATGGAAAGTGATGAAAATATGGTGGACTTAGACAACCTCAATCTCGAGGAAATAAACTTTAATGTTGAATTGACAGCAATTGATTGTGGCACAGAAGCTCAACATTTCGCCGGGTTTGCTGAAGTAATTACAAACACTATTTACACTATTGAGGCTAAACTGATCAAAAGACATGCAATTAACAAAGCCAGAGAAAGCCTAGCATATGCCAGTCTCGTTGACAATTACTTACCGCCGTTTAGTAAATTTATTGTAACTTGTAATCCGGACTTGGGTGAGAAAGTGCTTAATGGCCAATTCAATGAAATGTGGAAGCAATGATACAAGACTAGTAGAAAAACAGTATTTACGGATACAGTGAAACTCCTAGACAAGAAAATTGCAGACTTTAGCGTGGAAATGAAAGAGACCACAAATTCAGCGCTTTGTGAAATAACAAGGGATCGGGGGAAGCGAGGAAGAAGATCACCGATATAATTTTGAAACTTCAGCAGGAATTTGAACATCGATTATTGGAGTTCAAAACTTCATTTCGTACTAGAAAGAGAAGGATTGCAGAGGACGAAGACAAACCGGTCCCATCCTATCAAAGGACCTCGTTTTGACATAATCGCGAGATTAAAAAGGGTCGCTTTGTTGCCAATAATCATAAAGAAAACACTAGAGGACTTAATTATAAGAGGCCTAATCAATTAAAGAAACTGTTCAATTATATGCTTCAGCATATTACATTTTCTTCGTTTGACAATATATTTTCTATAGATTGTCTAAATTTAATGGACATTTAAAATGTAATCATTCTAGGTATGTATTTTAGAAAATACATTTATTATTCTCTTTTTTCATTTATATCATTTTCTATTGGTTGATATTGGCACGCCCATATTTTGCGCGTAAAATGGTAACATTGGTAAATGTGTAGGTTTTACCATAGCGTACTGGTTATTTGTCCTGTTTTATCTGTTACTATAGCAGGAGCTTTTTTGATCTGCTGTTGCTTATTACGAACAAGCTGGTCAGTTACTTCTTAAATGTTCATGACTTTTAAAGTGGCTGTTATTAAAGTCGGCAAAAGGAAAAACAGGTTGATAATTTGGTGAATCTGAGAGGTATTAAGCTAAAATAAAAATTAACTATGTTTGCCCTAATGTAACCAACTTAAAAAAGTCCTGCCTTCTCAATTTTTTTTTTTTTTTGGTTTTAAACAAATATTATTTTCTTTTATTAAATCATTCTTTGAATTATTATAAGGAACACATTCTTTAAGGTAACCCAGAGAGTAAATAAAAAAATTTCCTACCTACTTACCCATATCATGATGTCATGGGTAGGGTTTGGGCAAACTGATATACATCTAATTTTGGCTTAATACATATTGTACATGCAAGAGGGTGGAACAGGGTTATTTGTGTGCAACCTTTTCAACATTTTTATTTTATTTTTTAGTGATTTGTTTTTTTCTCTTTTGTTTCATGTTGACATTGTTGCACGTGGTCTGTTTTTGCTTGTATTTTAGCTCTGTGCTCAGTGCTAAACAACCAATTTTTTAATTGGTTTGGACTTTTTTTTAAAGAGGCAAGGTCATTAAATCTTACATTCACATATATTGATGATGTCCTTTCTGTCAATAACAATTCATTTGGTTGATGGATTCTTTCAATATATCCTCCAGAATTGGAGAGTAAAGAGACCACATAATCTAATTGCTTCACGTTTGTTTTTGGATTTGCACCTCAAATTTGACCCAGGTGGTCATCTCAGTACAAAACTTTACGATAAAAGAGACGATTTTAATTTTCAAATTATTGATTTTCCTAATCTACAGAGCAATATACATACTTCCCCTGCATACGGTGTTTATATTTCACAACTTATTCGATATTCCAAACTTGCACACATTTCACAGAATTTTTGATCAGACACCGATTTCTTCGTGACCGACTTTTGGAGCAGGACTATAAGAAAATACGTCTCATTCGATCCCTAAAAAATTTCTTTCTTCATTATAGTAGAAAAATTCAAAATTGAGTTAAAAGATATGGTGGTTATTTGTTTTAATTAGTGTTTGACTGGTCTGCTGTACTGAGATGATCACCTCAATATCCCTATTGTGTTTCACAACTATGTGGTGTTCTATGGTCATTTAAATTACCGGATCCTAAGATCACAATGGAAGAGGGAGGTATGGCGACATAAAACCCGGTTTAACCCACCATTTCGTTTGAAATGCCTGTACCAAGTCAGGACCATTGCGATCCACCAATTCTCCGGTATGACTGGTTAGTTTATTAGTTAAGTTGATAGATATATATGACTGAGGGCAGTCAAGGACTTAGAGGTGAAGGGAATGTCAAGGTGTATTTTTCATTAATTGTAGTTAATTAGTTTTTGTTTATATTTTATAGTTTTAGTCATATGTATCGCATTATATAATCTTTATCAGTGTTTGTAAAGTTGAAAAGGTGCAGAGGTATCAGGTTTCATTTGTGGTTAAGTTCAGAGGATGCTAACTGTCAAGTACTTGTCATTATAATTTGATTATGCCTATTTATCTGATAAATAGGCTTTTGGTGCTGATTTGGTGTAGTTTGGTGTTCAATATAGGTCAAATATGCTGATTGGAATGTTAATTAGTTGTTGGTGCAAATTTGGTGTTGGTTACTTTATAAGACCCTTAGGTTAGATTTTACTTAGAAACACTTTAGGACTACTATAGAGATTGTTGGAGGTAAATGTTTTGAGGATCCTTAGGATAGTGTTTGGTTATTATGAGGATTAACTTTGTGTTAATGATGAAGTAATGTTGCTTTAAGTGGACTGTCAGAATTGATTGATTAGCTGTAGCCTTCACAGGTATAGCCAGTTTTCGTGTTGTTTGTGAATTGGATAATGTTCTAAGTGGAATGTTAGCTGTAGCCTACGCAGGTATAGCCAGTTTTAGTGTTATGAGATGTTTTGGTGTTTTGGAACTGATGTTGTTAGCCAAATGGTATTCCTGCAGTCCTTGATGTTGATGTTAATGTGAATACGGAATATCTTGCCTACACAGGCAGTTTTGCCGTGATGTGTTAAAGTGCTAGTTATTAAGTCGGATAACTGAAAACTTATGGCGTCGTAATAGTTACTTTTATTCACAATTTTTATAAACAGAAGCAGTGACATATGTTCTGTGAATTTCAAGATTTTTAAAAGACTAGTTTAAATTCATCCTGTATTTTGTTTAATCGCATTGTATATATGTTTGTGAATGCCGTTATTAAATGTGTCTATAATAAACTGTAGAACTAGAAAGCTTAGAAACCTTTTACCATCTAAGACTCCACGATTAAATATAGTCCGAGATTGCTCTGACGTCCTCGGCATTTTTCTCGGACTAATTTGAAACCAACTTTATCTCAAAGTTAATAATTTCCACAAATGCATCGCACATTTTATAACAAACTTAATCACAAAGTTTAAAAATTTTACCAATTTAATCACAAATTTTTTCACAAAAAAATAAAATTTTCACACAATTTCAATTACAAAAATTTTAAAAATTTTACTCAATTTTAATTACAAAAAATTCAAAAATTTTACATAATTTCAATCACAAAAATTGATTCACTAAAAATTCAAAAATTAAACACACTTCGAATTTCACTATATGCACTGAATATGCATATTCTTGAGAGCAGGTCTCGGACCATGCCCTCCTGCCCGACAAAATCTACTGATCAGGAGCAGCACCTGGAGCCAAGGGCCACAAAGCACGGACCATGGCACTTTTGTCCCGATTAAACGGGGTTCTGCACACCAGCTGGCAATTTGGACAATGGTATATTTCAATATCCTGCACCTCCAGTTCACTTAATTGAATGCAAGACAGGTGGAACCATTCCCTACAATTACCACATTGTACCATCATCTCACCCGTATCTGGGCCCCTGCAAACACAGTACTTAGACTTTTCGCCCTTGGCCTTATCTGGGGTTATCACATCTTCGCCCCCCCCCCCTGAACTTTTCTTGACACACTCTAAGCCAGCCGGGGATTTTTCTATCAGTGCACAACTTAATGCGATCATGGTTCATGTTGAACACTACCTGCTGGAATTTTATCTTGTACACATAGGATGTAACTTTGGCCACAATAATACCAGGACCCTTCCAAAGTGGACTCAACTTTTTGGTCTTGCCCTTAATAGTTGCTGTGGCCTGGTTCATAGGGCTTCTCTTGAACCCTTAAATCATAGTCCTTTTTAGCTCACCTGGACCAAAGGACCATGTGAGCTAGTCCCGTGCGGGGCCCGGGTGGCGAATAGGCCCGCAGCAGAGCCAAGCTTGTCTTAAGATGCGACTAAGGGTCTTGGGATTCTGATGTCGGGTCAGTGCTCAGCCCACAGAGCGACCAAGTGTGTACCCTAGGTGGCTGAATAGGGTGGCCCTCGTCCGCGGGGGTTGTCAGGTCTATAATACGGAAACCCTGACCGCCGACCATAGTGGGCCAACGTGTGTGGAGAGTGCCACGCTTCATGCACGTAAAAGACCCCTTTGTGGACCGCCAAGTAGTGCACCACATAGGCTAAATTTGCCGCCCCTACCCACCTCTCCCCTTTTCCTGTGGTTCTTCAAAATTTACCGGTCCTTTGTTTCCCATCCCACCCCCATATTTCATTCATCATCACCATTTCATGTTCATTTTATCACCCTTTTCATGTTCATCGCCTGTAAATAACCTATATAGCGTTGCACGGGCGTAAAACACCAACTCACTCACCCACTCACTCCATGTGAGCTACTGCAATCACTTGGCGTCCGTCGTCGTCTGTCGTCTGTCCTCTGTTAACAATTTTTCAAAAATCTTCTCCTCTGAAACTACTGAACAAAATTTAATGAAACTTGGTATGAATGATCCTTAGGGTGTCCTGCACCAAACTTGTGTTTCGATTTTTGATCCGTAAAAAAACATGGCCGCCGTGGCTAAAAATAGACCAGGCGGGTCAGACTACTGTTTTTGGCTTGTAAATCAAAAAGTATAAGAGATACAAATGACAACAAAGTTCCAGACAATAAATTTTAGACAATAAATTTAGCTACGCCTGACGCGCGTTTCGTCTATTCAAGACTCATCAGAGGCGCTCTAGCAAAAATATTGAAAATGCCAAACACTGTATGAATATGAAGAGCATAGAACAGTATAACCAAAAATACCAAACTGGGGAACTAAATTATTACTAAGATATATGAAAGACTGGGGAACTAAATTATTACTAAGATAGATGAAATCTGATGCCACCCTACTGCTGCAGCATCAGAAGTTCTACAAAAGTCTCCATTGGGTCGAAGTTGTCAGATGATCCCTTATAGGGGTTACAGCCCCTTAAAGGTGAAAAATAGCGTTTTTTCATGTTTTTGGCTTACAGAATGAAAAGTATTGCAGATAGAGAAAAGCTGTTGCTTGCTTAAATGTTCAGTTCATTTAGCTCTACAAAAGTCTCCATAGGATCGTTGTCAGATGACCCCTTATAGGGGTAACAGCCCCTTAAAGGCGAAAAATAGTGTTTTTGGACCATAGAATGAAAACTATTGAAGATAGAGAAAAGCTGTTGCTTGCCTAAATGTTCAGCTCATTTAGCTCTACAAAAGTTGTCATAGGGTGGTAGTTGTCACATGACCCCTTATAGGGGTTACAGCCCTTTAAAGGTGGAAAATAGTGTTTTTGGCCTATAGAATGAAAACTATTGCAGATAAAGAAAAGCTGTTGCTTGCTTAAATGTTCTGCTCATTTAGCTCTACAAAAGTCTTCATAGGATCGAAGTTGTCAGATGACCCCTTATAGGGGTTACAGCCCCTTAAAGGCGAAAAATGGTGTTTTTGGCCTATTGCAGATAGAGAAAAGCTGTTGCTTTCTTAAATGTTCAGCCATTTAGCTCTACAAAAGTCTCCATAGGGTTGAAGTTGTCAGATGACCCCTTATAGGGATTACAGCCCCTGAATTAACATGTTCAATTTTTGGCTTATATAATGAAAACTATAGCAGATAACGAAAAGTTGTTGCTTGCTTAAATATTCAGTTCATTAAGCTCTTAACAAAAGTCTCTATAGAGTCAAAGTGTTCAGAATGGCAACTTTTGCTGAAAGAAAAAAACTGTTGCTTGCTTAAAATATAATGTTCAGCTTATTTAGCAGCCTCTAGCAGTACATCAACCAATCGCTGGTCTTCTTGGTTGGTGCCGACCAATGGACATCGAGCTGACGTCATCCTAACTGGATCGGGATCCCCCTGACGTAACGGGCAACCCCACAACAAAAAATTCGTGTCTCATTCATCTTTAATCCCATATGTTTACCAAAACAAAAACTGTTAACTCTGCCCTATTGTTTGTTTGTAGGTTTTGATGCATTTAAGGGGTGCAATTCTCAGTTAACTCCACACCCGCCTTATGCTCCTGTCTGGGGGTTTTGTCGACATGCCCCGTCTACATAAATTACATTTGTGTTGTTCATTGTCTTGAGGATGATGTAGAATGTGAATGCGCCTATTTGAGGTGTTTATATCACTGATATGCTGCTGACGGACATAAAAAGGTCCAACATTTTGCGCCTTAAAATTTTTCGGCAAAAATATCAAAAACACGGGATTAACGAATGCTTTCTAAATGTTAAAATAACTCTTGCATCTGGGAGATGTAAAGACTAAATAAATATTTTCAAGAAATACTAGAAACTACCTGGTATGATCCTTTTGAATTTTTTCTTTTTCATCCAGTTCAAGATCAGCAAAATAATGTACAAATTATGTTGTGAGTGAGTGAGTTGGTGTATAACGCGATGAACATGAAAAGGATGATAAAATGAACATGAAATGATGATGATTAATGAAATATGGAGGTGGGAAACAAATTGAAGGGGAGATGTGGGTTGGTGAGTGAGTGAGTTGGTGTTATACGCCCGTGCAACGCTATAAAGTGAACATGAAATGATGATGATAAATGAACTATAATTTTTAAGAACCACAAGAAAAGGGGAGAGATGGATCGGGACGAAAAATTTAGCCTATGTGGTGCACTACTTGGCGGTCCACAAAGGGGTCTTTTACGTGCAAGAACCGTGGCACTCTCCACACACGTTGGCCCACTATGGTTGGCGGTCAGGGTTTCCGTATTATAGACCTGACAATACCCGCGGACGAGGGCCACCCTATTCAGCCACCTAGGATACACAATTGGTAGCTCTGTGGGCTGAGCACTGACCCGACGTCAGAATCCCAAGACCCTTATGGACGAGGTGGGTGAGTGAGTGAGTGAGTTGGTGTTTTACGCCCGTGCAACGCTATATAGGTTATTTACAGGCGATGAACATGAAAAGATGATAAAATGAACATGAAATGATGATGATAAATGAAATATGGGGATGGGGTGGGACACAAAGGACCGGTAAATTTTGAAGAACCACAGGAAAAGGGGAGATGTGGGTAGGGGTGGAAAATTTAGCCAATGTGGTGCACTACTTGGCGGTCCACAAAGGGGTCTTTTACGTGCATGAAGCGTGGCACTCTTCACACACGTTGGCCCACTATGGTCGGCGGTCAGGGTTTCCGTATTATAGACCTGACAACCCCCGCGGACAAGGGCTACCCTATTCAGCCACCTAGGGTACACACTTGGTCGCTCTGTGGGCTGAGCACTGACCCGACGTCAGAATCCCAAGACCCTTAGTCGCCTCTTACGACAAGCAAGGCTCTGCTGCGGGCCTATTCGCCACCCGGGCCCCGCACGAGGTGGGTAGGGTCGGATAATTTAGCCTATATGGTGCACTACTTGGTGGACCACAATAGGGTCTTTTACGTGCATGAAGCGTGGAACTCTCCACACACGTTGGCCGACTATGGTCAGCTGTCAGGGTTTCCGTATTATAGACTTGACAACCACCGCGGACGCGGGCCACCCTATTCAGCCACCTAGGGTACACACTTGGTCCGCTCTGTGGACTGAGCACTGACCCGACGTCGGAATCCCAAGACCCTTCGCGGGTATGTTAATGTAGTTCCGAGAATTTTTTCCAGGAAAAGATAACTATTCTATCCTGATGAATATTTATTAGCTGTATTGGTTGCCCCTGACGACGCGATATTTTTCTTCCGTGTTATTCCATCACAATCTGCATTATTCGGTCTTACATCGATTCAAAAGTTAATATTTATTAAAAAAGAACCCTTTGTTTCATTTCAAGTGAACACATTTGTTATATCTTACAGAATATAAAATAGGTCAAAAGCCGTGGGCGTATTTCAATGACCTTATTTGGAAAATCATTATCGGAAAAGTGCTTGGACGTTGTTATGACGTCGTCCATTTTGTGTTAGTCCGAGATTGCTCTGACGTCCTCGGCATTTTTTCCAGGAAGCTGGTGCAAGCTTGCTGGAAAAAATGCCGAGGCAAGCTGGTGCCAGCTTGCTGGAAAAAATGCCGAGGACGTCAGAGCAATCTCGGACTAATTTTGTGTAAGTGACGTTGAAATGTCAACAAGCACCTGTTTTTTTTTAATAAAAGTCAGTTGTAACGTCTCTACTCTAAAGATGATGACCTTGTTGGCGGAGCTCTGAATTAATTTTATTATGGGAAACAATTTAACATTCTTTTACATTTATTATTGACGACATGGACGATGTAGCCGTAAAATCGTTAGTCCTTGCTGAAATCCGACCCAGTGTTGACAGTGTGATGATTTGCCATGCCACTTTGGACCACTACGAATATCGGAAAACTACAAACAGGTAATATATTGATTGATTGATTGTTAGTTGTTTAATGTCCCGTCGGCGATATTGCAGCCATCATCGGGACATAAACAAGTTGAGAAAATTATGTAAATAACACATTAATATAAAACAAAGTCAAAAGACCGTAGATAAAATAAATAGAATGACTAGAAAATAAATAGATAAAATAATCATTTAAAATTAACACACTAAAAAATAAAACCATTTACAGCGATAGCAAAAAGAACTTGACAATAACGAGCTAAAGATTAATTATAATAGCAACAAAAGAATTTACAAATGGTGATTTTATTTTAAGAATTATAATTTTGAGTACTGACCAATTTCTTTTAAAAATGATAAAATGGCATCGGCTGGGATGCCGCTGAACAAATCGTGCATGGATGCACAGTTGAAATACTTTATACGAATAGGAGCAAGATCAACACAGTCAAGGAGAACATGCCTCAAAGAATACCGTGAGTCACAAGGGATGCACATCGGAACTTCCTTCTCTTGTGTCATCAAGTAGCCATGAGTGACTCTAGAATGACCTATGCGGCATCTAGTGATGACTACTTGGTCTCGACGGCATCGGAATGAGGCATGACTCTCCCCAAGCTGTGGCTTGAGCTCATGAAGTTTGTTGTGCTCAGCAGCAGCCCAAACCTCGTCCCATAAACATTGAACATATATTCTGATTTTATTTCTACAGTCCGAATAAGGAATAAAACATTTGGATATTGGATTCCGAAGGGCTTCCTTCGCAACCCTGTCCACGACTGAATTCCCATGAATACCAGTATGACTGGGTACCCATAGGAAAATCAATTCTACGCCACCTCTTATCAATTGATGAACTATATATACAATTTTAGAAATTAATGGGTTTTTAAAATTACAATTCTCAATTGCCAGAAGACAAGAGAGAGAATCAGAACAAACAAAGAATTGAGAGTGTTCTGAAGCATCAATAAGCCTGAGGGCTAAAATGATGGCTCTTGCTTCAGCTGTAAAAATGGAAGCAGTAGACGGGAGGCGTTGCGTAGAAATGCTATCTTCTAAGACAGCAGCAGCAGCAACACTATTACCATCTTTAGAGCCATCTGTATATGCTGTTGAAAAATCAGGATATTTGGATTTAATTTCGCAGTAATCTTGTTGTATAAGCAGATGATTTGTTTCAGACTTTTTATGTTTACGGAGATCAAAAATAAATTTTGGCTTTAAAAGTTCCCAGGGTGGAACTCTCAAAGGCTTGACATGTTTTATAGTTTCTAAATCAATCTTCATAATAGTCAGGTGAGGTTCGATACGAATACCAAAAGGAGGAGTTTTGTTTTCATGTTTTTCATACATATTCCTAAGAGGTGGTTTAAAAACACAGTCGTAGGCAGGTTTGTTTGGGAAGGCTTTTAATTTGGTGGCATATTGCAAACCGAGTTTAATTCTTCGATGCTTCAGGGATGGCTCATTTGCCTCTGCATACAGGCTCTCTATGGGGGAGGTCCTGTATGCACCGAGACAGAGACGCAATCCCTGATGATGAACAGCGTCTAAAATCTGCAAATAAGACATTTTCGCTTACCCATAAATAATTGAACCATAATCCAATTTCGATCTAACAATGGACCTATACAAATTTAAAAGAACTGATTTATCTGCTCCCCAGTCAGTACTGGAAGGTTATATATTGGTTTTGTGTAATATTGTTTTATTTTCATGAGAAATATGATGTATAAAATTGTATCGCTAGCCTACCATTACTCTGTTACTTTGACAATTAAAGAAGAAAACTCGTGCCAATTTCTCCGATTTTATACATGTGTGTTATTTCTTGACTTTTGAAATGCTTTTGCACACACATTATAAGTTTTAGGTCATTGTAGCTCATGTCTTAGGTCTTTTGCTGGTAGTGCCAAAAGTTAAAATTCAGCATTACTGTCAGATAGTAAAAATTAAAGGACAGTAAATAACTTGATCATTTTAAATATTTAAAAGGTTAAGATAGGATGTGGTCATACATTTTGATTTTGTACTCATGCATGACATGAATATACAGTCCTGTTCAGTTAATAAAATCTCATTTTATGGTATGAAATCCTTTTCATTACTAAGATAAGATAACCAAGTAATACACCTAATAATACATGTAAATAGAATATGAAATATGTAAATGTACAGATATTAGGCCAAAAATTATGAATTAATTAATATAATATAATATTATAACTTGAAATATTGGGACAAAAATGTTTTATTTCATCTTGTTTACATTTTATACTTATGTCTTGCATATGTCTTTTTGATTACATTCTTGGCAGTTTTTTTTTCGGTAGTTTTTTTTTTACAAAGAAATAGAAGTTCTAATTGGAATCTTGAATAATTCACCACTATTCAGACATAGAATGATCATACATGTACTGCCACTGTATACCAAGAATTTGTCTTTTTCTTTTGGTTTAAATATATCAGACAAATCCCTGCATTTTAGTTTCCCGGCACATGATTATTGCATAGTTTTAGGTGCAAGTCACACGAATATTGCCAAAATGTGGATAAAACATAATGAATCTTATAGATATTAAATTGTACAAAAACAATTACATAAAGGACATCGTAAAATTAAAAGAAGAAAGAAAACTGTCAACAAAATTTTGAAAAAGTTTGGCATAACTTTATTTATTCACCCGCTCAAATATTTTATGCTTAATAACTTGACATTAAAAACAAAACAGTATTTGACTTGATTGATTGTTAGTTGTTTAATGTCCCGTCGGCGATATTGCAGCCATCATCGGGACATCAGTATTTGACAAGTAATCGCCGGGGTAAAGCGTACGACGTTTTTTTTTTATTTTGTATGACATGACAAAATACATTTGGCTTGAGTTAACTCCCTTATGATGTCACCTGAGTGTTTGACGTTAACGGCGATGACAAATCACGGCGTTACATACCATCTTTAGATGAAAATTCCAAGCTTTTAGGAATAGTCTTCGAAAATAAAACCTACATGGTCGAATTCAGAAAATTATGTAGTTTTCAAAATGTTCTGGCCGAATAATCAAATGCATACATTTTGAACAAAAAGTAATGATTAATTCGCAAAGAAATGCTCATTTTCCATTCTCCTCAACAAATTATTTAAAATTAAAAAATTTTCCGACCAGATTTTAGCAACCGGCCAGAACTTTTCAAATACTAGGCAGTTTCCTCCAACTCGATGCCAAATTTCAAAAAAAATCCGTCAAGTGTAAAAGGTTGGAAAATAGCCTTTAACGAATTTACATTAAGTTACCCCTTTTGTCGGTCACGTGACACCTTGATGTTTCCGAAAAATAAAAAATAGCAGAAGCGAAAGTGAAACCAAAGGACATTTCAATATTTTTATTCAAAGTTGTATCTGATCATTATTATGACGAAAATATCCGCTTCAAAGTATACTTTCATTGAACATCGATTTTGTATAAAATATCGCGGAACTCCATTAACATACCCGCGTTACTCGCCTCTTACGACAAGCTAGGCTCTGCTCTGCTGCAGGCCTATTCGCCACCCAGGCCCCGCACGGGACCAAGATATGTTGTATATTTATTCTTAATAACAAAATGTTTCGCTTAGAATGATTTGATGCTGTTACAAGATGAAACTACAGAGCAGGAAGGAAATTATGATCAATGCAAATCCGAAAGTTACGTTTGGGAAAGATTATTATAACCTATACATTCGCGCCGAACATAGTCTTTCTACATCTCATTTCAATAAAATGTATGTGCATGCACCATATTGGGCACAGGAAGACATCACAGACAGCGATTGCACATATGAAATAGTTGCATATAGCTCTGATGATGATATACATGTAGAATTTTAGAACTGATCAATTCATGGTAAGTGAATAATGCAGCAAACATTATTTTCCCCTCACGATTGACAATACTGGTATTAGATTTGTCATCAACTATTACTTAACGATTCTGAAATGATCTTAATATCAGTGTACCATTTCCTTTACATCTTTTAATCTCAACCACATGAAACACAAAACGCATACATTTGTACATGTAATTCAAGACAAAGAATGACTTAAAACATAAAAATGTAGTTATGCTGCAAATTTACTAAATTACAATTGCTCCTAATAGTAAAACTCGTCTTTTTTATACTCAAATCACAAACAATCAAAAATAAAGTTGATACATGGAGCTTTAACTAATTTTTTCCCTGCCGCAACACGATGGAGAGACTTGGTAATGGTGTTCGTCCGTATGTGCCTCCGTCCGTCACGTTTTTATACCCCACCAAACAAAGTGTAAAGCTTAAAATTAAAAGCTATTGAGATCCTTCAGTCCTTACGGGTCTCTACCCATACCCTAATTTGTGTTTTCACAGATCCTTACCCTAAACCCATGACTTGTACTAACCCCTATCCTTAACTGTATCTTTTAATGCATATAAACCCATAACCCATATTGTGTGTTTTACACTAACCCTAATCCTAACGGTATGGTTTTGTTAACCCTTACCATAAACGTATATATAATACATGATTTATTGCTTTATGTTCACCAATTTTATTTCAAAATGCAAACAAAACAGAGAAGGCAGTGATGAGAAGTTGTTCAGCAGCAGACACATGTGTTAGAATTGCAAACAATGTAGGTAAAAACAGCATCAACTAGCCATACACTAAAAAGTCTCTAAAAGACCTGGATTTGATGAACCAAAACCCTTAGAGGCATTAGCCCTACCTATATATCAAAGAGAGAAAATTTAAGAGTTTTGAAGGCAATATCAGAAGCTACAATTAAAAGCCATGATACCCTAATGGTCGGTCTTTGATATTAGAGGATACAGAATAACCTTTGTATCTTAGCTAGACCTCCTAGCTCTTCCAATCTCCTGCAGACATAGTCAGGGAGATTTCTGGGAGATTTACAATTGATAACTCTCTTAATGGAAGGGAAATTAAACCCCATAACAATACCAATCTGATTCTTGGTTCTGGTTAACTAAATTCAAAAGTTATAACCTCTTTCGCATTTTCATCCTGCCCAAGAAGAACATATCATTCCACCATGTACCCCGTAAAGCATATCGTAAGAAGCGACTAAACGGATCAACATGTTTGCCGTGTGTTGCGACCCGCGTCGGGTCCCGTGCGGGGCCCGGGTGGCGAATAGGCCCGCAGCAGAGCCTAGCTTGTCGTAAGAGGCGACTAAGGGTCTTGGGATTCTGACGTCGGGTCAGTGCTCAGCCCACAGAGCGACCAAGTGTGTACCCTAGGTGGCTGAATAGGGTAGCCCTCGTCCGCGGGGGTTGTCAGGTCTATAATACGGAAACCCTGACCGCCGACCATAGTGGGCCAACGTGTGTGGAGAATGCCACGCTTCATGCACGTAAAAGACCCCTTTGTGGACCGCCAAGTAGTGCACCACATAGGCTAAATTTTCCGCCCCTACCCACTTCTCCCCTTTTCCTGTGGTTCTTCAAAATTTACCGTACCTGTGTTTCCCACCCCATCCCATATTTCATTTATCATCATCATTTCATGTTCATTGTATCATCCTTTTCATGTTCATCGCCTGTAAATAACCTTTATAGCGTTGCGCGGGCGTAAAACACCAACTCACTCACTCACTCACTCACGACCCGCGTCGGGGGCGGACGGGATCTTGGTCCATGTATGTTGGCTTTGGTCCTTACTTCTAGACAGGCGGTCAGATTTTGCTAGCCCTGTAATGCACCATCTCATTATATTTCTAACGTTCTTTTTGAGATATTTGAAATTACTCACTTGATACGATTAATTAAACCCCACAGAACGAAGTTGCGAAGGGTATAATGTTTTTGACTGATCCGTCCGTCCGTCTGTCCGTGATCAAAATTTTCGTAACAGATATCACAGCTATTATTAAATCTAGGCTTTTGATATCTGGTATGTAGCTTCAGGTGGGGGTCCCATATGGTGGGAAAGGTTTTCAGGTCTGTCGATTATCTACTTCCTGTTTAACGAGCCGACTTACACTTTCTTCTGAAAATTTTCGTTACATATTTCTCAGCAACTATGAATTGTAGATATTTGATATTTGTTATATAGCTTCGGTTAGGGGTCCCATATGGTGGGATACATTTTCAGGTCCGTCGATCAGCTATTTCCTGTTATACGAGCCGACTTTGATTTTTTTCGCTTAATTTTCTGGGTTGAAAATTTTCTTCACAGATTTTTCAGCAACTATTAATTGTAGGCTTTTTATATTTGGTTTGTAGCTTCAGGTAGGGGTCCCTATGATAGGATACAGACAGACGTAAAATAACAAGAGGCTACTAGGAGCCTGAATCGCTCACCTGGTCTTGATGTCAACCCTATGAAGAACTTTGTAGAGCTAAATAAGCTGAACATCTAAGCCCTCTTTCAGCAAAAGTTTTCATTCTGTAGGCCAAAAACATGTAAAATGTTATTTGGAGGGCCGTCTGAACACTTTGACTCTATAGCGACTTTTGTTAAGAGCTTAATGTACTGAACATTGAAGCAAGCAACCGCTTCTCTTTATCTGCTATAGTTTTCATTATATAAATCAAAAACATGAAAACATGTTAATTTAGGGGCTGTAATCCCTATAAGGGGTCATCTGACAACTAGAACCTATGAAGACCTTTGTAGAGATTAATGAGCTGAACATTT
The DNA here is from genome assembly GCA_963971305.1 of Arcuatula senhousia. Classification (NCBI taxonomy): domain Eukaryota; kingdom Metazoa; phylum Mollusca; class Bivalvia; order Mytilida; family Mytilidae; genus Arcuatula; species Arcuatula senhousia. The sequence goes on from OZ020306.1 coordinate 57,989,190, forward strand.
AAGCAAGCAACAGATTTTCAATATCTGCAATAGTTTTCATTCTATAGGCCAAAAACACAATTTTTTGCCTTTAAGGGACTGTAACCCCTATAAGGGGTCATATGACAACTTCGACCCTATAAAGCACAAAAATTCAAAAACAACCTTATGGAAATTAAAAACTGGCTTAAAAACCTTTTGAAAAAAGGATACGAATTCAATGTTTTAGTAAAATCTTTGCATTTGGTATGTTTTGGCAGAAATATTGATAGCTTGATAGTAACTTTAAAACCTTAAATTTTCACTTTGTATCCACTGTATTATTTATAAGCACCACAGCGATCAAGTATGTCGGTTCTGTATGGTGATACAACTCTTAATCATTCATTGTTTTGACGTGGGGTGTCGGATTTAGAACTGATGTATTTGATTCTTTTACATCAATCGATAAATGTTTCTTAGCTAGTTGTCAGTAACTTCGAGTGTTCTCAAGAGAGTTCCTCCTAGTCTTGTTGTTTTCGTACAGTATTTTGTCTTAGGTTCTCTCTTGTTGAATTGAACTTTTGTCGATTGAGTTTTACAGTGTGTTTTATATGTAGCTTTGTGCAAGCTTATCAATAGGGGGAAGGTTGGATCCAAAAAACTAGTTTAACCCCGCCACACTTTATATGTGCCTGTCCTAAGCCAGGAAACTTTGCCAAAGCCTTTGTTTGTCCTTGTCATTCTATGTTAACTGTTTATGTCAAGAATTGAGTCTTTCGTTGATGATTTAGGGATTGGTTTTGATACTTTTGTATTGTATTATAAGTCTTGGGCCAATGCAAGACGGTAAGCAGTGACCTATGGTCATGTTGAAGACTGCTTGCTGTTTTCCGTTGTGATTTTTTGAATTGCTGTTTGTTTATGTTTGTTGTGTCGCGTACACTTATTCCACATCTCAATAACGTATATTCTGTAGAGCTTAATGAGCTGAACATTTCAGCAAGCAACAGCTTTTCAATATCTGCAATATTTTTCATTCAATAGGCCAAAAACACCATTTTTTGCCTTAAAGGGGCTGTAATCCCTACAAGGGATCATCTGACAACTTCAGAAGACCCTATGAAGACTTTTGTAGAGCTGAATGAGCTGAACATTTCAGCAAGCAACAGCTTTTCAATATCTGCAATAGTTTTCATTCTATAGGCCAAAAACACCATTTTTTGCCTAAAAGGGGCTGTTAAAACCTATAAGGGATCATCTGACAACTTCAGAAGACCCTATGAAGACTTTTGTAGAGCTTAATGAGCTGAACATTTCAGCAAGCAACAGCTTCTCTCTATCTGCAATAATTTTCATTCTAAAGGCCAAAAACACTATTTAAGGGGCTGTAACCCCTATAAGGGATCATCTGACAACTTCGACCAAATGGAGACTTTTGTAGATCTCTTGATGCTGAAGCAGTAGGGTGGCATCAGATTCCATCTATCTCTTATACTTTTTGATTTACAAGCCAAAACAGTAGTCTGACCCCCCTGGTCTATTTTTAGTAACGGTGGCCATGTTTTTTGACGGATCAAAAATCAAAACACCAGTTTGGTGCAGGACGCCCTAAGGATCATTCATACAAAGTTTCATTAAATTCTGATTGATTGATTGTTGGTTGCTTTATGTCCCGTCGGCGATATTGCAGCCATCATCGGGACATAAACAAGTTGATATAATTATGTTAATAACATGTTAATATAAAACAAAGTCAAAAGACCGTAGATAAAACAAAAAGTATGCCAAGAAAATAAATAGATAAAATAATCATTAAAAAATAACACACTAAAACAATAAAACCATTTAAAGCAATAGGAAAACAAAGAACTCAACAAAAATAAGCTAAATATTATGACAACAAATTAACTTTCAAATGGTGATTACAAAAACTATAATTTTGAATACTGACCGATTTCTTTTAAAAAGGATAAAATGGCATCGGCTGGGATGCCGCTAAACAAATCGTGCACGGATGCACAGTTAAAATACTTCATGCGAATTGGAGCAAGATCAACACAGTCGAGGAGAACATGCCTCAAGGAATACCGTGCGTCACAAGTGATACACATCGGGACCTCCTTCTCTTGTGTCATCAGGTAGCCATGGGTGACTCTAGAATGTCCTATACGACATCTAGTGATGACTACCTGGTCTCGACGGCATCGGAATGAAGCATGATTCTCCCCAAGTTGTGGCTTGAGCTCATGAAGTTTGTTGTGCTCAGCGGCAGCCCAAACCTCGTCCCATCAACTTTGGACATATACTCGGATTGTATTTCTACAATCCGAATAAGGAATAAAACAATTGGACACTGGTTTACGGAGGGCTTCCTTTGCAACCCTGTCCACTACTGAATTTCCATGAATACCAGTATGACTTGGTACCCATAGGAAAATCAATTCCACGCCACCATTAATCAATTTATGAACCATATATACAATTTTAGAAATTAACGGATTTTTCAATTTACAGTTTTCAATTGCCAAAAGACAAGAAAGAGAGTCGGAACAGATAAAGAATTGTGAGTGCTCAGAAGCATCAATTAGCTTGAGGGCTAAAATGATGGCTTTTGCTTCAGCTGTAAAAATGGAAGCAGCAGACGGGAGTCGTTGTGTTGACGTGCTATTCCCTGAGACAGCAGCAGCAGCAACACTGTCACCGTCTTTAGAGCCATCTGTATAAACTGTTAGAAACCCAGGATATCTAGATTTAATTTCGGAATAATCTTGTTGAATAAGCAGGTGATTTGTTTCAAATTTTTTATGTTTACGAAGATCAAAAATAAATTTAGGTTTTAAAAGTTCCCAGGGTGGAACTTTCAAAGGCTTGACAGGTTTTATAGTTTCTAAATTAAGTTTAAGATTAGTCAGGTGAGGTTCGATACGAATACCAAAATGAGGAGTTTTGTTTTCGTGTTTTTCATACATATTCCTGAGAGGTGGATTGAAACACAATCATGGGCAGGGTTGTTAGGAAAGGCTTTTAATTTGGTGGCATATTGCAAACCGAGTTTAATTCTGCGATGCTTCAGGGATGGCTCATTTGCCTCTGCATACAGGCTCTCAATGGGAGAGGTCCTGTATGCACCGAGGCAGAGTCGCAATCCCTGATGATGAACAGCGTCTAAAATTTGTAAATAAGATTTTTTCGCAGACCCATAAATTATTGAACCATAATCCAATTTTGATCTAACAATAGACCTATACAAATTTAAAAGAACTGATTTATCAGCTCCCCAGTCGGTACTGGAAACAGCTTTTAAAACATCAAGAGCCTTTAGGCATCTTGATTTTAACATTTTGATATGGGGTAGAAAGGAGAGTTTTCTATCAAAAAGAACGCCAAGAAATTTTGATTCTTCAACTATCTTAATTTTTTTGCCATACAAAAAGAGATCTGGGTCGGGATGAAGTTTTCTTTTCTTACAAAAATGCATAGCAACAGTGTTGCTTTCTGAAAATTTGAAACCATTTTCGGAAGCCCATTTTTCAATCCTTTTTAGGCACAGCTGTAATTGCCTTTCAATGGTATTCATGTTTTTTGCACTGTAGCATATTAAAAAATCATCAACATATAAAGAACCTTCAATATTGTCTTGAAGGACTTTGGCAATGCTATTTATCTTTATACTAAAGAGAGTGACAGAAAGAATGCTACCCTGAGGTACACCCATTTCTTGGTCAAACTCTTCAGAAAAAGTTTTATTTACTCTAACATTAAAGTGTCTGTCAGAAAGAAAGTCGGCCAAGAAAGTTGGTAACCTTCCTTTCAACCCCATATCAGAAATGTCCTTTAAAATACCATACTTCCATGTGGTGTCATAAGCTTTTTCGAGATCGAAAAAGATAAACACCACATGTTCGTTCTTCGCAAATGCATTTCGAAGAAAAGACTCAAAACGGACCAAATGATCAAGCGTGCTCCTGCCTTGGCGGAATCCACACTGGATATTCGAAATGAGTCCATTGGACTCGAGGAACCAAACGAGCCGATCGTTGATCATGCGTTCTAGAGTCTTACAGACGCAGCTTGTCAAGGCTATCGGACGATAGTTGGAAGCATCTGTGTGATCCTTCCCCGGCTTGGGGATAGGAACGACAGTGGCAAGCTTCCATATTTCAGGCAATTTTCCGTTTATCCATATATCATTCATTAAATTTAGAAGAGTCTTCATCGATATTTCAGGAAGATGTTTTAAAAGTTGATAGTGGATGCTATCAGGGCCACATGCAGTGTCATGGGCTTTACTTAAGGAAGTTTTAAGTTCATCTAAAGAGAAAGGAGAATTATAGCTCTCCGAGTTGTCAGAGTTAAAGTTCAATTTAGTTTTTTCAGCTGTACGTTTAAATTTTTGGAAGTCAGGTTTGTAATTAGATGAAGATGAATGTTTAGCAAAAGTTTCAGCTAGTTTGTTGGCAATGTCCTTTTCAGATGTTAAAGTGGAATTGCCAACGTTTAGATGTTTAACTGAGGATTTAGAGTTTTTACCTTTGATTTTTTGTATGAAATTCCAAATTTTATTCATGGGAGTTCGTGAAGTTAAACCAGATACAAAATTTCTCCAGGATGTTCTTCTGGATTGTCGACAAGTTCGTCTAGCCTTTGCCCGAAAAATTATAAAATTACTCAAATTTTCTTTCGTTTGTTGTTTGCCAAATTGTTTTTGAGCTTTATTTCGATCGTCGATAGCCTTGTCACACTCGTGAGTGAGTGAGTGAGTTGGTGTTTTACGCCCGTGCAACGCTATATAGGTTATTTACAGGCGATGAACATGAAAAGGATGATGAAATGAACATGAAATGATGATGATAAATGAAATATGGGGATGGGGTGGGACACAAAGGACCGGTAAATTTTGAAGAACCACAGGAAAAGGGGAGAGGTGGGTAGGGGCGGAAAATTTAGCCTATGTGGTGCACTACTGGGCGGTCCACAAAGGGGTCTTTTACGTGCATGAAGCGTGGCACTCTTCACACACGTTGGCCCACTATGGTCGGCGGTCAGGGTTTCCGTATTATAGACCTGACAACCCCCGCGGACGAGGGCTACCCTATTCAGCCACCTAGGGTACACACTTGGTCGCTCTGTGGGCTGAGCACTGATCCGACGTCAGAATCCCAAGACCCTTAGTCGCCTCTTACGACAAGCTAGGCTCTGCTGTGGGCCTATTCGCCACCCGGGCCCCGCACGGGACTGTGTGTTAACAAATTATTTGTCTGTTGAGTCCAAATTTGTTGGGTTTAGCTTTTGGAACTATGAAATTCGAATTCACTTTGGTATTGGTTTTTCTTTAGCTTTTCTTCATAAAACCACGCCGCAGTAAACTTGTGTAATTTTGTCTTGACCGGGCCAAGCATATTTCATTTAAATGCCATTACAAAACCAACTTTTGTGAACTCTGTAGATAAATTTTGTTCATCTCTCGTGAACCCCTCTGGTTGTCTTGATAGGGAAAGTTTATGTATCTTTTTTTTTCTTTTGTTACGATAATCATAGAGCTTATTATGAATAAAATATGATCGATGTAAGATAATCGGCACAAATTCCATAAATAAAAGGCATTTAAAATCTGCATTGGAAGACAGCACGGGACTGACTAAATGCAAAATCATTTATCCCGTCTACAGTATCCCTATAGAACAACCTTGCAATCTCTGTTAGGAATACCCCAACATTCGAAATCTTCAAATGAAAACTAAAAAAAAAAACCTCTAAAGCCACCCAAATATTTCACCGAAGGGCCAAGAAAGTTAAATATTATCCACACCAGAATACGTCACCGATGCAGTTCTTTGAATTATGATTTACATAGAATACATGTTATTGAAAATCCCATGTGCATTTGAGGGAATCCATATGAAGATGCTTATCATTTTTTTCCTTGAGTGTCCTTTATATGAAGCCCAAAGATATTCAATACTATGTATTTGACCCCCCTGTTCTATTTTTAGTAACAGCGGCCATGTTTTTGGGCGTATCAAAAATCCCAACGCAAACATTTTGCACAATACCCCAAGGAACAACCATATCAAGTTTGGCTGTATTTGGCCAAGCAGTTTCAGAGAAGAAAATGTTTGAAAAAGCTAACGGACGACGGACGACAGACGACGGACGCAAAGTGATGGCAATAGCTAACATGACCCTTCGGGTCAGGTGAGATAAAAATGTCTTGCTACTTATGTACACTGCATGTCGTTGTCATATATTCCTATTGTATATTCATGGAGAGGGCAATCAATAAGTTGGTATAACTTAATGTCCAATCCATTTGCTATATTTGCAATAAAATATTAATTAACTAGTACTATTCCACCTCAACCCGGCCGGACCGGCGGACAAGGGTAGAACAGTATACCCCTTCTCCTTAGAAGCGGGGGTATAAACTATTTAAATGTCATGTAATTATCACATCATTTACATTATAGAAAATCTTCAATATTTTTGATATTTTCAAATAGATATCAACATTGTACTATTAAATAAAATCTTAATTGCCAAGATATTTGGCAAAAAGTGTCAGGGTTCCTCCTTATATATGTTACAGTCATTTTCTAAAATCAGGCATTTTGTAAAATGCCTGATATTTTAGGCATTTTATAAAATGACTAAGTCCTATCGGCATTATATAAAATGCCTGAAAATATTAAGGCATTTTACAAAATGCCTGGAATTTTTTAACAAAATTAAAGAAAATGCCTAAATTGTATAAAATAAGAAATTGTCGTATGGGTATTTGCAATCCTATACACATAATTTACAAGATTGTTTGAAACTTGTTTTATTCATTGAGAACATATTCATAACTGGAGTTCAGATTTATTTCATTTGTAAAATCATTGCTTGACCATGACAGATGTACAATTTTCTTTAAACTCAGAACAAAAATTTACAAACAAACTTTTAAAGATTTTAGATACTAGCAACAACATCAAAAAAGACATTGAAAAGGGATATTATATCAATCGATCAATCAAGTTTTATTGTCATATAAATCCCAAAATTGTAACGACATTAAACATATATGAATAAAAGAACCTTAGTTAGCACGCTCACATACCCCACGCGTTCTGCTATTGGACTATAAAAATTAACCGTGAACTCTTCAATTTTAGAGAATTAAGAAATTGTGATAACATACACTGCTACACATGTTCTAATACTTCTTGCATACCAAGTTTCATTACATTTTGTAAGATCATTCAAAAAGTAAAGAAAGCCACAAAAGGAATGCCATGGATTATTACTATATTTCCAAAGGATTTTTTTCTTTTTATTAGCTCATTTGGACCGCAGGTCCATGTAAGCTATTGCCATTACTTGGTGTCCATCGTCGTCGTCAGTTGTATGTTAACAATTTTCTTCTCCTCTGAAACTACTGAACAGAATTTAGTGACACTTTGTAGAATGATAAGTATTGCAGATCGAAAAGCTGTTGCTTGCTTATTAAACCTTTAGCCCATGAAGCTCTACTAAATTTATTAGTGATAAAAGTTTTCAGATGATCCCTTTATAGGAGTAAAATGTACAAAGAAGCTTTATTCTTGTTTTTGCCCTATAGAATGAAGGGTAGATAGAGAAAAGCTTAAGCCTTCATTATGCTCTACAAAAGTCTCCTTTGGGTCAAAGTTGTCAGATGATCCCTTATAGGCGTAATATCTCATATGAGAGACCCTTATAGCGTAAGGACCAGATGAGGGATTCAGGGAAATTGGGGTTGCTATGGATATTTTAAAACCTTTTATTTGCAATACATTTTATAGCCAGAATTTTTATTTTATGGACAAGGTCTTTTTATTTATCATTCCACCTTAATTCATATTTAAAATGTCTTTCTTGGTATTAAGAAGTTGTTTGCTTATTTCAGGCATTTTATTAAAATTTTCAATATTTTTCTAGGCATTTTGTTAAATGACTGAAGATTTTAGTCATTTTATAGAATGCCTAAAATTGGTCGGCATTTTATAAAATGCCTAAAATTTTCAGTCATTTAACAAAATGCCTAAATTAAGAAAATGACTGTAACATATACATACTAGAATTAGAACAATCTGTTCATATCCTTTTCAGATATGGCAAATATACTTGTGTTTGCTGATAGCAGAGGTAGAGATATAAAAAATAATACACCGAAGGCAATAACAGGGTACTACATGGAATCGATATTGGATCAATTAAAATTAAGAATACAAAAGCATACAAACCTACAGATATTTATGTTATGGCAGGAATTATTATCATAACAGAACTTATAAGAAATGAAGACTACGATGAATTAATTATTAATGGAGGGTTTGATTTTGATGAGTTTTGTGACCAGCTATGGTTAACAAAAATGCAGGTTGAGGATGATAAGAAAACCAGACTTATATTTTGAACAATTCCAACATTAGATTTCAAGAAATGGAACGAAACAAGATTGACTCAAAATAAAACCAATGTACTTATGAAACAAACAGAGTATGAGGAATGGCAACAAACCATTAATAAAACACTGTAAAAACATGGCATGGAAAGTTTGACAACATTCTAAATAGAAACATAATTAAAGTAACTTTAGAAGATGAACTATCCAGTTTAGAAGAGGAGTTATCCAGCTTTCATCTGAATGAAAATAAATATGATACACCAAAGTTAAATGAAGATGAACATGAGTAAGCAGATTTGGTGCAGTTTGCTGTCATAGAGGTTAAATTGATAAAGAATATAAATATATATTAATAATTGCATTAAGAAACTTAATATCCAAACAGGGTGTTACACACGATGTTTGCATAGCTTGGTTGAAGTAAATGTTTGCTTTAAAAACAGGAAAGAAGGAGACCGTCGCCACAGATATTATTATTTTAAGCGTGCTGGTGGTCTACATCCATCAAGAAGTCTAGTTCAAGTTGTGCATAATTTCTTAAAAATCTTTAAATACAAAAATCTTGAAGGTAGGCCCATGTGACTCATATTGAGCTGGGGTCTACTTTTTTATTAAAAAAAAAAAGCATTTGCATAAGGACCACAATTTCTTGTAGGTTGAAGGTTCAAATCCTTCCAAATGCACATCTTCTTAGATAGCTTGATATATTGTATTAACATATTGATTTGTTTGAGGATTCAACATCAATCTAGGTACAAAATACAAAATGTAACTCTTATGTTTTTATTTAATTTTAGATCATTTAAAAATTAAGAAAAAGTATTTCTATTGCGGAAGAAGAATTGGAAAAAAAACAGGTCAGAAATAAAAGATCCGCGCACCATTCGGTATACAAAACCAAAGAAAACAAGCGAAAAAAAAAAAACATTTCAAAGTCTATTAAAAAATCAACAGTTTTAATGAACACATTTTTTTCAGTTACGGCATTCGATTCTCAGCGATTTCGATTCTCAAATGTTAAATTTTAAGTATTAGACAAAAAAAATTAAATGAGGCAAAAGAAGATATGAATAGAGTTGAAATAAATGGCATATTAAACGATATTGAGAAATTGGAAAATGAGATTCCTGCGATTATTTCCAATCTGAGTAAAATCACCTCAACTATATTGACAGACAAACAGTCTAAGGTATGTTATATTTATCACTTATATTTGACTTACCCTAAAAAAATCGAGTATCTTAGTAAAGAACACCCAATGAGTTTACAACAGACGATATTAAGATGTGGAATAAATGTACATGACACAACAAACATAAATAAACAGTAATTTTAAAAAATCACAACGGGAAACAGCAAGACCAAAGGTCACTGTTTGCTGTCTTGCATTGGCCTAAGACTTATAATATGATACCAATCTCTAACTCATCAATGAAATGAGTTACCCAATTCTTGACATAGAACAGTTCACAGAGAATGAAGGACACCCAAAGGCTTCCTGGCTTAAGTAAGTTAGTTATTGCTTTACTCCAAAGCAGCACGATTTCGGCTATATCCGGGAGATGAACATGAAAGTGGTGATACAATGAACATGAAATGATGATGAAGTGGAGGAATTGGGGACACAAGGCCAATCGGGTAAGTGATTTGACTGCCACTGGAAAAAGGAGTGATGGGTAGGGACGGGAAATTAAGCTTAGGACAGTTACATATAAAATGAGGCGGGGTTAAGCTAGTTTTGTGGATCCAACCTTCCCCCTTGACAATCTCCACCTAAGCAGAAAAACACACAATAACATAAAACAAGCAACATAATAATGACCTAATACGATAGTTACAATGAATGTAGATATGATGTCTCTGATACTAAGACAATATGTTTTTGATGCATAATAAATTTGTTCCATGAAATGACAATGTTTAATTAATATCATTAGTGTAATATTGTAATTGGATATTATTGATATATATTTTAAGAAACAATCTGAAGAACCAAACATGTCAAGCATAGAAGTAATTGACCAAAGCAGTGAGGTATAATAGTTTCAATAAAGTTATTAAAAAACATACATAATACATTGAATTCTGTCTTAACCAAACTCTGAATTAACCCAACACCTATCTAAACCAACAATTGACCAAACTTAATTATAAGTACCTTTTTACAATATAGCCTATATAAATCAATTGCCAGTTATCAAGCCTTCAAAAGTATTTCGATTGTTGTTATTCTAGAAATGTCAAGGAGACAATGACTCAAAGGGAAGAAATGACAACTCAATGCCGTCGTAAGATCTTCAGAGCACGTTGAGGAGACCCCCCCACTAGAATGATTTAAATCTAAAACTGTGTTTGACATATACATTGTACATGTGTATGTGTGTGCGATTCGTGTAGCCGTTATCAAATTCAATGCACTAAGTCAATGTCAGAAATAAAACTGGGCGATAACCGCTGCTGGTGGACCAAAGGTCCCCGAGGGTAATCACAAGCCTGGTAGTCAGACTTGTCTGACACGAATTACCATAAAATTTCTAATATATTGTCGCTGAAATTTCCGATTGTTAAATTCAAAATTGATGAAAACACCAGGTTTCTTTCCTTGTAATGCACATGGTCGATATCCTCGGTGCTGGATTTGGCTTCCTTGTTCGAACGTTTTGGTTTTGAGTACTTTTCGTTTTCAACTGTTTTGGAATTTGATCTTCCAATGTTTTGGTTTAAATGCTACTGATGAGAGGTTACTCCTTGAAATATCGATATATAGCATATCCAAATTAACCGTTTATACCCGCGTTTTAGTATTTGTAATTGTTCAATGTATTATATAAACATGTAATAATTCTTTATGCATTTAAAATCATTTATACATGTATGCCATATGTCCTATTATAAATTTTGACACTCAACTGTGGACACAGAGTCTGACACTTTGAGATACTCCTATGTCCACCTGGGTTAACCCGTGATCGTGAAATCGGTGGTTATCGTGAACTCTGTTATCGAAAATTGCGATTAGATTTTCTATCTTTTTGAAGATTGGTTTGTCATGGGGTTTGTTTTGTATTTCTCTACTGGATTTGACACACTACATAGGAAATTTATAGCAGCGCTTTTGGTGTGCTAAGGCAAGCAGGAACCGGTTACTCTTCTGGAGCACCTGAGTTCACTCTTGTTACGACTTTAGTTCGTATTGATTTCTGTTTGGATAATTTTGTGTTTTGATGCTCCTTTTCCTCGTGCTGTTCTTCTTTCGGTTTTGTCGTTGCCCCTTCGGATTTTTTACCTTCGAATATTCGTGGCTTTTTGGTCCCGTGCGGGGCCCGGGTGGCGAATAGGCCCGCAGCAGAGCCTAGCTTGTCGTAAGAGGCGACTAAGGGTCTTGGGATTCTGACGTCGGGTCAGTGCTCAGCCCACAGAGCGACCAAGTGTGTACCCTAGGTGGCTGAATAGGGTAGCCCTCGTCCGCGGGGGTTGTCAGGTCTATAATACGGAAACCCTGACCGCCGACCATAGTGGGCCAACGTGTGTGGAGAGTGCCACGCTTCATGCACGTAAAAGACCCCTTTGTGGACCGCCCAGTAGTGCACCACATAGGCTAAATTTTCCGCCCCTACCCATCTCTCCCCTTTTCCTGTGGTTCTTCAAAATTTACCGGTCCTTTGTGTCCCACCCCATCCCCATATTTCATTCATCATCATCATTTCATGTTCATTTTATCATCCTTTTCATGTTCATCGCCTGTAAATAACCTATATAGCGTTGCACGGGCGTAAAACACCAACTCACTCACTCACTCACTCGTGGCTTTTTGCTTTTTGTATCTGCTAATCATTCTTGATGCATTAATTGATTTTCTTTATATTTGCTATATTTTTTTCTTATAGATAACGTAGATTGAGACTAACTGATTTAGCATTTATTTGTAACCTGCGACTTATGGCCAATTCAGCAATCATAATTGACCTAAATTACACACGCTTTTGATACTTATTTTTCAAACCTCTTTAAAAAATATCTTTAAATTTCTTTGCAGATATGGAAAGTGAGCCAGTGACCAAAGCACTCGATGGGTCTTTCCTGGACATTTCAAAGGAGGAAACCGTTGATACAAATAATAATGCTAATTTTGAGTGCAATACTTGCAAAGCTAAATTTTGTCATTTATTTAGTCTGAGAAGGCACTTGAACAAACACTAAGATGGCCCAAAATTTTCTTGCGCATCTTGCCATCAGTATTTTAGTAGTGATGATTTATTAGATATTCACCGGACAAAATGTCATAGCACTAGACATCTTTGTGCAGAGTGTGGTAAAGACTTTAAGACAAAATCAAGTCTTGAAAACCACTTGGTACAGGTCCGTAAACATGAAAAGGAAACAACATTAAGATGTCCATTTGAAGGATGCAAAAAGATGTTTACAAGGAAGCAGCCATACCAATTTCATCTGAATAAGCATACTGGAGTCAAACCTTATGATTGCCATGAATGTTGCCGTAAGTTTATCAGTCTATACAAAAAAAAATCAGCACGAGAAAATATGTCGTGGCGTTGCTGAGATAAAATGTTTAATATGCAATACGAAGTTTACAGATCGAGCCAGCTTAAAGAGGCATGACAACTCTAAACATAAAGGATTAAAACATGTTCGCCATGTGGAGAGCAATATACACAGCATTCTTCTTTGAGGAGACACCAAGAATCAAAGAACCATTAAAAATTAAAACTCCTTTTTTCAATTTGAAATTGTTGTTAAAATCTTAGTATGTTTTGTTTTATTTTACTTCAAGGCTGTGAAGAATGTTAATGATTATGTACTTTGTCTGTTATATGTTTTTATGTTGGTTTTTATGCCATCTCTGCAGTCGGGTAAACTGATATAGTGTTTTGCTTTGCGTTCAATCTTTAATATAAGTATCGCAATTATTGATCAATCGTAAGCCATTTGTTACTTTAGAAGTTTTTTGTTATTGTATAATTATGTTATAACAAATAAAGAAAGGAATTCATATATAAATATACATATTGTAGTTCGTGTACTATAGTATCAAAGTGATTTTATATTAAATGTCAGGCAAATCTCTTAATCCAAGCTTTCTATGGGCTGGGATTTTTTAGTCATCTCTTGCGTGGAATTGACGTACTCCTTGTTCACCATGGGCTGATTCGAACGGAGATTTGATTTTTCCATCCTTTCGTCGATGTTTCTTTGAGTCCCTCATTTGTGTATCGAAAAAGTGATCTCTGAAAAGTAGCAATATTCTTAAAGTTTTGTTTTAATATTAAACGATCGACATTGTGAAGAAACTAGAGTGTTGTAAGGTGCTGTTTAATGTGATTTAATAGCCATTGGATTTATCCAGCTCAATTGACAGCTTTCTTTTTTTGTTCGCATAGCTTAAACTCAAATCAATGCTCGCAGTGTTTAGTTTTGTATAATGGTCTTTCTATATATTTGTTCAAGATGGAAGATATAGCTTGCACAAGTTACACTGCAAATTTTTCTTGCACTTCCTTCGTTATTTTTCACATATTAACAAGGGATAACACAATAATTAACAAACATAGAGGTAAGCGTTTGAACATCAGTAAGTATATTATTTATAAACTGCAAAGTTTTGATAAAACTTATACAAGTAGTGGTAGATATTACATGTACATTTATAAGTGGATTTAAATGTGCTTAGTATTAAAAGCTTCAATAGTAATGATTAATGGCTTCAAAAATAAAAATTTCATTGGTTGTATACTTAGGCTCTATTACTCTCATCTGTGACAGGCGGACATTGGTGTTGCGTTCACTTCCACCTTCAATCCCACACACTTGGTATGGGTATACATTCCGTTTGCATGTTGCCATCGAAAAGGACCTTTTATAAGAAAACAAAGCTAGCTTTTAGACTTCGAAATTTTAATGCAAACAAAAATGCACTACCAATTTTTTATAGATGAATACAGATAAACATGTATTTTTTTTCCAAATGTGTTGCGAATTTTTCCGATTTCAAAGTTCACATACTGTTGATTCATTTATTTTTGTGGATACCAATTTTCGTGGTTTGTTGAAAAAGGACCAGTTCGTGGATTCTTAAATTCGTTGTTCTGTGGTCTGCTGTATACATATTAATGTTAAATTTCCTTTTCGTGGGGTATCAAATTTCGTCGGTCCAGACTAGCCACGAAAACCACGAAAATTGATACCTCACGAATAATAATGAAACCATAGTATATATTTTTTTTTGTAAAACACTGGCCTACACAGTAAATTAAAAACAAAAAATGTTTACCAAAGAGGGAATATTGTCCATTGGTTATAAAGCTCGCTCAAGATTTTTTCCCCAGAAGATATCGTGTGCTAGTATAGACAAATGCGGAATCTCACAGGTGAGTACAGATTGAAAAAAAAAAATGAAGAAGAAAAAGATTGAAACCTCTTCCGATTGAAAAAAAAAAGATCAATGGCAGTGCCAGGGATGTTACAAAAATTACTTTTTGGGGGCACTAACCCGAGTTCAATCTATTTACGGCTTGAGTTCGCGTAGCTGATTTTTGTTCGGTTGTTTTATGTTACAAATAGTGTTATATTGCTTAACCGAGTTGGTCTTTGTCGTTTTTGACTTTTGACATTCAAATGTGTAAGCCATTGGTACATTATATCTCTTTACAGACTTACTCCTGCTTTTTTAAAAGAATAAATGTAATACCTGTTAGGGTTAATTCTCATTTTCTCTATTTCTGCAACAGCTTGCATAATCTTTGGAATGCTATCTGGTTAAGGAGTACCCTTTCCTGTTGAGTCAAGATCTCTGAAGGTAGAGAAAAAGTTTTCTACTTGCTGCGAACTTATTGCCCTTGAATTGTATCTGCCTCCACAAAATGGATAAATTTGAATCTTTCTTTCAATGTGCGTAACTAGTGCTTCGAATGTTTGTATGGGTATTCCTCTGATATATCTTGTAGGAGGAGGAAATGTTTTGGAATCATATTCTTCAAGAAGCCATTTTCTCAGTTCAATTCTTGACTTGCATCTATTAAGTGCACTCACTCCAGGTTCATCCTCAGAATCAAACCATTCACGAATCAATCTGCAAACCTGCTTTTCAGCAAAAAACTCTTCTGGCATACTTGCTTCAACATCTTCACCAAACACTCTTCTCGCCAATGAGACATCTTGTTTATCAACACAATCTAAAATCAATGTGATATTAAGAGATGCTTCTGCAGATTATGCAGCTATTTCCCACGCTTTCCGATTCAGCCCTTCTATTCCACTTGTGCAAAGTTTTGTTCTAAGACACGTTAATATGTGGCTTGCGTCGGTAAAATGAAATCGAATTTTGTTATCAGCATTTACTGCTGGTTGTGAAAACCAGTGAATGTCGTTATCTGTTCTTTCAACGTCAATACCATTTGGTATTGGAGACTTTAGCTGTCAGTCTGTGTAAGTGTTCTCCCATGTGTTTTCAGAAAGGAGTTTTGCGAGGTTCTCTTTACTTTCCTGCTCTAAATATATGCAACATAGTTGTTTTAAAGATTTTATCGACTGTTTTCGTCGAATTGGCTTTCTCATTTCAGAACTTTGTTTTTCGAATTCTAGCTCTAGAAAGCTGGAGACTATTCTGGGTTTTGTCCAAGAACTTTGATAATCAGGGAAGGCGTCATCATACACATCTTTCAAGGTCTTGATGCAAGCTTGAAGTTCAAATTTATTGAAATGAGTGTTACAAGATGACTTTGTTTTGAAAAAAACGTTGGAATTGTTTTCCGTTAACAACAGGAATACGTCTCATATGAGGTATAAATTTCCAGAGAAAACCATTCAACGAGATCGAGAAAGAGCAAATAGCAGATATTGTTCATTGGCAATTAATTTTGGACAAGAAGTTCATTAAACTTTATATATGTTTCTAGGTGTCCGGATTCGATAAGTGTTTGAACAACTTTTGGGAGAAGACTTTCTAGCTCATCCAGAGCAGACGAAATATTTATACTATTGTCTGTTGATTCATCTGCATCCATCTTCAAGGTTCCCTCTTCATCACTGCTGGATTCTGTACTCGAATCGCTGAAATCGTTTCAAACAATCTTTGACGGAGTATTAAGTTTTTTACGCTTTGAGTCATCTTTTATTAGAAGCCGATCACCTGATACAGATTTTCCATTGTGCATGAGTTGCAATGGTATAATCTGAGAATGCGTTTTCGATAAGTATCGACATTTACCAGACGATTCATTGAGAACGAGTTGTCTATATCGAGGGGTAATTGCCAAAAAGTGTTATCTGACAAAAGTGCCTTTGTAGTTAATCAAAAATAACCAATTATTTGTTTTCCTTATAGATCTATTATCCTTAGTGTTTTGTTATAAAGTCAATAAATTAAAATTGTTTTGATTAGAAAAAAGTATTTTTATCATTTCATGCCCATTTTTATCTAATTCATAAATTATTATGCAACTTCTCTTGGCTCTATTGATCAGACTTAATTATCTCCAGATGTGTTTGCCATTCCATAGTAAACTGCTGATAAGCTCCATTGACAAAAAAGTTTTAGATATTATTAACACATGTTTCAGATACAGATAAGTATTACACAGACTAATTTCTTTTGGCTGTCTTAATTTCTAAATTAAAATATGTTACCACTCTGTCAAATCATATTAAAAGAGATAACTTTCTTTGCTATTTTTTTATTTTGTTCTAAGTAAACTACATTTCATGACATCAAGTTTTATCTAAAGATAGTTATATTGGGGGGTAATAAAAATGTGAAATAAAAAATATAAATAGTTAAGTTATTGGTTTTATCAACTTTCAAAAATTGTCAATTATTTAATTTGGTAAAAAAAAGATTATCCTTGTAATTGACATACTTCTTAAGAAATAATTAATGTATTATCTAATATAGCAAAGCTAACAAGATTTTTTTTTGTAAAAATATTAAAACTCTCAAGAACAAACAAATTTTAGAATAATTTCATTAATACGGAACTATTTTGGTAACTTTCAACATCATGAACATTGTTTTAGCATATTAAGTATATATAAAGCTAATATTGTCTAAACGTTGACAGTAAAAATGAGTCATTCATTGTCAGTGTCACTTTTGTCTTCTTCAACATCAGTGTCAGCTAATTTGTCAACAACTTGATTGTTAGCCGGCAAGGACTTATAAAAGTCATGGTATTCGGTGGGTATTATACCACTCTTGCACAAGTTGACAAGATCTTTCTTTTTTTGCACCCGATATAGTTTGGCGAGAACTGTACTTCTTTTCCAATTGGACTTGTTCTGTTTGTCGTCCTCTTTTGTTGATTGGAGAGGTTTTCATTTCTCTGAAGTTTTCCTCAAAGCTGCATTTGAACAAAATGCGATCAGGCTTTTCTTTCTCATACCTAAACCATCTGATTTGTAGCCAGTTAATTTTTTCGCCATTCAGGTCTTCTTTTCTAAATTTCATACTCTTCTTTGCAAAGCTTTTAAAATCTAAAATGTCGCCATACTTAAGTGGAACAATCATGTAGAAGTCTTTTCTCAGACATAGGTTGATCATCCTAGTATTAATTTGGTTCCTCAATTAGGTATTTTTGGTTTTACTGTTATATGCTCTTCATAATCATATAGTGTTTGGCCTTTTTAATATTTTTGGTAGAACGCCTCTGATGAGTCTTGAATAGACGAAACGCTCGTCAGGCGTAGCAAAATGTATTGTCTGGAACTTTGTTGTCATTTGTATTTCGACAACACGTGAAGGTTAGCACTGCTGGTGGAGTTTTAATTCCTCGAGGTTAGCCCGCTCCGGCATCAAGACTTTTGTTTTGGAGAATACATCAAAGCTTTAAATTATCCGTTTAAATTTCAAAATTGTCTAAATCCTAAGGGTCTCCCTACCCCAGACATAGGTTAATCATCTTAGTATTAATTTGGTTCCCCAATTTGGTATTTTTGGTTTTACAGTTATATGCTCTTCATAATCATATAGTGTTTGGCTTTTTCAATATTTTTGGTAGAGCGCCTCTGATGAGTCTTGAATAGACGAAACGCTCGTCAGGCGTAGCAAAATTTATTGTCTGGAACTTTCTTGTCATTTGTATTTCGAACACACGTGAAGGTTAGCACTGCTGGTGGAGTTCCTCGGATTAGCCCGCTCCGGCATCAACACTTTTGTTTTGGAGAATACATCAAAGTTTTAAATTCAAAATTGTCTAAATCCTAAGGGTCTCCCTACCCCAGACATAGGTTAATCATCTTAGTATTAATTTGGTTCCCCAATTTGGTATTTTTGGTTTTACTGTTATATGCTCTTCATAATCATATAGTGTTTGGCTTTTTCAATATTTTTGGTAGAGCGCCTCTGATGAGTCTTGAAAAGACGAAACGCGCGTCAGGCGTAGCAAAAATTATTGTCTGGAACTTTGTTGTCATTTGTATTTCAAGCTTGTTTATCCATCGATTCAAACGTTTTTTCCGATCGCGACTATGAATGACATGACTAATGACCGAAAAATACTCAGAACAAAGTAATACTACAACGTACAAAAAACGGAAGGACGCTTTTTTTATAAAAAAAAAATTAAAAAATATGGAGACCAAAAAAAAACTATTGGGCGGGAGAAATTTGTTTAGTCGGGCGGCAACGGCAAACAGAAGATTTTTTATTTTTGGCTTAAGCATATACTAGAGAATCTAGTTACGATAACGTAACCCTCTCTACGTTTCTCTCCGTTCCAGCCTGTTGGCCTCAAGGGAGCTAAACAATTTTCTGTGATACACATTTATATTAATATGTACACTACTGCCCTGTGTGTTAACATTTCTCACAAATAGCAACATGCATGCCTTATCAAGGCTGATATTCTGTATGGTTTGCAACAGATATATTAGTTTCAGCTAAGTTATAGTGCATGTAGAATATTATGCATGCATATAATGGTTTATCAAATTTATAACAACAATCTGACGTCGGGTCAGTGCTCAGCCCACAGAGCGACCAAGTGTGTACCCTGGGTGGCTGAATAGGGTGGCCCTCGTCCGCGGGGGTTGTCAAGTCTATAATACGGAAACCCTGACCGCCGACCATAGTGAGCCAACGTGTGTGAAGAGTGTCACGCTTCATGCACGTAAAAGACCCCTTTGTGGACCGCCAAGTAGTGCACCACATAGGCTAAATTTTCCGCCCCTACCCACCTCTCCCCTTTTCCTGTGGTTCTTCAAAATTAACCGGTCCCGTGCGGGGCCCGGGTGGCGAATAGGCCCGCAGCAGAGCCTAGCTTGTCGTAAGAGGCGACTAAGGGTCTTGGGATTCTGACATCGGGTCAGTGCTCAGCCCACAGAGCGACCAAGTGTGTACCCTAGGTGGCTGAATAGGGTAGCCCTCGTCCGCGGGGGTTGTCAGGTCTATAATACGGAAACCCTGACCGCCGACCATAGTGGGCCAACGTGTGTGGAGAGTGCCACGCTTCATGCACGTAAAAGACCCCTTTGTGGACCGCCCAGTAGTGCACCACATAGGCTAAATTTTCCGCCCCTACCCACCTCTCCCCTTTTTCTGTGGTTCTTCAAAATTTACCGGTCCTTTGTTTCCCACCCCACCCCATATTTCATTTATCATCATCATTTCATGTTCATTTTGTCATCCCTTTCATGTTCATCGCCTGTAAATAACCTATATAGCGTTGCACGGGCGTAAAACACCAACTCACTCACTCAAAATTAACCGGTCCTTAGTGTCCCACCCCACCCCCATGTTCATTTCATGTTCATTTTATCATCCTTTTCATGTTCATCGCCTGTAAATATCCTATATAGCGTTGCACGGGCGTAAAACACCAACTCACTCACACCCATACAAATAAAAATATTAGGTAAAATCACATATAATAGTCATCATCTAAATATTTTCTACTTTTAAAAAAAAATATACACTGTTTAAAAAACTTGTAACATTTATTAGATATTTATCTTTGAGCATTCAAAAGAATAATCAATGAGGACGATATCTTTTTTTGTGATTACAAAGACATTAGGGCTGTTCTAGTATTAATAGTTGTGGGGACGAGAGGAACTTCTATAACATATATGGTGGGTGGTGGTGGTTTTACAAATATTGTGAAGAAATGATGCTAAAAAAATATTATTAAAAAAATATTATTTTTATGGATGGTGGGGTAAAGAAACAAGAGGCTCCCAGGAGCCTGAATCGCTCACCTGGTCCTCATGTCAACCCTATGAAGACTTTTGTATAGCTAAATGAGCTGAATGTTTCAGCAAGAAAAAGCTTTTCTCTATCTGCAATAGTTCTATTCTAAATAAGCAAAAACACTATTTTTCAACTTTTAAGGGGCTATAACCCCCTATAAAGGGTTATCTGACAAATTCGACCCTATGGAGACGTTTGCAGAGCTAAAAGAGCTGAACATTTAAGCAAGCAACAGCTTTACTCTATCTGCAATAGTTTTCATTCTATAGGCCAAAAGCACTATTTTTCGCACATCAATCATATTGGCATGGTAGGTGCACCTAGTGATGTTAAGCACAATACAAGCTTCGGATGTAGGCTGTGACCTATATGTTCCGCATGGATGATCACATACAGAAGAATGGTTTAAGTCAATTCCCGCTTACTGACAAGTGTAATATCAATCATATTGGCATGGTAGGTGCACCTAGTGATGCTAAGCACAATGTATGCTTCCGGTCCTGGCTGTGACCTACTTTTCTGCATGGATGACCACTTAATCGATAGATAACATGTACCTACATTTGTATGTTTTTTAAGGGTTATATTCTCTTGCATATATACCATGTACTATACTACATTTGTATTTGCGTATATATACATGTATATTTATAAAGATTAACGTTTATCAAAATTGTTGAGATTTTTTATTTATTTACAGATCGAAGTGAAGATAAACAGACGGAGTGCAAGAAAACAGAAGATAAGTCTAATGATGATGTCCCCCAACATATTAGTAATCCGACTACAGCAACAAGCACAAAGCAGTGGTAAAAAGATGCAGCCTTGAAATTGATTGAATTACACACTGAAAATGATCATTTATTCAGTAATTCGGCTATAAAAAGAAAAGTATTTGGGAAAAGATATCCGCAAGCATGGAAAGTTTTGGATATAACTTTACAGGCTTGCAGTGTGAGCAGAAGTGGAAGAATATTACCAAAAATTATAGAGATACCATTGACCACAAGTCCCAGTCTGGAAACGATAAAAAAGAATGTCTTTTTTTTTAAGAGCTCAAGGAGGTTTATGGTTACAGGCCTAATGTCACGCCTGTTTATCTTCTTGATAACAGTAATAACAATGAAGAAAACAGTGATAATGGTGATGGCGATTCTACAGTACTTAAAACACCTTTATGTAAAAGAAAGATTTCCCCAGTGATTGTAAGTCACACAATGAGCCAATAAAAAGCTACGCCGAGCGCAGCATGATACGACCACAACAAGTTGAACCCTGTAAATTGGAGGCCCAATATGGATAGTCTATTGGCTTGGTCACATGCAGCCCATGGTAAACTTACAAAGCTTTTTTACACATGCAACCTATGGTGGACTTTAAAATGCATATTTGACACATATATATTTACAATAACATTTAATAGAAAAAAATTATTTCCATATTCATTGACATTTTTGACACGATTAAGCCCCTTTTGGCCCTTTTTTAAAAAAGGTTAGGACCACAAAATGCAATAAAAAGCTTCCTTCAGTGTATATAATCATCATATTTAAACTTCATAACAATTGGCTGGCCTACTACAGCTAAATTTCTTGTGTAAAACCATTTGCCTTGACCAACTTTTAAAAATGGCGTTTTTGCCCCTTCGACCCCTTATACATGTATGTGTATCATGTTGCAAATCATCGGTGAGCTATTGTTTATTGCTATCATGATTTCTATGACTATCATTTGTTTTTATACAATTTTGTTGAAAGAAAATATAAAGTAAATCGAAAAAATAATACTAGTAGAAGTTTCATTTGCCCTACCGGTATTCAATTTCAACTTATAACAGATGACCTTTAAATGTTTTTTTTATATCATTTTTTTTAAATTTGAAAAAATAATATTACATTCTTATACTTCTTGGCAAAACATCTTGTTGTTGAGTGTAAAAAAACATATATATATTCTACATTATAGATTTTTATATTGCATGGTATTTTTTATATCAATGTACAAGAAACAAGAGGCTCCCAGGAGCCTGAATCGCTCACCTGGTCTTGATGTCAACCATTTGAAGACTTTCCAAAGCAAAAAAACACAATTTTTCACCTTTAAAGGACCATAACCCATTAAAGTGGTCATCTGACAACTTCCACCCTAAGACGACTTTTGAAGAGCTAATTAAGCTGAACTTTTAAGCAAGCAACATCTTTTCTCTATCTGCAATAGTTATCTTTCTATAGGCCAAAAACACTATTTTTTACCTTTAAGGGGCTGTAACCCCGATAAGGGGTCATTTGACAACTTTGACCCTATGGAGACTTTTGTAGAGCTAAATAAGCTGAACATTTAAACAAGCAACAACTTTTCTCTATCTGCAATAGTTTTCATACTATAGGGCAAACACACTATTTTTTGCCTTTAAGGGGCTGTAACCCCTATAAGGGGTCATTTGACAACTTCGATCCTATGGAGACTTTTGTAGAGCTAAATAAACTAAACATTTAAGCAAGCAACAACTTTTCTCTATCTGCAATAGTTTTCATAATATAGCCCTAACCCCGGCGGGTTCCGGGTGGCGAATAGGCCCACAGCAGCGCTAAGCTTGTCGGTAAAACTCCACTATAGAGCGCTTAGAAACCTGACATCGGGTCAGGCCGCTTTGCCCACAAAGCGACTGGGATGTGTGCCCCAGGTGGTTGAATGGGGCAGCCCTGACATCGAGAGATGCGGGGTCGTCAGGAGATAATGCGGAAAACCTGACCGCAAACCATAGTGGTGCACCGTGTTGGGAAAAATGTCACGTTCCTCGCACGTTAAAGAACCCTGCTGCAGGTCTCGGTAAAAGAAGGACCCGTAGGATCCCCATGCAGGAGGCTAAATTTCCCGTCCCTACCCATCACACCTTTTTCCAGTGGCAGTCAAAACTCTCCTACCCGATTGGCCTTGTGTCCCCATTTCCTCCACTTCATCATTTCATGTTCACTGTATCACCACATTAATGTTCATCTCCCGGATATAGCCGAAATCGTGCTGGGAGTAAAGAAATAACTAACTAACTATAGCGCAAAAACATGAAAAAACGCTATTTTTCACCTTTAAGGGGCTGTAATCCCTATAAGGGGTCATCTGACAACTTAGTCCGAGATTGCTCTGACGTCCTCGGCATTTTTTCCAGCAAGCTTGCAATCTCGGACTTCTGACAACTTGGACCAAATGGAGACTTTTGTAGAACTTTTGATGCTGAAACAGTAGGGTGGCCATCCTCGGAAACCCAGATGAGAGGTTACTCCTTGAAATATCGATATATAGCATATCCAAATTAACCGTTTATACCCGCGTTTTGGTATTTGTAATTTTGAATCACTGGGCGATAACCGCTGCTGGTGGACCAGAGGTCCCCGAAGGTAATCACAAGCCTGGTAGTCAGACTTGTCTGACACGAATTACCATAAAATTTCTAATATATTGTCGCTGAAATTTCCGATAGTTAAATTCAAAATTGATGAAAACACCAGGTTTCTTTCCTTGTAATGCACATGGTCGATATCCTCGGTGCTGGATTTGGCTTCCTTGTTCGAACGTTTTGGTTTTGAGTACTTTTCGTTTTCAACTGTTTGGGATTTTGACCTTCCAATGTTTTGGTTTAAATGCTACTGATGAGAGGTTACTCCTTGAAATATCGATATATAGCATATCCAAATTAACCGTTTATACCCGCGTTTTGGTATTTGTAATTTTGAATCACTGGGCGATAATCGCTGCTGGTGGACCAGAGGTCCCCGAGGGTAATCACAAGCCTGGTAGTCAGACTTGTCTGACACGAATTACCATAAAATTTCTAATATATTGTCGCTGAAATTTCCGATAGTTAAATTCAAAATTGATGAAAACACCAGGTTTCTTTCCTTGTAATGCACATGGTCGATATCCTCGGTGCTGGATTTGGCTTCCTTGTTCGAACGTTTTGGTTTGAGTACTTTTCGTTTTCAACTGTTTGGGATTTTGACCTTCCAATGTTTTGGTTTAAATGCTACTGATGAGAGGTTACTCCTTGAAATATCGATATATAGCATATCAAATTAACCGTTTATACTCGCGTTTTGGTATTTGTAATTTTGAATCACTGGGCGATAACCGCTGCTGGTGGACCAGAGGTCCCCGAGGGTAATCACAAGCCTGGTAGTCAGCCCACTAAACACAGTAACGTTCTTATAATGTTCTGATAACGTTATCTTATAGTTCTGGGAACGTTCTGACAGGACGTTTTGAGAACGATATTGTGTAGACGCCCACATTGGTTCTGAGAACGTTATGGAGTAACCTTTCAGAACGTTCCCACAACGTACCAAGAACGTTCCAAATGAATAAAAAACATTCATAGAAGGTTTTAAGAACGTTTTTTCATGGTTTTGGTTTAGTTCATAATAACCTTGCCCAATGTAAAAAGGGACATTTTTCATTTGTATGTCCCTAGGCTGGATATTTAAAATACTGCATATTCATATATTAAGACATTTGCTGGCTGTTTTACGTTGTGGATTTTTTAAAATTGTTGTCAACGATATAGGTTGTGTCGCATACACTGGATTTTTAAAAATTGTTGTCAATGTTGTAGGTTGTGTCGCATACACTTATAATAGTATTTCATATCTTATCGATTATCTTGTAACATTTGCATAATGTACATTGATTTGACAACAGAGACAATTTTCCTGTTTAAGACTGGACAGAACGGTCAGAACCTTTGATCAATAAAATGCTATCAACAATCATTCATTATGACTGGTCAGAACTGTGTCCAACAATTAAAACACTATCAACAATCATTCATGCTTACAGTAGCCAAAAAATACAACATCAAGGCAAACAAAACGATTGTCAAGTAAAAGAATGTACTGAAAATCCTCACCCAAATTTAAAATCAAAAGGTCAGGTACAACAGTAGTGAAAAAATGAAATAACCAAAAACTTGTGAATGGGGTTTATCTATTAATCTACATAAAAAAAGAAACTGGTTGACTTAATTTAATCTTTAGCCAATGCCTTTGTGCCATTGTAAATAATATTTAAGGACATATTTATAAATGCTGAGTGTGATCAAAACTTTGCTGAATGTAAGGCAAACACATCTATAAACAAAAACATTTTACAAGACACAAAGTTTATTATGTTAGAATACAAATTATAATTGAAACTTTAGTCTTATTCTTTTTAAGAGTTCTTGTTAAATATCCATCCATTTGATTGCTCTTAAGCAGTAGTTTCTTCCTCATTATCCTCTGCTTTCTGAAATAGAAAGGGATTCAATATTATAAATTCTGTCATACATGTATGTTTCCTTACATGCCACTAATATCAATCAGCAAAACCTCAATTCTTCACTGTAATAAACTGATAGATGATGCCCAGGTGGCAACCAAGATCAAAACGTTAGTGTCAATCCCTGCTGACCCTATTTACTAATTTCATAAATATCTTTAAACCAATTTATCAAAAATAAAAATCTTTATTTGTTTGAAGTAAACTACATTGTATTAGTTTGTTTTTGCTAAATAAATCTATTGTTATACATTGTACCTTAAACTTAGATCCTCCTTGCAGGTGTGGTGCTCTCTTTAAAGTTTCAGAAATTGCCTCATCAATCATGGTATCAGTGGCATTGTTGTGGTACTTCTTGCATGACTCTGCCAAAAGAAAGGATTTAATGTTAAAACATAGGAAATAGTTGTGTTATTATATGTTTATAACCCCCTATATAATTTTTGAATATATAATAGGCATGTTTCAAAAAAGGATCACCACCCTTCAAAAAACAATATGTCAAAAAGACATAAAATGCCCCATCTTGCAACATTTCGGAATTAATTTTGTCTTGTGTGACCGAAAAAAAGTTTTCAGTAAACAGAAAGTACATGAAGATGTCTGATGGATCCAAATATGTTTCCCCACAATACCCCATGTCCATATCAAGCCTGCTACCAAATACCAGCTAAGTTATGATTAAACATAAAGCAGGGCAGAACTTCGGAACCAAGGACAGACACAGGTAAAATAGTATACCTTTTTGAATCGGGGGGGGGGGGGGGGGAATAAGCTTATGTGTAACAGTATTAGTTGTCATTTGTCATAAGGTCTTGTTTGGAACTGTTTTCCCTACCCTACCTTTCAAATGATGCCTTTCTTGATTTTTCTATGTCATTTTGTTTTAATATCAAAAATTTGCAAGAACTAAAAAGTAAAAATATAGCATTTGCAATCAAAACATTTATTTAAAAGAATACCAAAAAAACATTTAGAAAAAAAGAAGGAATTGTCTATACTCAGTAGCCTTCCAGTGGTCTATTTCATTAAGACTTCTAGGTTTCCGAGCAAATATGTGTGGCACTGAACTACGAATATGTAATAATTGAAGGCTAATTTCATCCTTATTTTGAGCTGAAATTTTAAACTCTTTTTTGCCCCTTAACCACAAAAGCAGAAGTCTTTTCATCACTCCTAAACAGGCTTGATGCATATAATCTATTGGAAAAGCTTTAATCATATCAATTTCAAGATTTATTAGAGGTGTTTCAATGTGATGATGCTCAGCTTGAATTCTATTTCTAAAAGAATTGTTTGTTCGCAGTTCTACATTTTCAATTTCTGGATAAGTGATTCTCCCTACCCATTCTCCCTTCTGTGTACACCTATCACAACCAAAATATCCAGAGTAAAGCTTAATACCTTTAACCATAGCTTTTGCTGGAGCATCACAAATAAAGCTTCTAACATCAATACTAACTTTACGGCCTTGAAATTGAAATCCATTATCCATAACATAAGCAAGTTCTTCTATAAACTGGTTAAGAAAGTTTAAATCATTTGGTTTAGAACTTCCTAAACAAAGTGCCACTGGAAAAACCACTACAGGGTAAGGGTCTAGGTAGGCCCCACATAAAACTGGCCACATTGATGAACGTGTACTTTTAAAAAGAGGAAGCCCATCAATATTAAAGCTTAAATCTATCCTATTAACAGTGTTTTGTATTTCTATCGGATATTTCTGAAGATTATCAACCAACATTTTTTCAAGTCCAAAGTAATAATAATCCATACCAGACTTTTTAATTATGTCAACATTGCGTTTTGTTTTAAAAAGCCCCCTGGCAGTAGAAGGCAAATTATTCATTCCATGATTTTTTAATATTTTTAGCAATCCATCAGTTGCATTGTGAGGAATATTATTTTCGACTGCCCAACATGTTAAATCTTCTGATAAAGAAGGTTCATCTTTGTCTTCTTCTACATATAGATCATCATCATCAAAATCCATCATTTGGTGGTTGTCTATTAGGTCCCATTCAAACGTCTCATTTTCCTCATTTTCGACATTTACTGGTTGACAAATACATGTACTTGTAGCTGGTTTCACGAGATCTTACATGAATACATGCATGCATATCTTGTAAAATGTTCTGTTTGTCATACGCTATTAAACTTTCAGTCTCATCTTCTGATTGACTAAGATCTGACGATTCATTTTTTTTCAATCTTCGTACTGCTCTAGCAGCTTGAATCCATTTCCTTTTGTAAGCTTTTCGACTTTCACTCATGCTCATGCAATCTGAAAAAAAGTTAGTTGTAAACATGCATGTTTTCATGAGATAGCTTTACATGCACATTCATTTTATGAACTTCAATGTTCATAATTCTTAATCTCATTAATAGTTAAGGGACCAGCCATTTAACTTGAAGGGGGGATTAGTGTTTTTCTAAAATGATTTTGGATGAAAAAAATATTTTGCAGCAGTCAAATGAAAAAACCTATTGTCACAACACCTTTACAAAATAAAAAGGTGCTGAAATTTTATTTTCGTGCCAAACCAAAAAACCAAGGCCCTTCTTCGAGTTAAATGGTCCAGCCCTGAGGCTCTTATTATCATGATTATGTAAAGAAATGAAAAAGGTCACCTAAAATTAAACACTCCTTTTAATATTTATTTAATTTGGCCTACATGTATAATCACTGAGACAAGATTATATATTGGCCCCATCGTACATGTCGTAAGTCATGTAAGTACTTATTGGTCATACAATATAAGATCTCACGCTTAAAAGTATATTTTCATTTCATGTTTACTAATTGTTTTTTTGCTTTTTCTATCAATAATTGCTTAAATTACTATTTACATGTATGTGCAACATGTTTCTGAAAATGAAAATAAAATCCTATAGCATATGATGAAATTCAAATGTAATGCTAAGTCGTGTGTTATATGACTATGTCCCGCCATTAGGGCATTCTGTCTGGTCTGAGTGGAGAATATAGGAGCTGTAAAAAAAATCAAAACTTGAGAATTTAGTGCTTCAGGCTTATAAGAAGCTGATGAAGTTTTGGGCACAGATTATTTAGCTACTTGAACTTCAAAACGGTATAAAAAAAATTACATGTACATATGTAATCATTGTGTGATTTAATAATTAACACGGAGTGTTCCTAGTAGACCTACGTAGCTACGTACCACGATATTACGAGATACATGTACCAGTATACATGTATGTGGCAACAGGAAATTGTAATGAAATATACATGTATGTAGCTTAGCAACACATGTTTAATTTGTCATATTTGTGTTGTGTATTCTTTTGTCTCCTTCAGTTCTGACCCATGAAAAGCCATCTTTCAACAGGTGAGGTATCCGTAATGCTTGTCAAGGAAAAGGGGACAGGGGTTGAATTCAACTCTTAACTTAAAAGCTAGCTTGAACTTTAACAGGTTGGGAATAACACCAATTGGGATAATTTATCCCCATTGCAACCTGTTTATTGTGTTTGAAAGCAATATGTTTTATTAATCAAGTTGACTTGAATAATTTGTGTACCTACATTTAATTATGTGTACACGAGTGACAAACAATTCTGGGAGAGTTTGTGAATGTCGTCTTCGGATGTCGGCGCCAAAAATTTAGGTCATGAGATCGATGACAAACTGAGCTTTACTGCTTATATATAACTTTACCATATGTTCTCAAATGAAAATAACAATAAAGATTATCATTCATACCTTTCTCCTTAATTTGTAGACCCGCTGTTCTCGTACTTTTCAAGTTTTGGTTCGTTCTGGCAGTCTCGAAATTGCCGCCTTCGATGTGAAACAAAAATGTGAAAGGGAAGATTTTGTTTCGTAAACTGATAATTATGAGAAGTTTAAAAGAGAATAGATAAATTAAAACTAATTAAATATTTTTTATTCCTTTTTTGAAATATATGAAAGTTTGCAAATCACGTTTCTTTTAAAATACTACGAAACTAAATTTCGGCTTGGATTTAGACTTGTGTTACCGCCCCTGATTTTCCCGCGCACGCTCATAATAGTACAGCCGTGGTTTATTATCAAAAAAATAAATTACCTATATGAGTGCAATCAACATTTATGTCAAATTACACAGAAGTCTATCACAGAAAAGCTGTTGAATGAGTTACAAGGCGTTATACTTGACGATTTATCATTGTTTCAATCATGAAGCCCCCACTGTCACTCAGCATGAAGATACATTTTAAATAATCATTTCTTTTATCATTTAAAAAATGTCTGTACTGTTTTAATTAGAACAAAACAAAATACTTCATACAAACATTATTCCGGATATTCATAACTTTCTGAAAACGTTATTAGAACGTTAGTTTTTTATCAGCCTTTTAAGGTTTTTATAAGACCTTGATAGAACGTTCTACCAAAACCAAAACTTAAATCAAACGTTCTAAGAACGTCACAGCAGAACGTTCTATGTAGGTTTTTTCACAACGTTACGACAGAACGTTATAATAACGTGTTAAAAACGATATGGTTCTGGAAAACCCTTGAAAAAACGAAAACGTAACGTTCAGAAACCGTTATGTGTTTAGTGGGAGACTTGTCTGACACGTATTACCATAAAATTTCTAATATATTGTCGCTGAAATTTCCGATAGTTAAATTCAAAATTGATGAAAACACCAGGTTTCTTTCCTTGTAATGCACATGGTCGATATCCTCGGTGCTGGATTTGGCTTCCTAGTTCGAACGTTTTGGTTTTGAGTACTTTTCGTTTTCAACTGTTTGGGATTTTGACCTTCCAATGTTTTGGTTTAAATGCTACTGATGAGAGGTTACTCCTTGAAATATCGATATATAGCATATCCAAATTAACCGTTTATACCCGCGTTTTGGTATTTGTAATTTCTTCTCTCGCTTACTCATTCATCACCCCTGGGACATAACGCAAGAAAAACTTCGTTTTTGATAGTTTTGTATCGAGCTTTCTGATTGGTCGCTTTAGATTTATCCAATGCGATTTAAACTTGTTTCTATATACAAATAATATCAAGTACAAGATCAGATCAGATCCTGAACTCGAAACGAACAAATTCATACCAAATGTCCCAGGGTGATGAAAGAGTAGGCGAGAGAAGAACCTCTGGGTTTCCGAGGATGTAGGGTGGCATCAGATTTCATTTATCTCTTATACTTTTTGATTTACAAGCCAAAAACAGTAGTCTGACCCCCTGGTCTATTTTTAGCAACAGCGGCCATGTTTTTCGACGAATCAAAAATACCCACATCATTTCTGTGGGGGATACCCTAAAATACCACCAGACCATTGGTTTGAACCTGTGCAGCCATTTCAGAGGAGAAGAAGTTTGAAGAAAAGTTAACGACGACGACGGACGACGACGACGGACGCCAAGTGATGGCAATAGCTCACATGGCCTTTGGCCAGGTGAGCTAAAAAGTAATTTAATTCAGGGGAGCTAAATAGTCTACATTCTCAAAACTTTAATTGTCATATTTCAGTTATGAATACGCAGATGACAGAATTAGATATTACAGACATAGAAGTTAAATGAATGGATATGTGAGTACTATGTTCACGTTGGTAAGATAAAAAAAGGTATATTGGCCTTTGGCAAAAGGTACAGGTCATTTTCAAACCTTTTTGTAAAGACAGTCCCTTCCCTATGTTATTCCTTGTAAGAACTCACTTCATTCTACAATTTCATTGGTGCAAGTATTTTTTTTGTTACGACAAAAAATATATATAAAGATCTTGATAGTCTTCACTCAAAATGTCAGGTAGAGGAAAAGGCATCAGAAAAAACATAGCGAAGGGAGTTACCATTCATTTTAGAGAAAAATAGAAGATGGTATAGAATTCAGTGATTCAATGGACATTTTCCAACTTGTGTCATTCTGAAGATGAGGACTTTTACAAGTGGTTACGAGAAAATTGTCTCTTAGCGTCAGAATCTGAACAAATCACAACAACACACAATGCAAATTATTGTATTTACGATAAAAAAAGATTCAAGAAGATATGCGCAGTTCTATCTAAACATACATGGGGTTCAGTAAGGGACTTAATATATTTTCCTACGTTTTCTATCGTAATTTGTCTTAAAACACAAACTTTTCATCATGTTTTTTTATTCGTATCGTTTACAGTGAATGACTATGTTTGTGTAATAGTATTATTAGCGAATTTATTTTAAGAACAGTAACGCACTAGGTAACACAAATTAAAACAAAGTTCTTTCTTTTATTTGATTATTTTAAACATTTTTTAATTTTTTTTTATTGAAAACCCAACTTTTCTCTGGTAAAAGGAAGCCATACACGACTACAGACCTATTTAATTAGAGGGTGTTACTGTTTTTTTTTATGCTTCATAGAAAGGGAAGCCACACGGCTAACGAACTAAAGCTCTGGGATGTAACCGTATTACAACTTTTGTTTCTTTTTGTTTTTACACATTCATGTTTTTTTGGTTGAAAAGACACGAATACAAGAATGTTGAGTATAAGTTTCCAACATGAAAAAAAGAGACGCATCAGACGAGAACCAGTCTCCCCTCCAAGGATGTCAGAAGCTTCGACTAGAAGTGGTTCCAGCTGTTTGTTTGGTTGACTTTCAGCAAGACCACCAATGCCATATTCTGCACCATTTGTCGGAAACACAAACAAAAGAACAACTTTGTCCATCCAGATCCCAACAACTTCAGGAAGTCAAATATCATCGACCAAATGAACACGTACCATCAAAGCAAACGAATCAAACAAAGACGTAAGACTACGCAGAATGGTGGAAAAAGTCTACGAGAACACAGACAAGGCCATGACCACTTATAGGCAACTACTCTTCATCGCCTTAGCAAATCTATCGGTCGAGAAGTTCCAGTGTGTAAACGAGCAAATAATGACAAAGTTGAATGGTGCACAAATTGCAGCGTCAATGTACCAAGAATACACAGCCTGCTCTGAGTTCATCAGCATCATCTCCTCACGGATTGAGAAGAGCGTCATAGACGACATGAGTAGTATTTGCATTGAGCGAGTCCAACGCACCCCTCCAAATAAACCCCCAGTACCCAATACACGCGAAAGTTTTTTGAATTTTTTAAAATGGAAAATTAGAGCATTACTATTAAGCAAAATAAGCAATGCTAAAGTGGCTATTGAATTTATATTTTTAGACATTTACATTTTCAATATTTCAGCATGTCAATTAACGGGTAATACAAAATTGAATAAAATGAATAATTGATTTTTTATGAACTACCTTTACCTTCTTCGCCTTCGTAATCCTTTATTTTTGAAAGTAACAAGATTTGTATATAAAACTTTTTCAATTACAAATATGTCTTTGGTTTAACATGTGGTATATCCCTTTTCAATTTTTTGTCTTATTTTTTGTTACTCTTACTTAATTTTCAATTTTGAACTTAGTTTTCTTTTTTAATTTTCTCCTCTTTTTCCGGGATATAAAAATTTATACATTTTTATTGTACAATTTACTTGCATGAACAGGAGTCATTTTGATAAAAGGATGTACTGTATTATTATAACTTTAAACTATTTGATCTAATACATCATAATATTTAGTAGTTTCATCAGCGGTAAAATATTTATACATATGCTGTTTCATGATTCCTATCCAACGTTTCACAACACTGGATTTTTCTTCGTTCTCAGCCCGCAGCAGCGCTAAGCTTGTCGGTAAAAGTCCACTATAGAGCGCTCAGAAACCTGACATCGGGTCATGCCGCTTTGCCCACAAAGCGACTGGGATGTGTGCCCCAGGTGGTTGAAGGGGATAGCCCTGACATCGAGAGATGCGGGGTCGTCAGGCGATAATGCGGAAAACCTGACCGCAAATCATAGTGGTGCACCGTGTTGGGAAAAATGTCACGTTCCTCGCACGTTAAAGAACCCTGCTGCAAGTTTCGGTAAGAGTAGGACCCGTAGGATCCCCATGCAGGAGACTAAACTTCCCGTCCCTACCCATCACTCCTTTTTCCAGTGGCAGTCAAAACTCTTCTACCCGATTGGCCTTGTGTTCCCATTTCCTCCACTTTATCATCATTTCATGTTCATCTCCCAGATATAGCCGAAATCGTGCTGCTTGGGAGTACAGCAATAACTAACAAACTAAATCGTTCTCAGTTGGATATAAATAAATGTGTTTACCAAGTCAGGACCTTTCTGATCTTCAATTTTTCCGGCACGTCTTCCTCGTTTTGTCTTGTCTAATGGACATTTGAGATTGATTCTCCAAGTTCTGTAATTTTGTTATTACCTTTTTTTATCTTTTAACAATTATTTTACTTGTCGATTATTAAACTCAGAATCTTTATCTGACCAAATATACATTGGTTTTCTTTCTTTAAATAATGCTTTTAATGCTTCACTTACTGATGTCCCTGTTTTATTTTTCAAAGGAACTAACTAGCCATATATGCTAAACACACCTGCAATTGCTAATAAGTATTTATAGTGTTGATTTTGTTTTGATTATTGTTGCATATCTGCCAAATCAACTGCCCATGTTTGATCTATTGATTCAACATGTACGCGCCTTTTGAAAAAAGCTTTTATAACTGTATTATCTAATTTATCTGCTTATTTTTGTGTTCGATTTGAATAATTTGAACATTTCATGTTAATGACTAAATAATGACAGAAGGAAAACTGTGTACAAAATGTAATGAATACTGAGTGAATATCACAAACCAAAAGGTAGGGCGATGGGACTTAAATCTGCATGTAAAGAAGAAGAAACGTACATGGACTTCAACTTTTTGTTTGTTTAGCAGACAAGGATTCTACGACCATTCCTTCATTAGAGGAAAAATGGTGCTTTCGAATGCTGGTTTTGGCCAGAAAAAAGATTCAGTTGTTACTCAATTTCATATAATTGAACAATTTTCCAAAACATGAAGCATTATGGCTAATGGTGGATGAATTTACTGATATCAAAACCAGGAAACATTTGGGATTTGTTGTAAGATACATTGATCAGGTAGATTGTCTTCTGGCGTCTCTTACGCGATAGTCAATTATGTACTGCAGATGTTCTCTCTAGTTCCCTAAAAAAAACTTTTATTTCAATGACTAAAATGTCGTCTCTTGCATCAGATTACAAAACTCATAACAACGTCTGGGCCAACCAATCCATCCCAAGGTGTTGGTTTTAATGTAATAATGTTGTAATTTACACAGTTATCTTTCAAGAGGGGCTTTGTCAAATTCCATCACAACTGTTTTGATTGTTGTCTCTTGCAATGTGTTGTATGAAGGATATTAATTGGGTTTCGCAAGGGTTTTAGATCTAATAAGTATTAATTTAACTTCGACTCAATCTCCATTGAGTCGAAGTTGTGAAACGACTCCTTATAGGAGTTATTGCCCTTTAATCATCAAAATTGACCATTTTTGCAGTTTTTGGACTATATCTTGAAAACCGTAAGAGTTAGAGGAAAAGTTAGCATTGCAGAATTGTTAAGTTCATTGATATCTACACAAATGATTTCAGGGTCAAAATTGTCAGATCAACCGTTTAAGAGTTATTCCCCTTTAACTGTTTTTTTTCCATTAATTTACACTGATTTTCAAAAATCTTCTTCTCTGAAACAACTGAAGGGATTGCATTGATACTTGGTATGCTCGATCTGTAGGATGTCCTCTACCAAGTTTGTGAATTATATACACATCGACAAACCAACATGGCTGCCGTTGCTAAAAATAGAACAGGGGGGTCAGACCATTGTTTTTGGCTTATAACTCGAAAAGTATAAGAGATAGAAAAAATCCGATTTTTAGTTAGTTAGTTAGTTATTGCTTTACTCCCAAGCAGCACGATTTCGGCTATATTCGGGAGATGAACATGAAAATGGTGATACAATGAACATGAAATGATGATGAAGTGGAGGAAATAGGGACACAAGGCCAATCGGATAGGAGAGTTTTGACTGCCACTGGAAAAAGGAGTGATGGGTAGGGACGGAAAATTTTGCCTCCTGCATGGGGATCCTACGGGTCCTACTCTTACCGAGACCTGCAGCAGGGTTCTTTAACGTGCGAGGAACGTGACATTTTTCCCCAACACGGTGCACCACTATGGTTTGCGGTCAGGTTTTCCGCATTATCGCCTGACGACCCCGCATCTCTCGATGTCAGGGCTGCCCCACTCAACCACCTGGGGCACACATCCCAGTCGCTTTGTGGGCAAAGCGGCCTGACCCCGCTATCAGGTTTCTGAGCGCTCTTTAGTGGACTTTTACCGACAAACTTAGCGCTGCTGCGGGCCTATTCGCCTCCCGGGCCCCGCACGGGATGAGAAAATCCGAAGCAACCTTCCTTGTTCAGCATCAAAAGCTCTACAAATCTCTCCATTGAGTCGAAGTTGTGAAACGACTCCTTATAGGAGTTATTGCCCTTTAATCATCAAAATTGACCATTTTTGCAGTTTTTGGACTATATCTTGAAAACCGTTAGAGCTAGAGGAAAAGTTAGCATTGTAGAATTGTTAAGCTCATTGAGATCTACAAAAATGATTTCAGGGTCAAAATTGTCAGATCAACCGTTTAAGAGTTATTCCCCTTTAACTGTTTTTTTTTCCATAAATTTACACTGATTTTCAAAAATCTTCTCTGAAACAACTGAAGGGATTGCATTGATACTTGGTATGCTTGATCTTTCGGATGTCCTCTACCAAGTTTGTTAATTATATACACATCATCAAACCAACATGGCCGCCGTTGCTAAAAATAGAACAGGGGGGTCAGACCATTGTTTTTGGCTTATAACTCGAAAAGTATAAGAGATAGAGAAAATCCGAAGCAACATTCCTTGTTCAGCATCAAAAGCTCTACAAATCTCTCCATTGAGTCGAAGTTGTGAAACGACTCCTTATAGGAGTTATTGCCCTTTAATCATCAAAATTGACCATTTTTGCAGTTTTTGGACTATATCTTGAAAACCGTTAGTGCAGAATTGTTAAGCTCATTGAGATCTACAAAAATGATTGCAGAGTCAAAATTGTCAGATCAACCGTTTAAGAGTTATTCCCCTTTAACTGTTTTTTTTTCCATTAATTTACACTGATTTTCAAAAATCTTCTTCTCTGAAACAACTAAAGGGATTGTATTGATTCTTGGTATGCTTAAACTTTAGGATGTCCTCTACAAAGTTTGTGAATTATATACACGTCGACCAACCAGCATGGTTGCTGTTGCTAAAAATAGAACAGGGGGGTCAGACCATTGTTTATGGCTAAGAGATAGAGAAAATCCGAAGGAAATTATCTTGTTCAGCATCAAAAGGTCCTTGTTGGAGTTATTGCCCTTTAACTGTTTTTTTTTATTAATTTAAACTGATTTCCAAAAATCTTTTCTGAAACCACTGAAAGGATTGTTTTGCAACTTTGTATACTTGAAAGTTTGTGAAATTTATTCAAACTTTGGCATAAGTGATCAGGTGAGCGATTCAGGCTCCTGGGAGCCTCTAGTATAATAAAGTTGTGTTTGACTCCTACCTGACACATTGCTTATAAGTACTTTTAAGGAGATACGATCCTGTGGTTTTGAATATTTTGAATATTTTTCGTTATCCTCTGCGTCTTTCATTATCCATTAAAAAGCATGGGAATTAATTTACTCATAGACCCCCTATTATCTGTTCATTATTTCTAATGTCTAGATAATTACATAAAAAATTTTAGCAAGATTTAATTATTATTTCCATTCTCAATAGGTCAAAAACTGTTTCAATGTTATTCCAATAAAAAACCCAGAGGCGTCCGATTTTCTGCCAATTTTTAAAACCCT
The DNA here is from genome assembly GCA_963971305.1 of Arcuatula senhousia. NCBI lineage: Eukaryota > Metazoa > Mollusca > Bivalvia > Mytilida > Mytilidae > Arcuatula > Arcuatula senhousia. Next base: position 58,026,868 of record OZ020306.1, read on the forward strand.
TCTACATGTATCTTTAAAACCAACTCATGTACATATGTTGTTTTTTTTATTTTACTTTATATATTTTTTTTCTAACAAGAAAGATAATTTTTAGGAACATTTAATTACTTTAATTTTCAGGTGCGTATCTCCTTAATTATTTTCTATCTGATATAAATAATCCTTTCCAAAAGATTAATTTGGTTTTTAAAATGCAATGTAAAGATGATTTATAACAATATTAAAATGAAACTTTTTTTCAACTTGTAGGTATCAAATGATATCATCTTTCAATCATATTTTGATAGATATATGGCACATTTGGTGTAATATGTCATGATATGAATTCTTCCTTCATGCCTTATTGTGTTGTTGTTGGTGTTTCTTTAAGAAAGAAGAGGCAAAGAATTGTTACAAGGTAAACTTGTCTCTAGCATCCTGTAAATCATATTTTTGGACTGCAATAGAGGGTGCTTTTGGAGCGTTTGAACGAACAGAAATTAAGGGTCAGAAGACAAGTGATTCGCTTACTCAATACACATTCTCCCCTTTTATCGAGTGTCCCGTGTGGGGCCCGGGAGGCGAATAGGCCCGCAGCAGCGCTTAGCTTGTCGGTAAAAGTCCACTAAAGAGCGCTCAGAAACCTAACATCGGGGTCAGGCCGCTTTGCCCACAAAGCGACTGGGATGTGTGCCCCAGGTGGTTGAATGGGGCAGCCCTGACATCGAGAGATGCAGGGTCGTCAGGCGATAATGCGGAAAACCTGACCGCTGACCATAGTGGTGCACCGTGTTGGGAAAAATGTCACGTTCCTCGCACGTTCCCTACCCATCACTCATTTTTCCAGTGGCAGTCAAAACTCTCCTACCCGATTGGCCTTGTGTCCCTATTTCCTCCACTTCATCATCATTTCATGTTCATTGTATCACCATTTTCATGTTCATCTCCCGGATATAGCCGAAATCGTGCTGCTTGGGAGTAAAGCAATAACTAACTAACTAACCTTTTATCGAGTAAAGGACGACAATCAACGAGTTTCTATATTAAACAGATTATCCTCTGGAGACATAACTTTAGAAGAATTCAGAAAATTATGTGCATCTGACATGTAAGTACGCTTTTGAATTTGAAATATTGAATTGTTCTCTATAAAAATACCATATAAGCATTAGGGGTTTATGCATGTGGCTGTTACATTTTATCTCATATAAAGGTAAATATTTTGCTTGAACTATGATAATTGCTTCTATATCATGTATATTTCATTCATTTATTAATGTTTTATGGCAAAAGATATTAAACGATTAGTCAATAAAATATGATATAGACATCAGTTTGATAAGAAAAGCTTAATAAACGAGATACATTACATGCATAATAAAATATGCAAAATTTATACATCATATTAAAATGAAAATAAATCATGTAATCACGCATTAGACTATATATTATAAAGTAAGCCATTTAATTTTATTTCAAGTATATTTGCCCAATTATTAATGATACATCCTTTATTACTTAAACCAGAACACATATAGAAACAGACACAGTGAATGGGACAAAAGGATCCAGCACTTCAGCATGTTCAGTGAGTGACCGAAAAAAATCCAAAAAGTAAGTATTGTTAGTTATTTTTCAAAAGTAAGGTAAAAATATATTTTATAAAATAATATATAAATGTGTCTAAAAATATCACAAAACATTCAAACTAATTAAATTGACCCTATTCGGAACAACATTGGTTTACGTGTTTTCGTTAATAAAGTAGCACAGTGATAAACTTAATCAATAGATATCCATATCAAAACCATGCAACTACAAATTTAGGACAAAAGTTTATTTCAGTTTTAATTATCCAGTATATTTTTCTGTCGACGCATAAGACAAGACTCCAATTTTGATAAAATCAAATTCTGACTTTACCAGTTTTATCAGAAAACCTTACCGAAATGTCTACCAAAGATGGCTTTTCAGCAGACTATGTATTTTTTGTCTCCCCTGCGACGAAAAGTCGTGGGAGGCGAGACATAGGTATTACTTTCCGGCGGCGACGATTGGCGTAAACTTTTTTGTAAGACTTTTGTGGAAAATGAATTGCTGGAAAAGTATAATCTAATATTTGGTATACAGACAATTCATGTTATGGTCTACATAACTGTCACCATGCCATTTGACCCTGGCCCCATTTTCACGCTCCACTGACTCGGTGAACTTAAGTCTTTTTTTAGACAGAAAACTTCTTTGTAAGACTTTTTTGGAAAATGCATTACTTGAATAATATAGTATAATTACTTGTTTATATTGTATTTTCTTTGTGTTTAGTCTTTAATGTTAAGTCTGTTTCTCAATGGCTTTGGTATCTAGAATCATTTTAGTTGGTCCACAGGAAAATGTTGAGAATTTATGAACAAATAGTCTAATAGCTAGGTATTCGGATGGTGCCAGTAGGCGAGACACACTTTAGTGTTAACACTTGTAATGTTTAAATATCTTTATTTTTGTAATGTTTATTTATACTCTCATTTTTTTACTATTATTTAAAACTTTTTTTTATAGAAAAACAGATATAAAAGAACAATCTGAAAATATGTTTAAAGATCCATCACACAATAAAGATACTTATGTGAATCATTTACAAATGTTGAGGGCTGAGGAATCAAAAAGAAAAGTAGTTGAACAACAGCTTGAAGCGCTAAAGAAGACAAAGGTTGATCTTATGCAGCAGATCAATATTTTAACAAATGTAAGTTAACAATTTAAACATTTTATAGCTATAGTTTCACAACATTACTGCTTTGAACATTCCATTATTTTATACCCCTGCTTTGAAGAAGAGGGGGTATACTAGTTAAACTGTTCGTCATTCCGTCCGTACGCAACATAAAGAAACTTGAAATTTGGTATATGAGTGATATAAGTGACTAATGATTAAAATTTTTTGAAACAGTTTTCTCAGCAACTATTAGCATTTATCAAAGCAAATTAATATTTTCTAAATTATAATAAATAATTTAGATATGTAGATTGAATATTGCAATAGGCTAAATGAAAAAAAAAATTATTTTATATCTGTCTTAAGGATTGTCACTCATAAACTTTTTTATATCAAAGATTTTATGATTTCTGATGCAAATGACAGATAATTGTATATTTAATCAAGTGACAAAATGAAAACTATAGGTCTGTAGGGTTGTTTCCGAGATATTAACGTCAAAAATTTGGCGGGAAATATTTCTCTAGATTTTACATAACTCTAACATTTTGACGTTTTGGGGCTTAAAAATCATGAAGTAAAATCAAGAATTTAAGAAATTTTATTCAGTTGGTTTTAATAACCTGTAGGGGTCAGTGTGCAAAACATTTCTTCAGTATTCAAAGGTATAAAACAAAATCGTTTATATAAATATGCACAATTTTATTAAATTTTACAACCAATTAAATTTTGTAGACAAACCAGAGGCACCTGTCTGAATACAAAGATGCAACTGAAAAGTTAAAACAGAAAATCCGCCAACAGGAGCTTATGTTGAAAGCTAAATCTGTAAGTAAATTTTGAATATTTCATTATAAAATAAAAATAAAAATTTAAACATCAACTAAGCCATAAAAATGGACCATAGCATGATTTTCAAAATTGATGAAACATTTCATCAAATTTTTTCTAAAGAAAAGTGCCTTTAATCATGTAAAAATTATGATTCTTATATTAAGCCATGTTTAGTAAACACATGTTTTCACTTCAGGTAACAGAACAAAAGCTACAAAAAGAGTTAGACATGATGAAATGTCATGCAGAAATTGCAGAGGAAACAGCTGCTCGTGCAAGAGCTATAATGTCTGATAAAGTTAAGCAGGTATTTTAATTGTACTCCAACTTGTTACTATTCCTTAAAAAATCTTAAAAGTTTGCATGTCATCACCGTTCATTATTTCACAAACTGTCTTTTAAACTAGAATGGCTGTCTTCCACGGAGTCGTTGATCGTTAACCTCATAAAATAATCGGTTATCAGAAAGTAGATGATCGTGTTACTCCCATAAAATCATGCTCCACACCAAAAAGTACTATCGGTACATCAAGAGACTGTGACATGTAGTTGCTCAGAAAATTGGAAAATTTTGACAATTTTTTGGTGAAACTTGACGCTGCAACATGACAAATAGTTCCAAAGTAATAATCCCTTTTTGTTGTTTTGCAGAAAATTGCCTATGAAATGAAAATGCATTAAGATAATGTAACGAATTTTGGGATAGCCAAGGAATTACATCTATATAATTCCTTGTGAAAGCTATATTTTTTTCATCTTGATCATCTGTAACCTAGTCCTATGCATGATTATTCCTTTTAGTTATTTTTTTTTATTGTGTCAAACTTTCAAATATCTTTCTAAATATAAACAAGCACCTGACGTCTATAAATAGATAATTCTACTTTCAGTTTTAAACGAATGAATTATGCATCTAAATATGTTGAATCTAATGTTTTCTTTAGCATATAATTGTGTAATAATGTTTGATTGGTTAACTTATGATTGATTTCAGGTAGATTAGATCGCCGAAGTCTGGTCAACGCGTTTTACTAAGTTTGCGTAATTTCTCGTTCTTTTACCGTCGTCAAAACTGTCGTATTTTAACCATATTTCATCTAGATTAATCATTTAAAGTACTTGAGGTTCAAGAAATCGTTAAGAACTATCGTTTTATACCACAAATTGTGTGAATTTATGTATTTTGTTAAAGTTTAGCGTATATAACCTCCTATTTCATTTGGCTTGAAGGACTGAGTCGTCACATAACTTACGTTTTTCTATATTTCTAGTTGGAAATTTAACTTCAAAATCGCTAGTAATATTGGTCCTAGGTGGAGAATCAATGTAGTAATCCGTTTTAATGTCTAGTCCTTATGAAAATCGAATAAATCGTAAAAATCTAGTTTGTCACAAACACACGACTCAACGTTGTTCAGTTTTGACAATTGCCGTAAGTCAGTTTTAATGTCGTTAAACGTCTATGACGTCACATGAGTCGTGGACTTGCATAAATAGCGCGAAATTTGCTTGAATTATTCAGTCGTGATCCGACTCACGAGGTACTAAGTACACTCGATAAAAACTCCGAGATCCTTTGAACTGAGTTCAATAAAGCGACTCCACGCCACACCTTCATACCGGAAGTCTTTTACGTTTTATTATCTGAAGGTTATTATCTAGAGCGACTCACTTCCATATTATTTTAATAAAGTATCTAGTAAACGATTATTCGTTGAAATACAAAGAAGTTTCATAAAACTTTGCACATATATCTATACTAAGTAAACGATCTCTGATCGTTGAATGATCTTGAATATCTAATGCAAACTTATTCTAGAATCCCATCCAACATCAATTACCTCAAGGTTATTTGCTATTGTGACTCACGCGAGACGACTCACGTCAGATTATCTACGTAAACGATTACTCGTTGAAATATAAAAAGATTCATAAAACTTATACATCTGCTATAGGTCAATATTTAGTGAGTCTCGCGAGTCATACATTTATTGAATTGGGATGTGGAACTAGTGTCGCTTCAGTTTAAATAGAAACCCTTCATTTTTCACACGAATCGGCATATACAAATAATCAAGTAGACGTTTAACGTCGAATTTTATGTTAACTTCGTAAGTGCTACTCGCATACAATTTCTATAAATTATTTATCCGTATTTCATGAACGCTTGACCAGAGCTTCCGTGCGATATCTTTAATTTCACTTGAAAATTGATAATATTTAACTTTAATTTGTAAATACGTTTTAACTTTTATCAGAACCTGTTACAAGTTGAATTTATTACTTGATTAAATAATCAAATTTTATGATTTAATCTGTGTCAATCTCAGGCAGTATAACTTGGGTCGTTTAGCACATCACTTGGCTTGTCCGGTGTCGTCTTTGGTTGTTGTGTGGAATAAAGTACATGAGACAACATAACTTGGCAAATAGTTTATTCATAGTTGCTTCAGCGTAGCGTCGCCAGGGACGCTACATTTGGTGGCCATTGTGGGGATCCCTTATTTTCAACGGGGATCAATTATCAAGCTGAAGTTAATTTCAGATATTTGTCCAGATGTCTATATCCAATACACCAAGACAACCAAGTTTTGTCATGTTAGATCAATCCAGCGAGCACAGCGAGGACACGGCGGAGTTCTCGGGAGCCGCATTACGACTCCCCGCATCAGCAATAAATCAAAACACCAATGTTAATGATAGGAGTCTTATAGATCTCACTCCTTCTGGTGAAATCCAGATGCGGGCTATCAACTCAAATATAAGAACCACACAATCCTCTGATTTCACGTCTGCATGTAACATTGAGAAACAAAATGAACAAGATTGTAGACGAACAACAAGAGATAATTTTAGGGGAGAAGGTAGAAGGGCAGAGGTATTTCAGGAGGGTCATTATATAGGCGATGATAGAGATCGCCGGGAATCTATTAGGGTATCCTATGGAGGGGGAGATAGTCTAAATCTCAATAGACAGGCAGATCTCCGCGGTCGGAGTGACCAGTGCTATGGGCCCGGCACTAACTCTTCATGGAAGGCAACTTCTAGCACGCGTGTTAGAGGACGCGGTGATGCTGTCCGAGTGGACAGAAACGGGTGTGTTTCAGACACCATAACAACTCCAGAGGAGATCACTGACGTGATAAATGGGCAAACTAGACGTGCTAATCCCCAATCAATGTTTCATGCAGGCGGAGGTCCTTCAAACCATCAGGTCCAGTCTCAATTTCCAAATAATAACATATCTCAGAGTAAACCTAAAAAACCACCGATATTTGATGGTACGGGTAGTTGGCAGGATTTTCTTGTCAAGTTCGAAATGATTTCTGCGGTTAATAGGTGGGACGATTTTACAAAAGCATTTGAATTAGCTACGAGTTTAGGTGGAGTAGCACAGGGTATCGTTACTGATGCCGAGCCTGGTAAAAGATTTGATTATGAGTATTTGGTTTCGACCTTAACTGCGCGGTTTGAGCCAGTTAATCAAGAGAATTTGTATAAAGTACAAATGAATTCATATTATCGTAAACCTGGTCAGGGTTTGCCAGAAATGGCTCAAGATATCAGAAGAATTACTAGGTTGTCGTACCCCACGGCACCTGTTGACATACGAAATCAGCTTGCAAAAGATTGCTTTATCAGGGCATTAAATGACCCAAAAATCCAGCTCTCTATCTTTCAGAGGACACCAAAATCTATTGATGATTGTGTTATGTACGGGGTAGAGTATGAATCATTTATTCTTGATCAAAAGAGAATGGGTAGCTCAAAACAAGGTCTGCGCATGGTAACAGACATGCATGAGTATGATGAATCAGAAGATGATATCGTCAATCATTTATCACTGATAAATGAAAAGATAGATAAACTCGATCAAAAATCAGGAAAACCTAGTGGTTGTTTCTATTGTGGCAAATCTGGTCACATAAAAAGGGACTGTCGTAAATTTGAATGGGACAAAAAGCACAATTCTGTCCAGAAAGCAAACAAAAATCAATGCTCTAAGAGCACTCAATGTACACAAACTGATAATAAGATGTTGTCCACAACTTCGGGAAACATGTAGATGCTGGAGATGTGGACCAATCACCAGCAGACGGTTTTAATGAAACTAGGTCCATGAATATCTCAAAATCAAATAGACAAGGCAGTTTATTTTTAAAATGTTTTATTCAAAATGTACATGTTAACTGCTTAATAGACACTGGTTCAACAATATCAATCCTACATCCTAGAAAGTATCATCTTATTTTAGATGAGCTTAAGCCTAAAATCAAAACCCATGGGTCGAAATTATGTCTAGCAGACGGTGGGCAGCTTGAAACGTTGGGTTGTGTTGAATTACAAATCAAAATTAGTGATCAAGTGGTCACTCATGAATTTATCCTGGCTGAAATTGACGTGCCTGCAGTTATAGGTTACGACTTCTTGCATAGATTTGATTGTACACTTAAGATGGGAGAAGGCATACTTATTTTTGGCAAACATAAAGTTCAATGTTCAAGAGAGTCTCAAATGAGCTCACTGTTCAAAATTTCACTTGCCGAAAAGGTAGTAATACCTCCAAATTCTGAGATTATTACGCATGGTAATATTCTAGGCGATTCTAGCCTTATCATGGATGCTATTGTTGAACCATTGCAAAGCAAGCAAAATGAAAATATCATGGTAGCCAAATCTTTAGTAGACCCTAGCTGTGGTCGAATTCCATTGCGATTGGCTAACATTACGGATTTGGAAGTTTCACTTCCTAGTTTTATATGCGTAGCAGCATGTAAACAAATAGATATTGAAAAGTCTAGTTTATCTGAAGAAGACAGTAAATTGAGATCTTTAAAGGTCGATAATGATAATGATTTTCCGAGCCATCTAAAAGCTCTGAAAGAAAACAGCAGCATTTTACTAACAGAGTCGCAACAAAAGCAACTCTCTGATCTATTGCAAAAACATCAAAACACATTCTCCAGAAATAAATATGATCTAGGTACTGCTAGCAGCATTAAACATAAAATTGACACGGGTAACGCTAAACCTTTCAAACAGCCATTGAGGCGTATACCTATTAACAAAAGGGAGGCAGTCGACAGGGAGATTCAACGACTCCTTGACTCTAAAATCATAGAGGCTTCTACAAGCCCTTGGGCATCAAATATAGTTCCTGTAACCAAGAAAGATGGGTCAGTCCGCATATGTGTGGATATGAGGAGTCTCAATAATCTAACTGTTAAGGATTCCTATCCTCTCCCACGTATAGACGACTCACTTGATGCATTACGTGGTTCCAAATACTTTAGTGTTTTAGATCTCTCCAGTGGTTACTTCCAGGTTGAAATGGATGAAAAAGATAAAATCAAAACAGCTTTTACTAGCTCAAAGGGTCTTTTTCACTTTAGGGTGATGGCTATGGGACTTTGTAATGGGGTAGCCACTTTTCAGCGTTTAATGGAATATGTTTTAGCAGGACTGAACTGGAAGACATGTTTGATTTATATAGATGATATCATTGTTTTTTCTGATACAGTCGAGTCTCACATGGAGAGGCTCAATGATGTTCTAGACAGATTAGCTAAAGAAGGTCTTAAGATATCTCCTGACAAGTGTTCATTGTTCCAGAATCGTGTGTCTTTCTTAGGACACATAGTGACTTCTGATGGGGTTGCTGCTGATCCTGCAAAAATTGAATGTGTCAAGTCATGGCCAATACCAAAATCTGTTAGGGATGTGCGAAGTTTTCTTGGCACATGCTCTTACTATCGTAAGTTCATTAAAGGCTTTGCTTCTATTGCAAAACCTTTGCACAAGCTTACTGAAAAGAATTGTCAATTTATGTGGTCAGAAGAATGCCAAAATGCATTTGAAAAGCTAAAAATGGCTCTAATAACATCTCCTATTTTGGGTTTTCCAGATATGACAAAATCTTTTATACTAGATACTGATGCTAGTGGTCATTCGATTGGTGCTGTAATTTCTCAGATTATAGATGATAAAGAAGTTGTAATTGCTTATTTTAGTAAAGCTCTAAGTAAAGCACAGCGACAGTATTGTGTGACTCGAAGGGAGTTGTTAGCTATTATTCTGGGTATTAAACAGTTTCATCATTATCTATATGGGTCAGAGTTTCTGATACGCACAGATCATGGTGCACTTACCTGGCTTTTGAGATTCACAAATCCTGAGGGCCAGATGGCTAGATGGTTAGAGATGTTAAGCACCTACAATTTTCAAATACAGCACCGCCCAGGCAGACAACACGGAAACGCGGATGGTCTATCGCGAAGGCCATGCAGCGATTGCAAATATTGCGACAGACAAGCACAAAAAGAGAATTGTGCAAGTGTCGACCAAAAAGATTCATGTAGAAGGGTAAAAACAAGATCAATGAAAAGCAACTCGCTTTCCACGGACGAGTTTCCTATACAATGGTTCAGTCATAAATCAGAAGAAGAGATTTCTGAAGCTCAGAAATCCGATCCAGTACTCTCAAAACTACACAGAATGAAGACAGAGTTTCATGAGAAACCTGAATGGTCTAAAGTAGCAATTGAAAGTATTCCTTTAAAAAGATTCTGGTCCCAATGGGACAGAATTTTGATCAGAAATGATGTACTGTATCGAAAGTGGATACATGCTACTACTGAAGAAACTATCATGCAGTTATTGCTACCACAAAAGTGGATTACAGAGGTTCTTGAACTTTTACACGATGGTTTGCAGGCTGGTCATCTTGGAATTAAGAAGACCACTGCACGGGTTCAAAACAGATTTTATTGGCTAGGGTACAAGCCAGATGTTGTAAAGCACATCCAGCTTTGCAGTATATGTCATTCCAGAAAAGCTCCATCGAAAAAGTCGAAAAGCAAGATGAAACAGTATATTGTTGGCGCTCCTTTAGAGAGAGTGGCTATGGACTTAATAGGTCCTTTGCCCTTGTCTTATGGAGGGAATAAATATGCCCTTATTATCTCAGATTACTTTACTAAATGGGCTGAAGGCTATCCTTTGCCAGACATAGAGGCAAAGACTGTTGCAGATAGCTTTGTTGTAAATTTCATCACCCGGTTTGGTGTGCCGCGTGAAATCCATACTGACCAAGGCAGACAGTTTGAGTCCAAGTTGTTCAGTGAATTATGTGAGATCTTTCGTATTCACAAAACTAGAACAACCGCCTTTCGACCACAGAGCGATGGGTTGGTCGAAAGGTTGAACAGAACTCTTGAAGATATCATAAGTAAATACATAAGTCTTAATCAGAAGGACTGGGATGAACACCTTCCCTGGGCCATGATGGCTTATCGATCTGCTGAGAACGAGAGTACCAAACTCTCGCCTTGTATGATGATGTTCGGTAGGGAGATTGAACTTCCTATAGATTTAATCTATGGTCCACATCCTCAAAAAGAATCATTTCCTTCTGAGACTAGTGCTTGCTCTAGCTATGTCGAAGGGGTACAGAAACTGTTATGGAAAGTACATGAGAAAGCGAGAAGCAATGTTATAACTGCCAGTGATAGGCAGAAACGCCAATATGATATGAATGCTAGGCAAAATTCTTACAAGGTCGGAGATCTTGTGTGGCTTAATCAATTGGCAAGGTCAAAAAATATAAGCCCAAAGCTTCAAAAGCATTGGGATGGTCCATTTATCATTGCAAAAGTGATCTCAGATGTTATTTATAAAATAAAAAGAGAACACAATGCAAAATCATATGTGGTTCACCATGATCGATTAAAACCGTTCTATGGGAGAAGCTAATTTAAGTTAGGCTAATATCAAGTAAATCAAAGTACTGTCAGCACTGTCAGCAACAGGTCTTTGTCAATCTTTAATCTGAAAGATAATAAAAATAATCAATATTAGTAAAATAATATTTATTGCGAATATCTGTGTTATCAAACACATTATCAAAAAAAAAAAAAAATCAATTCCAGTTTTGGCTGTATACGAAACTCTATCGCTCCGGAATCTCTGGTCACGCGCAATTTTTGTTGTGGAAGTATGCACATGTGGCAGATCAATCCAGATTTTTATTTTTTTAAAAAAATGCTCTCCTCTATCGGTTTCAGATGGAATTTAGATGCAGAAAATGTCCTGCCACTTACAGAAATCAAGCAGCCTTAATGAGGCATTGTAGAAACTATCATCCTAAAATAATGATAAAATGCAACAGATGTTCGTACATGGTGCCGCCAGGTCTAAGATATAGGATGCATAGACATCAAAAAGAGAAACATGGACTGACGCGTGATGACGTAATTGAAGTCCCAATTCCAGATTCAGATGAAGACAGAAACTCTAGTATCCAAAACCAGATGTCCTTAGGAGGCAAAGAGGGGTCTACCAGCGAGAGGAAGTCAACACCCAAGGCATCAAAATCCAATCCGTCAACATCCAAGCCTTCAACATCCACATCCAAGCCTTCAACATCCAATTCTTCAATGGGTCATGCGTTTACCCTCATTTCGACTCCAGAGAGGTCGCCAGTAGATATTATGTACGGAATCGAGAACCATCCTCCAGTAAGCCCACTGAAAGCTGAATTACAGTCTTTATTTTCTTCAAAGAGACCAATCTCGCCACTCCCTGCTACACCCAGCAAAGTTAAAAAAGTTGATTTGGATCAACAACCATCCACATCAAAGGCTTACTCCATGGACAAAAAGGACAATAGCCACCTGGCCCTACCAAATAAAGAAGAAACGGAGAGTGGAAAGAGGTGGCAGAGGTTTCTGGCGCCACCTAGCTCTTATCAGAGGGGTGAACTGGCAGAAAAGATTGGCGAGATACGAAGAAAGGCGGTAGCCAGCAACAATTACGTAGGCAAAGTTCTGCCCTTCGGATACAGTTGTGTCAAGAAGGATGAGCGTGTTATTTTTCCAGATGGAACAATGTACATTTTAACTGCCACATGGGTTTCAGACCCAAAGACAAGTCAACTGGTAGATAAAGAGCAACAGACATATCGGACGTTAGAGATGCCATTCGTTGCGTGTCCTATCTTCGATAAAACTACCAATACCGATGACCTTGGACAGAGCTCGCAAGGCAGCAACAAACCAGAATTAGCTTCCGAAACTCAGGATACTAGAGAGGTAATCATTATCGATTCCGATTCCGATGACATCATGGATATACAGGAAGTCTCAGACAACAGTGACACGGACAGTGACAGTGACAGCTCTTGCCCCAGTAAGACAGAATCCGATGTAGAATCAGAAACCGTTGAAGTCACCATTATAACAGAGGACTCCAGTAACGAAGACAATTAAAGTGTTATAGTGACATAATAATCGTATTATTTTAAAGACATTCAGACGTATATATATATGTGCACTATCGTATTTGCTGACATTTTGATATTTCTATGAACTGTATTGTTTTCATATTTTAGATTTTTTATGAAAATGCTTTATGAATAATGGAATTTTCCTGTACGAGGACGTACAGATTTTCAAGATGGGGGGGCTATGTAACGAATTTTGGGATAGCCAAGGAATTACATCTATATAATTCCTTGTGAAAGCTATATTTTTTCATCTTGATCATCTGTAACCTAGTCCTATGCATGATTATTCCTTTTAGTTATTTTTTTTTATTGTGTCAAACTTTCAAATATCTTTCTAAATATAAACAAGCACCTGACGTCTATAAATAGATAATTCTACTTTCAGTTTTAAACGAATGAATTATGCATCTAAATATGTTGAATCTAATGTTTTCATTAGCATATAATTGTGTAATAATGTTTGATTGGTTAACTTATGATTGATTTCAGGTAGATTAGATCGCCGAAGTCTGGTCAACGCGTTTTACTAAGTTTGCGTAATTTCTCGTTCTTTTACCGTCGTCAAAACTGTCGTATTTTAACCATATTTCATCTAGATTAATCATTTAAAGTACTTGAGGTTCAAGAAATCGTTAAGAACTATCGTTTTATACCACAAATTGTGTGAATTTATGTATTTTGTTAAAGTTTAGCGTATATAACCTCCTATTTCATTTGGCTTGAAGGACTGAGTCGTCACATAACTTACGTTTTTCTATATTTCTAGTTGGAATTTTAACTTCAAAATCGCTAGTAATATTGGTCCTAAGTGGAGAATCAATGTAGTAATCCGTTTTAATGTCTAGTCCTTATGAAAATCGAATAAATCGTAAAAATCTAGTTTGTCACAAACACACGACTCAACGTTGTTCAGTTTTGACAATTGCCGTAAGTCAGTTTTAATGTCGTTAAACGTCTATGACGTCACATGAGTCGTGGACTTGCATAAATAGCGCGAAATTTGCTTGAATTATTCAGTCGTGATCCGACTCACGAGGTACTAAGTACACTCGATAAAAACTCCGAGATCCTTTGAACTGAGTTCAATAAAGCGACTCCACGCCACACCTTCATACCGGAAGTCTTTTACGTTTTATTATCTGAAGGTTATTATCTAGAGCGACTCACTTCCATATTATTTTAATAAAATATCTAGTAAACGATTATTCGTTGAAATACAAAGAAGTTTCATAAAACTTTGCACATATATCTATACTAAGTAAACGATCTCTGATCGTTGAATGATCTTGAATATCTAGTGCAAACTTATTCTAGAATCCCATCCAACATCAATTACCTCAAGGTTATTTGCTATTGTGACTCACGCGACTCACGTCAGATTATCTACGTAAACGATTACTCGTTGAAATATAAAAAGATTCATAAAACTTATACATCTGCTATAGGTCAATATTTAGTGAGTCTCGCGAGTCATACATTTATTGAATTGGAATGTGGAACTAGTGTCGCTTCAGTTTAAATAGAAACCCTTCATTTTTCACACGAATCGGCATATACAAATAATCAAGTAGACGTTTAACGTCGAATTTTATGTTAACTTCGTAAGTGCTACTCGCATACAATTTCTATATATTATTTATCCGTATTTCATGAACGCTTGACCAGAGCTTCCGTGCGATATCTTTAATTTCACTTGAAAATTGATAATATTTAACTTTAATTTGTAAATACGTTTTAACTTTTATCAGAACCTGTTACAAGTTGAATTTATTACTTGATTAAATAATCAAATTTTATGATTTAATCTGTGTCAATCTCAGGCAGTATAACTTGGGTCGTTTAGCACATCACTTGGCTTGTCCGGTGTCGTCTTTGGTTGTTGTGTGGAATAAAGTACATGAGACAACATAACTTGGCAAATAGTTTATTCATAGTTGCTTCAGCGTAGCGTCGCCAGGGACGCTACAATAATATACCATTTTGAAATACGTTGATATTCTCTAAAGCTGAGCAATCCAGATAACAGCCATTATGAATACATAAAATAAACATGTTTTATAAACATGATAAACAAAACGTCTGGGTTGTTAAGGTTTTAGCTTTGAGATGAATAAGTAGCTAATTTTTATACAATTTGTTTTCAATTAAAGAGTATTGATTGAATCAGTATTTCAATAAAATGATATTTACTTTGATTTTGTGTCCATGTTTCCATAGCATGTCAAATGCTCTGTTTTTTCTAAAGCCACTTTGAAGGGGGGTATAAAATTTATTTGTTTCTTAAAACCATCTTAATCTATTATTTACCATTTTCTCCATAATCTTATTAAGATTTGAGGTAAGTGAGATAGGGCGATAAGATCTTAACCATGTTTGATATTGGGAACAAATATGGGATGTCTCCATGTTGAGGGGAAGTCTTATAATAACCATATAAAAAGTAATATTACACTTAGACTTCTATCTGAGAAATGTTTAAACATGTTTGATTTTCAGGATGAAAGTGCAATGATTGACTTGGATGATGTAAGCGCCATCATCCAGGAGGATGGTTCATTCATCTCTTTCACTAATGATGATGTACTTAAAGATATGGCTGAAAGTTTGTTAGTACAATGCGTCATACTTTGTATCTAGATCAGCTAGTAGGATCCTATAATATAATTTACTAAAGGTACAAATTATTATAGGCATATACATCATGTTATGGATTGAATATGATAAAACCGTATTAAATTTAACACCTATTCCTTATACATATTATAGATAAGTCCCGTGCGGGGCCCGGTTGGCGAATAGGCCCGCAGCAGAGCCTAGCTTGTCGTAAGAGGCGACTAAGGGTCTTGGGATTCTGAGGTCGGGTCAGTGCTCAGCCCACATAGCGACCAAGTGTGTACCCTCTATTGTCAGCTCTATAATACGGAAACCCTGACCGCCGACCATAGTGGGCCAACGTGTGTGGAGAGTGCAACGCTTCATGCACGTAAAAGACCCCTTTGTGGACCGCCGAGTAGTGCACCACATAGGCTAAATTTTCCGCCCCTATCCACCCCTCCCCTTTTTTCTGTGGTTCTTCAAAATTTACCGTTCCTTTTGTTTCCCACCCCACCCCTATATTTCATCTATCATCATCATCACCAACTCACTCACTCACAAAATATGTGTATCTGTGTAGTTCAGATGAGCGATTCCGTTCTCCTAGGAGCCTCTTGTTTGTGTGTATCAAAGGTCATTTACATTTTTCAGAGGTGTTCCAAAACCACAGTACGTTCTTAAAATAGTGAGTGAGTGAGTTGGTGTTTTACGCCCGTGCAACGCTATATAGGTTATTTACAGGCGATGAACATGAAAAGGATGATAAAATGAACATGAAATGATGATGATAAATGAAATATGGAGATGGGGTGGGAAACAAAGGACCGGAAAATTTTGAAGAACCACAGGAAAAAGGGGAGAGGTGGGTAGGGGCGGAAAATTTAGCCTATGTGGTGCACTACTGGGCGGTCCACAAAGGGGTCTTTTGCGTGCATGAAGCGTGGCACTCTCCACACACGTTGGCCCACTATGGTCGGCGGTCAGGGTTTCCGTATTATAGACCTGACAACCCCCGCGGACGAGGGCTACCCTATTCAGCCACCTAGGGTACACACTTGGTCGCTCTGTGGGCTGAGCACTGACCCGACGTCAGAATCCCAAGACCCTTAGTCGCCTCTTACGACAAGCTAGGCTCTGCTGCGGGCCTATTAGAAATGATGTACAAGTGTATAAAGTCATGAAATTCAGCAAGTGATATGGCGATTTTGTATATACAGCTATGGACAAAAGACGTTGTTTTTGTTTTTGTTTTGTTTTTTTTTTTTTTTGTTTTTTTTTTTTTGAAAATGATGTACAAGTGTTTAAGATGATGAAACTCATCATATTTGTCATATGGAGATGATTTCATAATAGACTTAGGCATTTTGGGGTCGCCATGACATGTTTTTTTATATAAAGAAATAAATTAAAAAATGGTTTAAACATTTTATTTCGTATTACATATTAGTAATTATAACAATAAGCACAATACTAGACAAGTTATGAATGTCATTTAGGCACTATTCATTACAGTCATTATAATCAGTTTGAATCACTTACAATCGTCGTCTGACTCGTCTCGGCTAATGAACCTTCTTCGTCTTCAGTATCTGAGTGGAACAACTCGGCAAGTTCTGGTGTCAATCTGGTATCGAAGTTGACAAGTGGTTAATCATCGTCAGAGTCGGACTCGGCATCTTCTGGGTCGTCTGAAGGCAGCATTTCAGCTTTGCGAAACCCATTCAATACACAGGTAGTAGGGACGGATTTGGCGATATCTTCCAGTGGCTGTAAAGACTTGTCAGCAAAAGTCATTCAAGTCTCCCATTGGCAGCGCATGTGCATCTTGAAGGTGCGGTTGACACTGGTATCAAGAGGTTGTAGAATCTTGGTCATTTCACTGGGTATGATGACTGGTGTGGTGTGACTCTTTCGAGTACGTCTTTAATGTCATCAGTGATGTGGGCACGCATACTGTCCATCACTAACAGGGCAATGTTGTGGTGGAAAAAACCATCAGAACGTTTAGAGTAGCATTCTCTCAACCAGGCCTTCATCATGTCGCCGTCCATCCAGCCCTTCTCGTTCACCTTAATGACAACACCTTTTGGAAACTTTTCTAAGGGCATTGTTTTCCCATTGTCATCCCATATTAATGATTTGGTCTGGGTTTATGCTGTACTCAATTTTGGTGTGGCAGTATTGGAGGAAAAGCTCAAGTATCTCTTCGAAGCCTGCTGGAAGCGACTGGCATACAGTGGTTCTGGCTCTGATGGACATCTGTTTCCTTCCATGAAGGTCCGCCTTGAAAATCAACTCAGCCCAAATCTTTGGCAATGGTGATGGCTTTCAGTCTGATCTGGACTGTGCTGACCCTTCTGTCTGCTGCCCTCTGCTCTAGCACCCACGTCTCAACTTGGTCTTCAAGGACTTGCCATCTGGCTTTCTTGCCCCGATTGGCTCTCTTGGTCTTCTTTGTCAGTCTAAGTGTGTCTTCTTGATTTCTCCAAACTCGTACCATTGACTCGTTGATGGAGACCTCCATCTAGCTTTACGTTTTGCTAATTGTAGAATTAACTTGAGGGTTGCTCTTATAGCTGAAATGGAAAGTACTTTTTTGAAATATTGATATACAACTTAAAATAAATAAACATTTTTTTGTACCTGTTTTGGTGTTGTTTTACAAACAATAAAAAACAGCACTTTTGTTTTACCCCAAATGACTTTACTAGTGATGGTGTGTATATGTCCCAGTAGTTACACGCTTACATAGTTGCATCGCCATGGCAGGGTATGCTGAGTGAGCAGTAGCTCACAGATTCCTTGTTTTCAACACTTACAACAATGTTTAGATTTTATGAGCACCTTTTGATCTCGAAACTTATTGATTTATAACACGAAAATTTGTTTTCAATTAAAGCCTTGCTATAAAAATGTATACACATTATTCATAAGTTTTCTTGTGTACTAATGTCTTTTATATATTTTCAGGTATGACAGACGAGGAAAAGAGAGAATTTGTCACAATCCAGATCCATTTCAAGAAAAAAAAGGATCAGTGGTTAAGTACATGCCATATCACAATGAGAAAAGATTATGGGAAAATTTAGGGTAGGTTTCATATGCTTGTGTGAATAATTTCATTAAAAGCTTTACATTTTGCAAATTAACATGAGGGTTGCTCTTATAGCTAAAATTGAAATTACGTTATGAAATATTGATATACAACTTAAGATAAATTAACCATTTTTTATACCTGTTTTGGTGTTGTTTTACAAACAATAAAACATAAAAAGCTTCGCCGAGTGCAGCATGATTCGACCGCAACAAGTTGAACCCTGTACCTTTTAGGCCAAATATGGATAGTCAATTGCTCTGCACACATGCAGCCCATGGTGGACTGACAAAGGTTTTTGACACATGCAGCTATGGTGGACTTTCCACTTACATTTTTCAACATTAGACCACAAATTTTCCATTTTGGTCCTTAATTACATAATAGGGGAAAAGGGGGGGTTGCAAAAATTAATTCTCAATTATGTATCCCCCCGTGCGGGAACCGGGTGTGAAAAGAATAGTCCCGCAGCCGCCCGTAAAGCTTGTCGTAAGAAGCGACTAAACGGGTCAACATGTTTGCCGTGTGTTGCGACCTGTGTCGGGGGAGGACGGGATCCTGGTCCACGTATGTGGGCTTTGGCCCTTACTTCTCCTAGACAGGCGGTCAGATTTGGCTCGGTCTGATCAATCGGCTGGTCACGCCAAGCCTTGTAAAGCACCTTCTCATTTATTTCAAACTTTCTTGCCGTAATATTTGAATTTATTACTTGATGTCAGTTATGCTTTACAGAAGGCGGTGGCTCATGGGTCAATCGTGTGGATGTTATTCTGGAAGGGTTGTATCGCCGGGTAACCCCTGGCACGATGCTTGTCTTTAAGGAATACTCTGTGCGAGTATGCTGTCCTTGTAACCCTGGTGCTTTCAACAGGAGACCCGTTGTACGACAGCATCGCCCCTGTTGGCGCTCCATGGCGGGCGGGGAGCAAGGCAGTGAAATTATTTACATTCACCATGGGAACCCCAAATAACAAAAAAACAACAAGTTCATATGATAATTTAAAAAGAAACATTTCTTTAAGTGATAGTGAAGATCAAGATGTATCAGGCTCTTTCAAGCGACAAAATACAAATAATGATAGTTGGCCAAAATTTATTGTTCTTTCTAGTAAAGATGCCACTCGCCCTTTGACAAAGGTTTCACCCTTTGTCATTGCGAAATAAATAGCTACGCCGAGCGCAGCATGATACGACCGCAACAAGTTGAACCCTGTACGTTGGAGGCCCGTTATGGATAGTCCATTTCTTTGGTCACATGAAGCCCATGGTGGACTTACAAAGCTTTTTGACACATGCATCCTGTGGTGGACTTTCAAATGCATTTTGACACATATACATGTATATTTACATCAACATCTAATACAAAACGCCTTATTTATATACATGTATTAATTTACAATTTTGGCCCTTTGACCCCTTATTTCTCAAAAACAGTAAAAATATTGCAAATCCGATTAAAGAATAAGGCAGAAATATTGACAAGGAATCCAATGAAAAAATGATTTTGAAAATCGGACCACAAATAAAAAAGTCAATTTTATGCGCCAAGCCTGTCTTAAGCCTCCCTGTAGCAATGTAATGGTGAAATACATATCAAAATCATTGACACATTTTAAAAGTAGATAAAATTTACTGATGAATTCAATTAAAAAAGAATTTCTAAAATCCAATGAATGATAACATTCTACACCAGGTTTATCAATACACCCGTTTTAGCCCTTTTTGGCCCTTTTTTTCTAAAACAGAAGGGGCCACAAACCCCAAATACAAAACCAACATTCCTTTCGTGGATATTATCATCATATTAAAACTTCATAACAATTGGCAGGCCCACTACAACTTAATTTTTGGTTTAAATGACAAACTTTTAAAAACAGCGCTTTTGGCCCCTTTGACCCCTAAATTCTCAAAAACGGTAAGAGATATTGCAAATCTGATTGAAAAACGCAGGCAGGGATTTTCACAAGGATTCCAATGAAAAAAAGATTTTGAAAATCGGACAACAAATAAAAAAGTCATTTTTTGGGGTGTGGCCCCTTTTTGACCCCCAGTAGCAATGTAACGGTACAAGATACGTCAAAGCCGTTGATACATTTTGCTGACAGAATTTATTGAGGAATACAATAAAAAAAAATGATCAAAATCGGACGAAAATTAAACATTCTACAGACGTTTTGTCAATATATCCATTTTTGCCCCTTTTGGCCCTTTTTTCTTAAACGGTAGGGGCCAGAAACCCCAAATGCAATACCAACCTTCCTTTAGTGGTTATAAACATCATATCAAAATTTTATAACAATTGGTCAACCACAACTCAAGTTATCGCACGGAAACCAAAGTGTCTACAGACGACGACGACAACGACGACGACGACATCGCCATAACATAATACGATCGCAAAAATTTTGCGGTCGTATAAAAAATCAAAAGCGTTACCGGAGTTGATATTCCAAAGGTCACCAAGCTTCGCTCCGGTAACCTTCTAGTCGAGTGTGCTAAATAACAAGCCAAAAACATATTGACAATTTCATCTATTTTGGAAATACCAGTATCAGCTGAAGCTCATCGATCCCTGAATCGTTCACAGGGTATCATTCGAGATAGAGATCGAAACCTTGCTGATATATCAGAGCAAGAGATCTCGTCTGAGCTTGAATCACAAGGTGTCATCCAAGTCAAAAGATTCATTAAAAGAGACGACAACAAAGTTATTAAATTAAATACTTACTTAATTACTTTTAATGCAGCTGTTCCACCAAGTCATTTAAATCTAGGCTATTTTAGAGTGTCTGTAGACATCTTTGTTCCAAATCCTCTTCGCTGTTTCAAAGCCATGGAAAGGCTACATGCAACGGAAAAGAAAGGTGTGTAAAGTGTGCACAGGAAGTCCATTCGGATTTCAACTGTGCCAATGATCCAAAATGTGTTAACTGTAGCGCTGACCACCTTTCTTCATCCAAACAATGTCCCGTTCTTTTAAATGAAAAACAAATTCAAAAACTTAAAGCTGAAAAAAACATTTCATATCAGGAAGCTCGTCGTCAAGTCTCTATCTCGAATGATACAACACCATCAAGGTCGTACGCGGAGGCTGCTAAACCCTCTAGGACATTTGGTTACCAAACTATGTACACCTGGCCGGAGGGTGAAATTAAGCCCCGTACATGCAATACAAATGGATGGATGTTTGGTGCCGACTGTTTTGATAAAGAAACCCAAAAAGGTTTTGTCAAATACAGTAAGAAACCATGGAAAGAGTTGGATGATTCTCATCCTCCTCCACGAAAGTCCACAGCAGGTCCAAATAACGATTCAGTTGGACATTGTTTTATACACCACGTAAGTCATCTTTGGCCGGATTTGGAGCTCCTGCTAGAGTTTCCAATCCTCGGCCCACTTCTTCAACTTCTTCGTCAAAGAAAAAACAGTCTTCCTCAAGGTCATCGTCTGCTTCTCAAACTTCAAATAGACAGCAGCGATCCTCACAGCCGGATAGACGACAGAACTCATCACAACAGACGTCACCATCAAAATCTCGATCCAAGAAAGCCGAACGAAATGCAATTTTTATGCATAATCGTTTTGGCTCTCTTGCAGACGACATGGAGTCGGATATGGATCTTTCGGAAACACCGATCGAGCGTTCACAGAGCCAGTCTCCACACAGACGTAGGCGATCTCTCGGTAGACTTTCCGATCCTAATCAGACTCCAAAATGAGTACCATCATTCAATGGAATTGCCGAGGCCTCTTGAATTACATCTTTTAGTGCAGTCATTAGATCCAACTGTCTTTTGTCTTCAGGAAACTCACCTCAAGGAAACTGACACATGTGTGGAGAGTTCCACGCTTCATGCACGTAAAAGACCCCTTTGTGGACTGCCAAGTAGTGCACCACATAGGCTAAATTTTCCGCCCATACCCACCTCTCCCCTTTTCCTGTGGTTCTTCAAAATTTACCGGTCCTTTGTTTCCCATCCCAGCCCCATTTTGCATTCATCATCATCATTTCATGTTCATTTTATCACCCATTTCATGTTCATCGCCTGTAAATAACCTATATAGCGTTGTACGGGCGTAAAACACCAACTCACTCACTCACTCACTGACACGATTTCCTTGAAGGGATTCTCTATGTATAGCAAATTTTCTAATACTGAGCGAGCTGCCGGCGGATCTTCCATCTTAGTAAAGGATCGCATTCTCCATAGTTCGAGTCCTTTAACTACCGATCTGCAAGCAGTTGCCGTGAGAGTTTCATTACATCAAACAATAACTCTATGTTCAGTTTATATACCACCAAATGATAATTTAACTTTAGCGCAACTTCAAAATTTAACAGATCTGCTTCCTGCTCCATACATGCTAATTGGGGATTTCAATGCCCACAATCCATTATGGGGCAGTGTTACTTTAAATGATAAGGGTAAACAGATTGAGGATTTTTTATCCAAAGAATCGCTATGCATTTTTAATGATGGTTCGTCTACATTTTTACATTCTGGCAATGAAACCTATGTAAAAAAAATGGGGACAAAAATACGCAAAAATCGGGGTTTTGTCCTTTTATTTATAAATTTACCATTAATAGAGCGTTCGGTTCAGGTGAAGCGTAAAATGTATGAAATGAAAGCCCGAAAACAGTCCTTTCTTTTAAGATCAAATTAACTTATCCAACTTCGGCTCTTATTTCCTCTAAAATTGTTAAAAAAAATCGAAAAATAGCACAAATGGAGAAAGGCTACCATTTTCAATGATGTTTTTGGAACATCAACTTGGTGAAACAGTCAAAGCAGGACATCGACTCCTCACAAAACTCTTCAAGATATAAGAGACCATGGTTTAAACCTTAAACAGTTATCTGCTGAATTAAAGCCAACATGGAAACAATTCACAGAAAATGAGGACAAACTGAACAGACCACGCATTTAACTGTCAAAGCTTAAACAGATAATTACAAGTTAACCCAGAAAGTGAAGGACCTAGAATCTGACAGAGATGGCGATTGTGAATCTGATGGAGAGAACGTAGCTCAAAATGTGGAATCGCCGTATGTTGAAAGCATAGCTGTTGTGGACGCAACAGGAACGTCCTTTACACAAAAAAAAAACGCCTTAAAATGTAACAAAAAGAAGAGTGTCCAAGAATAGGACGCAAGAAAAACTACTGTGGTCAGTGCACTAAAAGGACACATCCATATGACAAATCAGCATTTGTTTTTGATTTGTCATCAGATGATTATATCAAATAATTAGTTGAGTATTGCTTAATGCGTAATGAACGGTTATTAACTTTAAACATGTCATCTGAAAGGGGTAGGGGGGATGCCAAACGTTGCCCAATCAATAAAAGGAGACTTTTTGGACAAAGAACTTAAAACTCTGGATAGGATTTAAGTTCTAACTTTTGTTTATGTAAATGGTTTGAATTCACAAGCGTTTATAGAATGGATTGATTTGATGGGCATTAGGAAACGACATTTTTTAGTTTTTTTTTTAGATTAATGGAGGGCGGAAGAATCTACAAACAATGTGCCTTTATGGAGATATGCACCTAAAAATTAAATTAAATGTCCCTAAAATGGTCTTTCGTGTTAGAATAAACGTAATAAAGTGGAATCAAAGAAAAAAATCATATATACATGAGTTGGTTTTAAGATATAGGGGTTTTAAAAAATTGGCGGAAAATCCGACTCCTCTGGGCTTTTAATTGGAATGATATTAAAACAGTTTTTGACCTATTAATGCATAGAAAAATAATAAAATCTTACTGTAATTTGTTACATGTAGCTATATACAGATGATATTAGAAATAATGTAAAGAAAATAGGGGGCTTATGAATAAATTAATTCCCATGCATTTTAATTGATAAAGGCAGAAGATACCCAAATTTCTTAAAATAATATAAAATCTACTTAATGTTGTTAACAATAAATATGAATACTTAAATGGCACCGTTCGCCATTATACTCACAGAATTATGAGACATTAGGTACGTTTACTATTTATTATGACTATGTTTATACAGCATGATAATTTTCAGTTTACTTGTGTGTTTCTATATAATGTTACCATGGATATAATAATACCTGTATGTAATGTTGAACAAATGTACGCCCAACAATTACCCACATAAACACACAGAAATTTTAAACAACGGAAAACAGCAAGTTGCAATAATTGTTATGCCCCCCGCAAAGACATGTCCATCCGTAGGTCCGTACGAATTTCCGTCAAGCTTTTCTAAGAAACCGTTCAAGATGATGATTTGAAACTTGGTAGGATGGCTCAGTATGACAAACTGTACGTCCTTAGCGATTTTCAGACTTGTCGGACATCTTCTTTCTGTTTAAGACTTAGGCTGACAATGAAAATATGTGAACATGATATGTATATTTCAGTCAAGCTTTTCTCAGTAACTGTACACCAGAATCATTTAAAACTTGGTAGGATAGTTTAGAATGACAAACTGTACGTCCTAAGCCTGCTGCGGGCCTATTCGCCACCCTGGCCCTGCATGGTGTTTGTTAGTATTAGGGCAAATAATTGAAAGAAACAATGACTATAATGAGCATTACTAGTACTATCAAATATATATGACCGGAAGATCTGGTTTAGTTTTCAGATCACTTCTGTGTCCGTTCAAACGTCTGTTGAAATGCTGTTTAGATTCGCCAATATACTGGAGACCACATGTAGTGCATTCGAGCATGTAGATCACGTTAGCACTCTTGCAATTGACATCACAAAAGATTTTGTAAGTTTTGCTGGTGGTCTTACTGTGGAATAATGACGAATTTTGAATGTATTTGCAGCGTTTGTCTCCGCAGGGACGGTTCAAACCGGACTGGTTAGGTTTTGGACCAATTTCAGCACGAACCAGATGGTTTTTAAAACTGTCAGGTTGTTTGAACGCAACCATGGGAGGCTCAGGAAAGATCTTGGACAGCTTGGAACTCTTTTCGACTGATGGCCAGTGTCGAAGGATGATGCTGGAACTGTGTCTTAAGCTTGGATGGTACGTGAGGACACAGGGTACCCTTTTTGTGTTTTTCTTTTGTTTATATTCTAATAGTTCTGCTCTAGGTTGAGAATTGGCCTTGTTAAACCCTTCTTTGATAGTTTTATGTTTATAGCCCCTTTTTCGAAGATGATCATGTAATTTATTGAGGCGCCGAGAAGATGTTTGTTCATCGGAACAGATACGTCTTACCCTTAGAGCCTGACTGTAAGGCATGCTTTTGGTACAGTGTGGGGGATGGCAGCTATGTGGTGACAAGTATTGGTGAGTATCTGTTGGCTTTGAATACATATCTGGCGATAGATTTCCATCTTTGATCACGCTGGATGTGTCTAAGAAGTTTATACTATGGTAGGATGTTTCATGGGTGAATTTGATTGAGGGGTGTTGGTTATTGGCATGAGTGATGAAGGTTTGAAGGGCGTTTTCACCTTTGGTCCATTTCATGTCTACATCATCAATGAACCTGTACCAAGATAGCGGTCTTTCAATTGATGTTTCTAGGAGACGTTTCTCAAGTTTGCCCATGAAGATGTTGGCATAGGATGGGGCCATCTTGGTTCCCATAACAGTTCCATTGACCTGTAGATAATGATATATATATAATACATTATTCTTTGGAGGTTATAATGCTTTTTGGCCATGTTTACAATATAAAGTCAGTTGGCATAGTTTAAAAGTTGTAATATTCTTCACTCTCTTTCTATGACTAGTGTTAGAATTTATTCAGCATTTCAGGGATAAGCGTCTCTTGTTTAACGTCTTCATCTTTGATTTTTTATTTCTTTATTTATTTCCTTCCATGCTTTCTGTTGGAAAAGTTCATTCTTTTTCTTTTCATACTGAAAAATTAATGATAAGCTTGATCAAACAGACTGATATGCTTGTTATAACGCGATTTATATTAATTTTACGTCTGATTTTTATTAAACAATCATCACTACGAATATATACGCTTTATGTCACTTTGTAAGATTATTTCTATTTGTAAAAAATGTGTGTTATGGCACAAATATAGTATGATATCAGATGATAAATTTACTCTCAACAGACTGACCAACAGACCGAGTTCATTATAGCCGACTCACCAAAAGACCCAATTTAAGGAAAAAATATAATAAAGGCCACAAAAACGCACGTCTATCGGTTTTTCTTTCTTCTACGTACAGCTATATGTCGAACAATCATGATGTACAATTCAAGTTGCGTTATTCGTATTGCTTTCGACTTAATTTTAGCAAAACGCTGCAATGTTTACATTTTTGAATGACAAAATTGGTAGAAATATCTCGATGAGTAACATATCTTTCCATTTTGTAGCTTACCAATGTAAGCTACAGAGAAAAACAATATATGAATACGTTCAGTATTCCATATTGTTTTGCCCAACATAAGAAATATTTAGTAAAATATATTGACCTTGCTATGTTTTTCTCGATAGTATTTGACCAACAGACTTTAGCCGACTCCCCAACAGACCCATATAGCCACCATGTAAAATAAAACCAACAGACTGAGTTCTGAGTTAGCCGAGTGAAGGAGGTGAAAGAGAATGATTTGTTAGAGATTTAATTAGTTAGTTAGTTATTGTTTTACTCCCAATGATGATGAAGTGGAGGAAATGGGGACACAAGGCCAATCGGGTAGGAGGGTTTTGACTGCCGCTGGAAAAAGGAGTGATGGGTAGGGACGGGAAATTTAGCCTCCTGCATGGGTATCCTACGGGTCCTACTTACAAGATTAAATAAAGTTGGGAGACCATACAACTACAAGATTCGAGCGATGTACTATGATCTTAGGGCTAAAGGTTTATCTTTAAATCCGTGTTATCATTTCAATTTTGAGTATTTTAAATATCAATATAAATCAATCAGATTTACCGAGTACATCAACTGTTCACTATATGACTACAGAAATGGGCATTGTCGCTGAGCAACACATTGTTTCCAAGTTTGAATCATCTGATACCATTACAATGCTGCTTGATGCAACAACCAAAAAAAGGTAGACATTTTTATGCCGTTGAAATATCAAATGAAAATAAAGAGCATTTAACGGTAGGCATTTAAGAAGTTAAAGATGGAAAGGCAATGACTTATGCAGACTGTACACAGTCGCTTATGAAAGACATCGCTAATACAAAAGGTCATAATGATTCTAACAGTAATGGTCTAGAAAAAGTAACGTCATTTATGACCGAAAGAAGCGCTACAGAGGGTAAAGTCAATCAAATTTTATCAGAAAAAGTTCAAGGCCAATCAGGTAAGAAAGTTTTGACTGCCACTGGAAAACGGAATGATAGGTAGGGACGGGAAATTTAGCCTCCTGCACGGGAATCCTACGGGTCCTCCTCTTACCGAGACCTGCAGCAGGGTTCTTCAACGTGCGAGGAACGTGACATTTTTCCCAACACGGTGCACCACTATGGTTTGCGGTAAGGTTTTCCGAATTATCGCCTGACGACCCCGCATCTCTCGATGTCAGGGCTGTTCCATTCAACCACCTTGGGCACACATCCCAGCCTTTTTGTGTACCAAGCGGCCTTCCACAAAGCGGCCTGACCTGATGTCAGGTTTCTGAACGCTCTTTAGTGGACTTTTACCGACAAGCTTAGCGCTGCTGCGGGGCTACTCGCCACCCGGAACCCGCACGGGTTTATCTAGGTGAGTATCAGACGAGTGTGTAGATATATGTTGAATTTATTACATTTTGGATTATGATTCTACATGTATTTTTTTTTATAAAAATCCATATGAAATCCATAACCAATCCATACGGAGCTTTTCGTACGGGTATGTCCGGCACCAACACTTTTGAGTTGGAGAATACATCAAAGCTTTAAATTATCCGTCTAAATTTCAAAATTGTCTAAACCCTAAGGTTCTTCCTACCCCAGACATAGGTTGAATATCTTAGTAATAATTTGATTCCCCAGTTTGGGATTTTTGGTTATACTGTTCTATGCTCTTCATATTCATACAGTGTTTGGCATTTTCAATATTTTTGGTAGAGCGCCTCTGATGAGTCTTGAATAGACGAAACGCGCGTCAGGCGTAGCAAAATTTATTGTCTGGAACTTTGTTGTCATTTGTATTTCGAACACACGTGAAGGTTAGCACTGCTGGTGGAGTTTAAATTCCCCGAGGTTAGCCCGCTCCGGCACCAACACTTTTGAGTTGGAGAATACATCAAAGCTTTAAATTATCCGTCTAAATTTCAAAATTGTCTAAACCCTAAGGTTCTTCCTACCCCAGACATAGGTTGATTATCTTAGTAATAATTTGATTCCCCAGTTTGGGATTTTTGGTTATACTGTTCTATGCTCTTCATATTCATACAGTGTTTGGCATTTTCAATATTTTTGGTAGAGCGCCTCTGATGAGTCTTGAACGAAACGCGCGTCAGGCGTAGCAAAATTTATTGTCTGGAACTTTGTTGTCATTTGTATTATAAAGACATAAAGAAAAGACTCACTATGTAACAAGAAACAATAATTAAAACCCATTCCATTTCAAATTTTTACTTAAACAGCACTTGTTTTTCTTGAATTCTTTGCTCCCTCCACAATCTTCTTCAAATTTGAATTTGCAGAAAGTACAAATGTATTTGACTAAGCATGCCTATTTCAAAATCTCATGTGTGCATTATGTGAGCGTTTATAGTTCTGAGAAAACAAAGACAATTTCTAAGTACAAATCTAAAATAAAACTAACATGCAAGACAAATTCTCATCTGATTTGAAATTTCACACGTGAGCTTTTTGGTATAATTATTCTGCACATCTGATTAACCAAAATGTTCACATTGGCAATGTTACTTGAATATATACAGATCTAGCTTGCATCAGATGAGATTCTGGTGTGCAGCAAGTGTGCTTATGATTGCAGTTTCATACATTGGGCCGTTGGCCCTCGGTATGATATAGATGTCTCGAGTAAATACAGCATATGATACAGATTTGCCATGTATTATTCAGTATATTATGTACTTTCCTTTTTGATACTATCTATATATCTAGGTGAGTTAGTTAGATAGTTATTGTTTTACTCCCAAGCAGCACGATTTCGGCTATATCCGGGAGATGAACATGAAAGTGGTGATACAATGAACATGAAATGACGATGAAGTGGAGGAAATGGGGACACAAGGTCAATCGGGTAGGAAAGTTTTGACTGCCAATGGAAAAAGGAGTGATGGGTAGGGACGGGAAATTTAGCCTCCTTCATGGGGATCCTACGGGTCCTACTCTTACCGAGACCTGCAGCAGGGTTCTTTAACGTGCGAGGAACGTGACATTTTTCCCAACACGGTGCACCGCTATGGTTTGCGGTCAGGTTTTCCGAATTATCGCCTGACGACCCCGCATCTCTCGATGTCAGGGCTGCCCCATTCAACCACCTGGGGCACACATCCCAGTCGCTTTGAGGGCAAAGCGGCCTGACCCCATGTCAGGTTTCTGAGCGCTCTTTAGTGGACCTTGACCGACAAGCTTAGCGCTGCTGCAGGGCTATTCGCCACCCGGAACCCGCACGGGTTTATCTAGGTGAGTATCAGACGAGTGTGTAGATATATGTTGAATTTATTAAATTTTGGAATATGATTCTACAGTAGTTGTCAAACTAACCATTAGCAGAACAATCCTCTGCCTGTAGATATTTTCTTGTGTTTCCACACAACAGGGGTCAATATATTCATTGAAAAGGGATCTTGTCTGACCTGGAAGGGTCAGATCAATTGTTGAGTGAGTGAGTTTGTGTTTTACGCCCGTGCAACGCTATATAGGTTATTTACAGGCGATGAACATGAAAAGGATGATAAAATGAACATGAGATGATGATGATAAATGAAATATGGGGATGGGGTGGGACACAAAGGACCGGTAAATTTTGAAGAACCACAGGAAAAGGGGGAGAGGTGGGTAGGGGCGGAAAATTTAGCCTATGTGGTGCACTACTTGGCGGTCCACAAAGGGGTCTTTTACGTGCATGAAGCGTGGCACTCTCCAAACACGTTGGCCCACTATGGTCGGCGGTCAGGGTTTCCGTATTATAGACCTGACAACCCCCGAGGACGAGGGCCACCCTATTCAGCCACCTAGGGTACACACTTGGTCGCTCTGTGGGCTGAGCACTGACCCGACATCAGAATCCCAAGACCCTTAGTCGCCTCTTACGACAAGCTAGGCTCTGCTGCGGGCCTATTTGCCACCCGGGCCCCGCACGGGACGATCAATTGTTGCCTTCATCTAAAAAATAGTAAAAATATTAATATAATAGTTTATATCGTTATTAATATCTTAATTGCCTTGTCCATTTTCCAGACAGTAAACAATGAATACTAGTTTACGTCCTGAAATAGTCACAGATAGACCCCCTTCAAAACGCGGAATAGGAAACATCAAAAAGACAAGTAATGAACAAAAGATTTTATGACTTTTGTATAAATGTGAAGATCATCTGTAACATGATTATAAATTTAAAATTATTTTAGATGGTCACAAATAAGAAATTGAAAAAAAATGTATCTTCAACTATATGTATTACTTACTTTCCCGAACATAGAGGGTCTGTATTCCACACTGAACTTCCTTTTCAAAAGTTCAGAGCAGACCTGACCTCTGATGCCTTTGGAGACCTCCCTGTGGTCTGTTCCACAACTTTCATTACATCCAACTGAAAAACAGTTCATCCTTTAAAGTTTTAAGTCTGAATAAATCATAAAGATGCTATATAATTACTATAAATAATGTATATGATCATAATATGTTATGTATATAAAAAGAGAAAATAATAGTAACCCATACTAGACAAATCAATGTCAAGCTCTGTGTCACATGGCAAGATGTCGAACCCTGTACATTCTAGGCCCCAAAAAATGGACAGTAAATAGTTTTTGACACTTGCATCCTATGGTGGACTGACAAAGCATATTTGTCACATGTAACTCGATTAATAAACTGACTATGAATATTAAGAAATAGAAATATTTAAGATCCTTATGATCTAACAAGAATATAAAAACACATACATTGAACAAGAAGACAAAAGCTTGGAACCAGTATACATCATGTCATGTCACATTTTTTTACCGATTTCATACCCTTCAAAGTAGACTTTGATTGACTGGATCATTAACCTATATCTGTATTTACCTTTATCTCTGGCGTTACATTGAAAATGTCCCGGCTGAAGTTTTTCCTACCTAGGAGGATAAGGCTTTTTTTCAGCCTCACCCTCCACCCTGAAAATAACCTGGCTCTTAATCATGTTCTTCACCTCGTTTACCTCCTTTCTTAAAGAATTGATTGCATCAAAGATGTTTCTTCCCCCTATAAAAAAAACATTAAAAGAAATTCACAAATATACTTTCAGGTACACCTACATATATATTCTTTTACATGCAAACACATTACAATTTGGTAAACAAATTGTGAATGTTTTACAGCACATATTGCAATCTAATTATTTGAAAACCCCAAAATTACTTAAAGGATTGTAAACTTATCAATAAAAAATAAATGGTAGTTATTTCCTAGCATCAGAAATTATGTTACTTAATAATAACAATTTATTTTATTCTTTGACTTTCATGTTTTATTCAAGTTATACTAGAGTTATCTCTCTTTAAACAGTATCTCCAAAATGTAGAACATGTGTAGTATAAAAAATGTTGTTTGAAGTCCAGTGTTAAATAAATATCATATGCACAGTATGGGTTTTCTTCATTTATTAATGGTTCTGTTACGTTCTGAACTTAAAAACAACTGTTGTAAATGTTGATGAATGGACAGATGGGCAAAATTAAAACTAATTAAAATTACTTAAAATATGGCGATCACATCTTCATCATAATTTCAGAATACAGAAATGTAACCATTAACTACAAAATATTTGTAATCAAAATAGTCTTTACTAGCTTGGTTAAATATGGTAAGCTAAAAGTTTTTCAGGTAAGCAAACTGAATAAAGTCATGGTATACTGAATGCCTATGCATTAAAAAGTCATCCTAAAGGTAAGTCATGTTAGTTTTTCTTCTGTTGCTGATTCTCTTAATCGAACTGGTAGCCCTTTTTTCAGTTGCCTGTTGTCTTTTTAGGAGTTGATTTTGAAACTTATTTGAAACTTATATACACAGTACTTACTATTACTATTCATGTCTGAGCTGGCATCAGAATTTGGTTTTGCAATTTCTGCTATTCAAAAGAAAAATAAATAGATAAATTTTAACATGCAGGACATTATTATATTTACATGTCTTTTTGTGTGTTTAACTTTTTTATACCCCACAAGACATGACATAGGGCATTTAGTGTAGCTCATGTCATTCTGTGTATGTCTTTCTTATGAATTTCCACCATGCTTTTCTCACAAACCATAATACATGAAAAAAGTTTGATCTTTTGGCAGGGTGCATGGGTTCAGACTGACAAACTGTACATACAAAGTGACTTTCAAATATAAAATAATAAGAAATGGAATAAGTGAACGCGACACAGCTCACATAACATTTCAAAGTCTTCAAGCTTTCGCTTCCTGTATTGATTGCTATGCGGTTGCTGTGACTAATATGATAACTGATTTTGTTTGTGTATGCCACAAATCATGTCGTGATGTTGAAATATTTCTATTTACTTATTCTTAAGAGCGTGTCTGTGAGAAAACCATTCAATTTGGTCCAGATGCAAGAGTTTCAGATCTACAAAAGGGATGGGACAACTAAAAGCACCCCCCTTAAGACTCCTTTTCGCAAAATATTTTTTTCGAGAAATTCAAGATGGCCGACCTACGGGCCTTATCAGGATAGCTGAGTTTCTTGGAAAAATTAGCCACACTAAACAGTGCTGAACGCAAAAAATTATCTTTTTTATGGTTTATTTTTCTCTATTTTTCTTCAATAATCCAAATTTGAAAGTAGAATTTGGAAAGGGTAATATTTCTGTTTCTTAATTCTACGAAAATTTTGAAAATCATAATTTCCATTCCCCAGCACCTGTAGGGGGTATATGGGGCATTTTCCAAATTCCTCAAAAACATCAAAATGTTCCATTTTAAACATAATTGTTTGTGAAAAATAACATTTTTGAATTCAATTTGCAATACTATGCAGAAAATGTATGCATTAAAGTACAAAATAGCAAAAGGAAATGCTTTGCATATGAATTTTGGCATCTCTTTAAGTCCACGAATTTGGGGCATACCCCAGTTTTGGCAAGAAAATCACATACAGTTAAACCTGTTTTAAGAGGTCACCCTTGGGACGTGAAAAAAGTGGCCACTTAAGACAGGTGACTGCCCAATTCAGGTTCATTTTTTATGCCCCCGCGACGAC
Organism: Arcuatula senhousia; assembly: GCA_963971305.1. Taxonomy (NCBI): domain Eukaryota; kingdom Metazoa; phylum Mollusca; class Bivalvia; order Mytilida; family Mytilidae; genus Arcuatula; species Arcuatula senhousia. The sequence goes on from OZ020306.1 coordinate 58,060,716, forward strand.
ATGTCGGGGGGCATTAAGTTTTACTGATGTCCGTCCGTCCGTCCGTACGTCCGTACGAATTTCCGTCAAGCTTTTCTCAATAACCGTAAATGGGAATGACTTGAAACTTGGTAGGATGGTTCAGTATTACAAACAATACGTCCTAAGCGAATTTTAGACCTGTCGGACATCTACTTCCTGTTTGGGGCTGGATCGATACCAAAATCGACATGAACATTTCCGTCAAGCTTTTCTCAGAAACCGTACATGGGAATGACTTGAAACTTGGTAGGATGGTTCAGAATGACAAACTATATGTCCTAAGCGAATTTTAGACCTGTCGGACATCTACTTCCTGTTTGGGGCTGGATCGATACCAAAATCGACATGAAAATTTCCGTCAAGCTTTTCTCAGAAACCATACATGGGAATGACTTGAAACTTGGTAGGATGGTTCAGAAGGACAAACTATATGTCCTAAGCGAATTTTAGACCTGTCGGACTTCAACTTCCTGTTTGGGGCTGGACCGATACCAAAATCGACATGAAAATTTCCGTGAAGCTTTTCTCAGAAACTGTACATGGGAATGACTTGAAACTTGATAGGATGGTTCAGAATGACAAACTATATGTCCTAAGCGAATTTTAGACCTGTCAGACTTCAACTTCCTGTTTGGGGCTGGACCGATACCAAAATCGACATGAAAATTTCCGTCAAGCTTTTCTTAGAAATCGTACATGGGAATGACTTGAAACTTGGTAGGATGGTAAAGTATGATGAACTATGCGTCCTAAGCAACTTTCAGACCTGTCGGACTTCAACTATTTATTTGAGGCCAGCGGAGGCATCCGTGTCCCATGGACACATTCTTTCTTTATTTTTTATTTCATCATAGAAAGGGACAAAAATATGTGACTGTATAAGACAGGTGATTGCTTAATAGATGTGGCTGCTAAGGCAGGTTTGACTGTATTTTCAACAACTTTTGGTAAAAGAATGAAAGTATTTTTTGCCAAATAAAACCCCTTTTTGACCCCAACACAAAAATATCTCCCAAACGTACGCATATTGTCACTCTTGCATAAATTTTGACATCGCATCCTAACTCGCCATCATTTGAAACTCCTAGATACCAAATTTTGTCGAAATTGTAGCATTTTGACAATTTTCCCATTTCTTGAGGGTATCTGAGACAATATTTTAAAGTAAAGAACAAGTGAAAAGAAGCATATAAAATTACTTACCCTGGTACACTTTTTTTTTTAAAAAATTGTCCGACTTCCGTTTTTAAGGAAAAATAGCTAATTTTTTGGCCATATCAGGTTTTTGGCCATTTTTGACCAACTTTAAAAAAATTATTCCGTGACAGATATTTAAAATATTTTTTTCTAGATGAACATTTTTACAAACGTCAGAAATAACAAAAAGGATTGTCGCTTTATGAAACAACATTGTTATAAAACTCATTCAAATATGGTCCAGCAGATCATTTTGGCAGTTACCGAAAATGGCCAAAGATCACTATTTGAATGCATCTGCCTCGAGGAAAACAATAATATACTACTTTGTATATGTTGTGTACAAGTTGTAATTTTGTACAAGTTATAACATGTACAAAATATTTATACAAGTTATAACTTGTACGGACCAAAAATACAAGTTATAACATGTACAATTTTAGCCTGTACATGTTATAACTTGTACAAAATAATGACAAAAATGAGGTTTAACTTGTACAAAATATTTTGATATAAAATATTTTTAAAATACTAACACTTTTGACTAAAATAAGGATTAGAAACCGAATTCAAAACATCATGTTTAGAAAATAAAGTACTTAACAACAATATAAGAGAACAAAGATGATCAATACCAAATGTCAGACATACTAGGGAAACTAAATATGTTGTAGATTCACAAATGACCTTGACTTAGTACAGACATTTCAAAAGGGAATGGAGGCTGGTTTAAAGCAGGTTTTACAGCACAAAACTATCATCTTCCATTGCAAATTGGGGAACTAATGTGACATAAAGCCAAACCAAGTTGAGCAGTTAAGCAAACTTTATTACAAAATTCACAAAGAAAACTCATTTAAAAAATAGAGGGGAAAAGGGCACAATAGTGGACGGACCGGAAAAAGCAAGTCTTAAAAATCACTTGTTTGCAAGTAACATAGGTTAAATATTAGTTATTTTAAAAAGAAGTACTTGCGTTCAGATTTTTGTTAAATTTTAACATAAACATGTAAATGCCTTTTTAGATATATTCATATCCATATTCAACAGATTTGAGATGTACATGTAGTGTTAAATACATTTCTTGTTGCAATCTAGAGATCGACTTAAAGGAAATAATATCAGATCAGAATTGGAATACAGGTGTACATGTATTGATATTTTCTGGTCATATACTTATAATTGTTGCCTTTATAACAAAGTACTATCAGCTTGGTCTGTAAGAGCTTATTTATTCTTATTTTTTTTCTAGAAATTGAATGACATGTACCAAACACGTTCTCAAAAGTTGCAGTTGTAAACAGTAACATATAAAAAAATTATGCATCAGATTCAACTTTTTTAACCCCCCCACCAAAAAAAAAAAAATAGAAAAACAAACAAAAAACATTTATTCCTTTAATCATGTTAATTTGGTTTATTTGATACGTCAAAACATATAAAAAGATTATCAACTTTGTTAATATGTGTTAACATTGATCAATATTGATCTTTTTATTTAAAATGATGATTATTTCATGTAGCTACTTTTAAAATAAATGTTGTACAAGTTAAACCCGACTTTTTGCATTATTTTGTACAAGTTATAACATGTACAGGCTAAAATTGTACATGTTATAACTTGTATTTTTGGTCCGTACAAGTTATAACTTGTACAACAAAATCGTTCATGTTATAACTTGTACAAAATTACAACTTGTACACAACATATATATCAATTCCAAAACACCAAAAAGCATTCTTTTGGGGACATATACAATTAATTTGACTTGAGTTTTAGTAAATCTGCTTTGTTCACCTAAAATTGACAATTTCTTCATTTTGCCTTAATTCTTAAAAAAAACCCACTTTTGTTGCATCTTCGTTTGTACATTTTCTGCACCACCAATGTAAATACAGTTATTTTTCATGTAACCATATTTGCATTTGTCAAAAATGGATTTTCATTGGAAAAAAAATACTTTCATACTTTAACCAAAGTTGATGAAAATATGGGATTGTCTTGCCAAAACTGGCGCATGTCCCTAATTCGTGGAGTTGTAGAGATGCCAAAATTCATATGCAAAGCATTTCCTTTTGCTATTTTGTACTTTAATGCATACATTTTCTGCATAGTATGGCAAATTGAATTTTTCACAAACAATTATGTTTAAAATGGAACATTTTGATGTTTTTAAGTAATTTGGAAAATGCCCCATATACCCCCTATGGGTGCTGAGGAATGGAAATGATTATTTTTAAAATTTTCGTAGAATAAAGAAGCAGAAATATGACCCTTTCAAAATTCTTCTTTCAAATTTGGATTATTGGAGAAAAAATATTTAAAAAATAAACCATTAAAAAGTTAAATTGTTGTATTCAGCACTGTTCAGAATGGCTAATTTTTCCAAGAAACTCAGTTATCAATTTAAGGCCCGTAGGTCGGCCATCTTGAATTTCTCGAAAAAAATATTTTGCAAAAAGGAGTCTTAAGGGGAATGCTTTTAGTTGCCCCATCTCTTTTGTAGATTTGAAATTCTTGCATCTGGACAAATTTTTGGATTTTGCATGGTTTTCTCATAAGACACGCTCTTAAAAATAAGGTTTTCATTAACGGTCTCTTAAAACAACAATTTTGATGTGTTTGCAATTACCGGTAGATAGATTTCTATTATGAACACTAAATATTGTAATCTTACTTGGCTCAATAGTGAATACCCACAATTGGTGACTCAGGTACCATATCTTCATTGTCCTGAAATGTAAAATTCTAAATATTAGAATTGGTCATAACCCATCTCATTGATTACTGCATGTTCACATTGAAAAAAAAAAAACAGAGAGAACCTTCTATGACTATGAACCTAAATGTTTACCTGGTTCTTGATCTTAAATCAGATGAGACACCTTAATATTTTTGTCATCTGACAAATTTAATATTGACTTATCTAATTTCACCAGCTTTTCTCTACTATTTCATTCAACAAAGCTACATGTATATGCAAGAACATTTTAAAACCTTTAAAGGGTATGGTCATCTAAGGACTGGTACAAAGAGGACTTAAGTTGTTAAACTTTAGTAATGTAAAGTTCATTTATACTTTACTTCAAGTAAAACTTTTTGTGATTTAGATTGACTTCAATGATTTGATATAACAAATACACTTACCACTCTGTTCATATTTCTCTCCAAGTTTTCCTGGCTATCTTCATCATCAGATTCTGAGAGTTCATTCTAACAAACAAATACAGATATTTAAATTTTGCTTGAAATTTGAATTTACCCATTAATTAAAGGATAAAGAAGCAGAGGTACCAATGAGGTATCCGAATGTCAAATGTCCGAAAGGGCGGAGACAAAACCAGTAAACACCAACAAGAACGGGACAAAAACAGACAACATGTAAAACATGGAAACACAAAATAACTGAATATCAATCAACAACGCGAACAGAGTGAACTCAGGTGCTCCGGAGGAGTAAGCAGTTCCTGCTTGCTATAGCAAACCCGTCGCGTTGCCAGTAGTCCATTCAGCGTGTCAAATCCGGTAAAGGAAGACAAAACAACACCCTATGACAAACCAACATCTGCACTCATCTGAGAGATCGAAATCCCATATTTGTCTATAAGTGCATGATGTCTTCCGTATTTCTTGAGTGAAAACAGCAACAGAGGAGCAACATAACCTTGGGAAGTCGAGAAAATCTGTCTAGAAATTGTTTTGTAATAAAACGATGCATGTGAGTTTAATGTATGAAATATAAAATTAATAAATTATAAAGTGCAAAAAAAACTTTTGACAAAATTACGTGTGCAACTAACCTGTGACTGTATATTTGAAATAAAGAAACTTTGCAGGAAAGACACAGTACTAGCCATTTCTGAAAAGAACACAAAAACTTATGTGTTACTCTTAATATATGTATTTTGTGCTATTTATTTGTGTATGTCGGTATAAAAGCTCTACCTAGCTTATGCAGAGTTGGAAATAATAGCCCGCCCGACCGCCCGAGACGGCCTATTTTACGCCCGGGCGGTCAGAAAATATATTTCAACGGCCCGATGGTCGGTCTCTTTTTATAGGAGAGTGGGATTACCCTTTTCTATATTTAAAACGAGTTCCGGGTATTACCTCATTCCTAACAGTACGTAAGAACTAAATCGGTTACATTTACAGTAAAAAAACACGTGTTTTTGTACTATTTTCGTAGTGAATATGGTAAGTCGTATCGATTGTAAAATCAATTACCATTGGCTAATTGACATCAAATCATCCAATCGCGAACACGTTTACTAATAAAATTAAATAGTCTAAAATGGTCGTGTTTACAATTTAGGTAAATAATGTTACGGCAGTATTTGGGCCTTGCATCGGCCCCAAAACGTCCTGCCCTTGATTCGAAGGAAAAAAATAAAATATACGATCAATCAAAGAGGAAACGGACAATTGTTCCTAGTTGGAAAACTGAGTTTGAGTGGCTGATATGCGATGACTCGCACGGTAAAACAGGTTGGGTGTAATAGCTCATTTGCGCTATAATAGCTCATTAGATGGTATTTAGTGTCAAATGAGCTATAATTTTCATGAAGTAAAAACACTTTTTTTTAGATTTGAATTTTTTGTTGCATTGTCGCATATGACCATGTTATGAGCAACATTTTTTGTAAAAGAAGATGGCCTGAAATATTTATGGTTTTCCTGATTGATACTACGAAAATTTGCAAATTTCCATGACTATGTCCAAGAAAAACCATTTGAAATAACTACCATGTTTCTTTACAAAAAATGATCAGCAATATATACATTTAAGCGACAATCAAACAAAAAATTGAAAATCTAAAATTATTTTTTTTACTTCATAAAAAAAATAGTCCATTTGATACTAAATACCATCAAATGAGCTATATAGCGCAAATGAGCTATTACACCCAACCTGTAAAATATATTGTCAACCTTGTCGTTCAGCATTTGGGCCCTTGGCAGTCAGAAAGGTACCAGAAAGGTTTAGGCGATACGCTAAAGGCCCATTTGTAGTTGGTTGCGAAAATTTAAGGCACGATGCACTTACAACCCATACCAAGTCAGAGGGTCACAACTACGCTGTTGAATTTCTTAAAAATAGAGGTCAACCTACCGGAGAAAGTGTGGCAGAAAAAGCTTTACAAACACTTAACAAGGCATCCTTTCTCAGACTAGAGAAACTTTTTAGAAATGTACATGCCATAGCCAAAAAATCCAGGCCTATGTCCGATTACACATGGCAATGTGATCTTGATATTCAAAAGGGCATTGACTTAGGAGAAACTTACAGAAACACGAAAAGTTGCAAGGAATTTATGGTTGCCATTTCAGAAATTGAAAGGAACAAAATTGAGGAAAAAATTGAACAAGCCAGATTTTATACAATAATGTCAGATGGATCTACTGATGTATCAGTCATAGAGAATGAAATTGTTTATATTCATTTTGCTCATAAAGGCATCGCATACTGTTACTTCCTTGGCCTCATTCAATGCGAGACTGCAGACTCGAAGGGAATATATGCATCAATTCTAGAAGCTCTCAAGTTTAAGAACATGACTGTGAATGATATTCTCAAGAGAACGATTGGTTTTGCTGGGGATGGTGCATCAGTTAACACGGGACAGCTTAATGGTGTTATTGCACATTTTCGAGAAAATGCCTGCTCTTCAGTAGTTATGGTTCAGTGTATGTCACATAGAATTGAACTAGCATATAAAACTGCATTCAAGGTATTAAATTTTTTTTAAATCTCCAATTGACTTCACTTGTATAAAATTTATTATGCAACCAAATTTAAAAGGCAAAAAAAATAAATTTCATAATTAACAAAGGCATACATGTGTCAGTCATACACATGCACACGTGCTAAAGCTTTTTTAATGTGAACCAACTTCTTTATTTAACATGTTTAAACTTTAAAGCCATTACCCAGTCAGGACCATTGTAATTCTAAATTGCTTTGAATGATAGGTTTCGAGGTACCATTTTAATTTATAACATTTTGTAAATTTATAAAGACAGCTATATCAGCCTATGATTTGCCCAAGCCATGGGCATGACTTGGCTGCTTGAAAGTAGCTGTTTAAAATTAAATCACATCAAATACACAGTCGTCCAAAGCTTTATTAAATTGTTTCCTGTTTCCAGGTAGCCTCAGTTTTTGCTAAAGTCTACAGTCTGTTAGATGATCTTTTTAAATTCTATCACAAAAGTGCTAAACAGACAGCCAACCTGAAGAATACCTTCACTGCACTCAATATCAAACAGTCAATGCCAACAAGGATTGGTGGTACACGATGGCTAGGGCATGTCCAGACTGCTTTAAACAGTCTCTGGAAGGGATATCGTGCTTTTCTTACTCACCTTGAACAGGTAACTCAATAGTTAGTTCCAGATTTTAAAATGTTCATTTTGACAAGTACAACTACAATTACTACAAATAAAATGTTTTTTAATTATTAAAAAAATATGCAACATGCAGTAACCAGCAAGCAGCATGTTTGAAATTTGTCAATTAAAATCTTGGACTACTACAATGTAAGTGCAATTTGTCTTATGTCTATATTTTTTTCAGGTATCCTTACACAACACTCAAAGTGCTACACAATCCAAGGCAAAGTTTCTTGTTAAGCTTCTCAGAAGTAAGAGCGTAATTGTGTTTGGACACTTTATTACTGATGTTGTCAATGTACTGACCAAGCTTTCCATGTGTCTACAGCAACGAACCACTTGTCTTTATGAAATTCACCAGGATCTAGAGTGCACTATTGCTAATATTCAAAAACTTGAAGCCAGGTACATTTTTAATTATTTAATTTTAACTTCAAACCAAAATGTATGCTTGCACAATATAACCACCTCTGAAGCTTTCCTTTGTTTGTCTTTTTCAAGAAAACTTTTCGAAAATACTGTAGTACAAGTATTCGGTAAGCACAAAGTTTTTCAATTAAAATATTGATCATGTTTTACTTCAAAAATTGATAAAAATCCCTAAATTCTAATGGACCAAAACTAAATCATTTACTCTTTAAAGAAAAATTATTTGCAGCTTAAATGAAAAGGACAAACAAAATATTAACCAACTGGCCTGCACTGTTGCATGCTTTTAATTCACTTTTTAACATACTGTCAGACATCACATGTACATGTAGCTATATGTATTATGTAATTGTTTTAATTTCATTCTAAATGTAACATGTTTGCTTTGTCTAGATTATAGATACATGTATGTATTTGATAATTTGTTTTTGTTGTTGTTCATGTACTCGTGTTTTATAGGCCAGGTCCAGAATTAAGGAAAGTTAGAGAAGTAATTAGTAAGGACGGTAAATTTGAAGGTGAAGTCCTTATAGGAAATGATGATTGTGATGGCCAAATAGCAAAAGTCTTGAAATCTTTGGTTGATAGTCTTCAAAACAGGTTTAAAGATGTAACAGAGGGTGTTAAACAAGCCACTAAGATTGCTGATTTAGCCTCATGGCCTGCAACTATCGATAATGACCCTGGTATATTTGAACAAATCAGAGAAAAAAATACATGTTTATTTTCTTATGAATTTATTTACAGTTACATACAAATTTGATCTTTATTTTTTTTCAACTAAATTTTAATGTTTCTCATTTGCAATTGCAGATAGATTTCTGAATTTCTTAATATTTTAGAATAAATTAATTTTATGTCAACATGAAATTAAACTGCTAAACAAATTAACTTCATCCTACTGCTGCTGTCTCAAAGTAATATGTGGTTACAACATTTTCCAATTCCAAATAGTTTTACAAATCAATGGCATGATGATGCAAGGTTTTCTTTTTCATTTGTTTCTAAATTGAAGTTTATATTAATTGCAGAGTTTGGTGATGAAATGGTTAGTGTTCTGGTTGACCACTATAGACAGTTGTTGGATCAGACTGATGGTGTAGATGTAGGCAACATAGAACCAGAGTGGACAATATTGAAGAACCTATTATACAAGAAGTATGTAAAACTGCATTTAATCTTAAAAAGATATGTTATGATATGACAAATAAAAAGGTTCTTTAAAGTTAAACCAGTTTTTAAAATTTAATAAAACTAAAAACGTGTGTTGTTGTATGACAATCACGCTGTTTTACAAATGTATACTACATATGGTATATGTTCTTACTTCTATCTATTTTCAGTCATAAAGTCCATGAAATGAAGTGGAATACTATAAATGAATTGTATCAGGACAAGTGTGCCAACATACTCATTGTAATTGATATGGTGTTAAGTCTACCTGCAGGGACATCGGAGTGTGAGAGGGGATTTTCCCAAATGAAAATAATCAAAAACCAGTGGCGCAATAAACTTAAGGCCACATCAATGACTTTACTTATGACAATTCAGTTACATTCAGATTCAATTACACAATTCAATCCTGAACAGGCAATCCATCAGTGGAATAAGGGGGCAAGAAGGAGGCCAAACTTTATGCAAAAGAAGGCAAAAAAAACGGTTATTCAACAGTTGGAGGACATAGTAAATGAAACACAAGACTTACAAGAGGAACTTAATACTAATGTTATAGATCATGTGGAAACTGCTGCTTGTGCAAACTGTGACTCAGACAATGACTCCTGTTTTTCTGATATGGAGGAGGAGGGCTTTTACTCAGGGGCTGATGAAAATGACAGTGACAGTGACTGAGATTTCTTCTTATTAAATGTCATAAAATCTTTAAAAATAATAAATGAAACAATATTATTTATTTATTTAAACATGTTAAAGTAAAGACAACAGAGGTACAAAAAAAAACATAAAAATAACACTTCTATAGAAGCACCTAATTAAAATTAGAGTTTTGCAAAAAAAATAATGGTCATTGGTTGCACTGTATTATAGCTGCTCAATAATTCAAAGTCTGACATCCTTCGACTCTAAATTATCATTAAAATGTTCTGCATTCAACATTTCAATTTAGTCATAAAAACATATATAGAAACTTAAAAAAAAAATACAATAATTTTCAGGGCTGGCCAATTTTGGTAAGGACAGGTAACTTTTTGATGCAGCCAGCCCTGTGGTCAGGTAGACATTTTCAACGAGTTTCCTACCCTGTGTATTATAGCTGCTCAATAATTCAAAGTCTGACATCCTTCGACTCTAAATTATCATTAAAATGTTCTGCATTCAACATTTCAATTTAGTCATAAAAACATATATAGAAACTTAAAAAAAAAATACAATAATTTTCAGGGCTGGCCAATTTTGGTAAGGACAGGTAACTTTTTGATGCAGCCAGCCCTGTGGTCAGGTAGACATTTTCAACGAGTTTCCTACCCTGGCTTATGCTTGTTGTTATAGACCCGACTTTAAATAAAATTTATCTTATCTTAACTTACACGAGTCCCCATCTTTTCGATGAATAGATTTCATTATTTACCTAATCAAAGGGCCCATAAAGATCATAACACAAATACATAAGTAAATGAATAAATGCAATAATATTATATTATTAATCATTGAAATATGAATAGTATTTTCAAATTATAAATCCTATTCCATAACAAGAGCTTTCGTAAACATGTTTGTACCCGCCTCTCTAAAAAAACAAAATTTTCAATTTGTTGGCCCCCACTTTTGCCAGGATCAATCTGAGATGGGTTTTCTTTTAAGTTCAATTTCGTATTTTCGGCAAAAATTGGCTGATATTGATAAATCATATACAATAATATGTTCAACATTAATGAAATCAATATATATTTCAACCAAGCAAGAGACAACCTAAACCAACAAGTAAATCTGTGAGCTAATTCTCACTAGTGATACCCCCGCTCCTCAAACTATGCCATGCATACAAGTTTTAATACTCGGTTAACAGGAAATAGTTGACCTAGGAACATAAAATCGGTATACACCATATGAGACTATAGGATAAAGCTATATGCAAAATATCAGACCTTTATCTCTTGTAGTTGCTGAGAAAACTTTGACGAAAATTTTGCATTCATGTTCACTATGTGCAAAAATCAAAGTATTCGGTAAACAGGAAGTAGTTGACCTAGGAACATAAAATCGGTATACACCATATGGTACTATAGTAGAAAGCTTTATGCAAAATATCAGACCTTTACGTGATGTAGTTGCTAAGAAAACTGTGACGGAAATTTTGAATGTAAGTACACTATGTGTAAAAACCTAAGTATTCGGTAAACAGGAAGTTGTTGACCTAGGAGCATGAAATCGGTATACACCATATGGTAATATAGGAGAAAGCTATACATAAAATATCAGACCTCTGCGTCATGTAGTTGCCGAGAAAACTGTGAAGGAAATTATGTTACGGACGGACGAACGGATGGACAGACGGACGAACGGACGGACAAGGGTAAAACAGTATACCCCCATCTTCTTTGAAGCGGGGGTATAAAAATAACTTAACCAAAAAACAGCAGATCAAGAGGAACGCCCACTGCTGTCATTTTTATGTCGACAGTGCAAAAATAAAAGTCACAAAACATAGACCATATATTCTCCGACAACATTGCAAAACTATCAATGACGCTACATGCCACAATAATACAAGATACCAGTATATAACTTGGTGGTTTTTAGACTTTGTTGCAAATCTAGTTACACTGTTTAAAAGAGCCAAGATGGTGATTTCAGTGGTTTATAATAATTACTATCCAGCTGTCCTTTGTGTAAGGCACTGTGCCTTGTCCCCCTTTACAGTCTGACCCTCTGCCTTCTATGGGCACCACTGTGTCCCTTTTTCTTCATTTTGAATGTCTCTATATCTCAGGATTATATCTGTCTGACTCAAGCCAATTAGTTTTAAAAGTGTGACTGTATATATGGCTTCATTTATGGCCCCAGGTGAGAACTACATGTAGTTAACTGTGATAAGTACCAAGCCATAACTGTCGATCAGTATAAGGGGTCACCTGACAACTTTGACCCACTGAAGACTTTTGTAGAGCTAAATGAGTTGAACATTTATGCAAGCAACAGCTTTTCTCTGTCTGCAATAGTATTTCATTCTACAGACCAAAATCATTAAATTTCACCTTTAAGGGGCTGTAACCCCTATAAGGGGTCATCTGATAACTTAGACACTAAGGACACTTTTGTAGAGCCAATTGAGTTGAACATTTAACCAAGCAACAGCTTTTCTCTATCTTCTATAGTTTTCATTCTATAGGCCAAAAACACTATTTTTTGCATTTAAGGGGCTGTAACCCCTATAAGGGGTCATATTACAACTTCGACTCTATGGACACATTTGTAGAGCTAAATGAGTTGAACATTTAAGCAAGCAACAGCTTCTCTCTATCTGCAATAGTTTTCATTCTACAGGCCAAAAACACTATTTTTCGCCTTTTGCTTGCTTAAATGTTCAGCTCAATTAGCTCTACAAAAGTCTCCATAAGGTCGAAGTTGTCCGATGACCCCTTATAGGGGTTACAGCCCCTGAAAGGCGAAAAATAGTGTTTTTGACCTGTAGAATGAAAATTATTGCAGATAGAGAAAAGCTTTTGCTTGCTTAAATGTTCAGCTCAATTAGCTCTACATAAGTCTCCATAAGGTCGAAGTTGTCAGATGACCCCTTATAGGGTTACAGCCCCTTAAAGGCAAAAAAGAGTGTTTTTGGCCTGTAGAATGAAAACTATTGCAGATAGAGAAAAGCTTTTGCTTGCTTAAATGTTCAGCTTAATTAGCTCTACAAAAGTCTCTAATGGGTCGAAGTTGTCGGATGACCTTTTATAGGGGTTACAGCCCCTTAAAGACGAAAAATAGCGAAAGCAAAGCAAAGTAAATTTGTTATTCAAAATTCAATTTGGACTTCCAACTCTTTAGATCCTAGCTTCACTGAAGATGAGATAAATTCTCGAAAAGGCCATATGGAGCATCTGAATTGCCGTAGCTCCTCACTTTTACTTTGCTTTCGACTTCTATATTGACTTTGACTTTTGACTTCTATATTGACTTTGATGTATTTTTTTAACATCATTTCATGTTCATTTTATCAGGCCCGTCGTGTTCATCGGCCTTGTTTAACTTTATATATTTCAATGATGTACACCCTCCTAAAGTGCTTGAAAATTCCTTTGTGGAAAGATTCTCCCAGTATTAACACCTTATCGCCCGACTGTTTTGTTATTCTCCGATCTTATTACAAAAAGATACATTGATTGTAAAATTTGTACAGAGACATACAATTAGGGTTAGGGTTAGTGTAAAACATATACTAAGGGTAGGGTTAGAGTTAAACATATAATTAGGGTTAAAGTTAGTATAAAACACACAATCAGGGTTAGCGGTTAGCATATAAAGATACAATTAGAGTTAGGATTAGTACAAAATCATACAATTAGGGTTAGGGTAAGTGTAAAACAAATAATAAGGGTAAAGAATAGTATAAGACACACAATTAGGGTAAGGGGTTAGCATATTAAAATACAATAAGATTACGGTTAGGTAAAGTACAAAATCATTAGGTTAGGGTCTGTGAAGACATTAAGCGGTATCGGTTCGACTAAACTGATATATTTATGGTAAGGATGAGTACAAAAACATACCCTTAGGGTTAGGGTAAGTGTCAAACATATTATTAGGGTTAGGGTAAGTATAAAACACATAATTAGGGTAAGCGGTTAGCATATAAAGATACAATCAAGGTTAGGGTCAGTACAAGTCATTAGGGTTAGGGTCGATGAAAGCACTAAATTAGGGGTAGGGGTTAGTACAAAAAGATACATATATGGTAAGTGTTAGTACAAAAACATACAGTTAGGGTTAGGGTTAGTGTAAAACAAATAACAAGGGCAAGGGTTAGTATAAGACATACAATGAGGGTTACGGGTTAGCATATAAAGATACAATTATGGTTAGATCTAGTACAAAATCATACAATTAGGGTTAGGGTTAGTGTAAAACAAATAACAAGGGTATGGGTTAGTATAAGACACACAATTAGGGTTAGGAATTAGCATATTAAGAGATATAATTAGGGTTAGGATTAGCACACAATCATACGGTTAGGGCTAGGTTTAGTAGAAAATCATACAATTAGGGTTAGGGTTAGTATAAAACATATGATTAGGGTTAGGTCTAGTATTAAACACACAACTAGGGTTAGGGGTAAGCATATTAAGACGCAGTTAGGGTTAGTGTAAAACATATATTTATGGTTAGGGTCAGTATAAAACACACAATCAGGGTTAACCGTTAGCATATAAAGAAACAATCAGGGTTAGCGGTTAGCATTTAAAGATACAATTAGAGTTAGGGTTAGTACAAAATCATACAATTAGGGTTAGGGTCGATGAAAACACAAAGTAAGGGGAAGGGAATGGAACAAAAAGATACATTTATGGTAAGGGTAAGTACAAAAAGGTACAATTACGGTTACGGTAAGTGTATAACATAATTAGGGTAACGGTTAGTGTATAACATATAATTAGGGTTAAGGTCAGTATAAAACACACAATTAGGGTAAGGGGTTAGCATAAACAGATACAATTAGGGTTAGGGTTAGAACAAAATCATACAATTAGAATTAGGTATAGTGTTAAACAAATAATAAGGGTAAGGGTTAGTATAAGACACACAATTAGGGTTAGTATAAAACACGCAATCAGGGTTAGCGGTTAGCATATAAAGATACAAATAGAGTTAGGGTTAGTACAAAATCATACAATTAGGGTTAGGGTGAATGGAAACACAAAATAGGAGTAGGGCTTATTACAAAAAGATACATTGATTGTAAGATTTGTACAAAGACATACAATTAGGGTTAGGGTTAGTGTAAAACAAATGATAAGGTTAAGGGTTAGTTTAAGACACACAATTAGGGTTAGGGGTTAGCATATTAAGATATAATTAGGGTTAGGGGTTAGCATATTAATATACAATTAGGGTTAGGGTTAATGTAAAACATATAATTAGGGTTAGGGTTAGTATAAAACACGCAATCAGGGTTAGCGGTTAGCATATAAAGATACAATTAGAGTTAGGGTTAGTACAAAATCATACAATTAGGGTTAGGGTGGATGAAAACACAAAATTAGGGGTAGGGCTTATTACAAAAAGATACATTGATTGTAAGATTTGTACAAAGACATACAATTAGGGTTAGGGTTAGTGTAAAACAAATGATGAGGGTAAGGGTTAGTTTAAGACAGACAATAAGGGTTAGGGGTTAGCATTTTAAGATACAATTAGGGTTAGAGTAAAACATTTAATTAGGGTTAAAGTTAGTATAAAACACACAATCAGGGTTAGTGGTTAGCATATAAAGATACAATTAGAGTTAGGATTAGTACAAAATCATACAATTAGGGTTAGGGTAAGTGTATAACAAATAATAAGGGTAAAGAATAGTATAAGACACACAATTAGGGTAAGGGGTTAGCAAATTAAAATACAATAAGATTACGGTTAGGTATAGTACAAAATCATACGGTTAGGGTCTGTGAAGACATTAAGCGGTAGGGGTTAGACTAAAATGATATATTTATGGTAAGGGTGAGTACATAAACATACCCTTAGGGTTAGGGTTAGTATAAAACATATTATTAGGGTAAGGGTTAGTATAAACACAAAATTAGGGTAAGCGGCTAGCATTTATAGATACAATTAGGGTTAGGGTTAGTACAAAATCATACAATTAGGGTTAGGGTAGATGAAACCACTAAATTAGGGGGAGGGGTTAGTACAAAAAGATACATTTCTGGTAATTGTTAGTACAAAAACATACAGTTAGGGTAAGACTTGGTGTAAAACATATAATAAGGGTTAGGGGTTAGTATATTAAGATTAAATTAGGGTTAGGGTTAGTATAAAACATATGATTAGGGTAAGGGTTAGTATTAAACACACAATTAGGGTTATGGGTTATCGTATACAGATACTATTAGGGTTAGGGGTTAGCGTATAAAGATACAATTAGGGTTTGGGTTCATAAAAAATCATACAATTAGGGTTAGGGTTAATACAAAATCATACAATTAAGGTTAGGGTTAGTGTAAAACAAATAACAAGGGTAGGGGTAAGTATAAGACACACAATTAGGGTTAGGGGTTATCATACTAAGATATAATTATGGTAAGGATTAGTGCAAAATCATACGGTTAAGGTTAGGTTAAGTAAAAAAATCATACAATTAGGGTTAGGGTTAATATATAAAATATGATTAGGGTTAGGGTTAGTATTAAACACGAAATTAGGGTTGGGGGTTAGCGTATTAAGATACAATTAGGGTTAGGGTTAGTGTAAAACATATAATTAGGGATATGGTTAGTATAAAACACACAATCAGGGTTAGCGGTTAGCATATAAAAAACAATCAGGGTTAGTGGTTAGCAAATAAAGATACAATTAGAGTTAGGGTTAGTACAAAATCATACAATTACGGTTAGGGTTAGTATAAAACATATCATTAGGGTTATGGTTAGTATTAAACACACAATTAGGGTTAGGGGTTAGCATATTAAGATACAATTAGGGTTTGGGTTAGTGTAAAACATATAATTAGAATTAGGGTTAGTGTCAAACAAATAATAAGGGTAAGGGTTAGTATAAGACACACAATAAGGGTTAGGGGTTAGCATATTAAGATTATAGTTATGGTTAGAGTTAGTACAAAATATACGGTTAGGGTTAGGTTTAGTACAAAATCATACAATTAGGGTTAGGGTTAGTATAAAACATATCATTAGGGTTATGGTTAGTATTAAACACACAATTAGGATTAGGGGTTAGCATATTAAGATACAATTAGGGTTAGGGTAAGTGTTAAACATATAATTAGGGTTAGGGTTAGTATAAAACACGCAATCAGGGTTAGCAGTTAGCATATAAAGAAACAAATAGAGTTAGGGTTAGTACAAAATCATACAATTAGGGTTAAGGTTAGTACAAAATCATACAATAAGGGTTAGGGTGGATGAAAACACAAAATAGGGGTAGGGCTTATTACAAAAAGATACATTGATTGTAAGATTTGTACAAAGACATACAATTAGGGTTAGGTTAAGTGTAAAACAAATGATAAGGGTAAGGGTTAGTTTAAGACACACAATTAGGGTTAGGGGTTAGCATTATAAGATATAATTAGGGTTAGGGTAGTACAAAATCATACAGTTAGGGCTAGGCTAGTACAAAATATGACAATTAGGGTTAGGGTTAGTATAAAACATATGATTAGGGTAAGGGTTCGTATAAAACACACAATTAGGGCTATGGGTTATCGTATACAGATACTATTAGGGTTAGGGGTTAGCGTATAAAGATACAATTAGGGTTAGGGTTCATTAAAAATCATACAATTAGGGTTAGGGTTAATACAAAATCATACAATTAAGGTTAGGGTTAGTGTAAAACAAATAACAAGGGTAGGGGTAAGTATAAGACACACAATTAGGGTTAGGGGTTATCATACTAAGATATAATTATGGTAAGGATTAGCGCAAAATCAGGTTAGGGTTAATATATAAAATATGATGAGGGTTAAGGTTAGTATCAAACACACAATTAGGGTTAGGGCTTAGCATGTTAAGATTATAATTATGGTTAGGGTTAGTACAAAATATACAGTTAGGGTTAGGTTTAATACAAAATCATACAATTAGGGTTAGTGTTAGTGTAAAACAAATAATGAGGGTAAGGGTTAGTATAAGACACACAATTAGGGTTAGGGGTTAGCATGTTAAGATTATAATTATGGTTAGGGTTAGTACAAAATATACAGTTAGGGTTAGGTTTAGTACAAAATCATACAATTAGGGTTAGGGTTAGTATAAAACATATCATTAGGGTTATGGTTATTATTAAACACACAATTAGGATTAGGGGTTAGCATATTAAGATACAATTAGGGTTAGGGTTAGTGTTAAACATATAATTAGGGTTAGGGTTAGTATAAAACACTCAATCAGGGTTAGCGGTTAGCATATAAAGAAACAAATAGAGTTAGGGTTAGTATAAAATCATGCAATTAGGAGTGGGGTGAATGGAAACACAAAATAGGGGTAGGGCTTATTACAAAAAGATACATTGATTGTAAGATTTGTACAAAGACATACAATTAGGGTAAGTGTAAAACAAATGATAAGGGTAAGGGTTAGTTTAAGACACACAATTAGGGTTAGGGGTTAGCATATTAAGATATAATTAGGGTTAGGGTTAGTACAAAATCATACAATAAGGGTTAGGGTGGATGAAAACACAAAATTAGGGGTAGGGCTTATTACAAAAAGATACATTGATTGTAAGATTTGTACAAAATCATACAATTAGGGTTAGGGTCGATGTAAACACAAAGTAAGGGGAAGGGAATGGAACAAAAAGATACATTTATGGTAAGGGTAAGTACAAAATCGTACAATTCCGGTTACGGTAAGTGTATAACATAATTAGGGTAACGGTTAGTGTATAACATATAATTAGGGTTAAGGTTAGTATAAAACACACAATTAGGGTAAGGGGTTAGCATAAACAGATACAATTAGGGTTAGGGTTAGAACAAAATCATACAATTAGAATTAGGTATAGTGTAAAACAAATAATAAGGGTAAGGGTTAGTATAAGATACACAATGAGGGTTAGGGGTTAGCATGTTAAGATTATAATTATGGTTAGGGTTAGTACAAAATATACTGTTAGGGTTAGGTTTAGTACAAAATCATACAATTAGGGTTAAGGTTAGTATAAAACATATCATTAGGGTTATGGTTAGTATTAAACACACAATTAGGATTAGGGGTTAGCATATTAAGATACAATTAGGGTTAGGGTAAGTGTTAAACATATAATTAGGGTTAGGGTTAGTATAAAACACGAAGTCAAGGTTGGCGGTTAGCATATAAAGATACAAATAGAGTAAGGGTTAGTACAAAATCATACAATTAGGGTTAGGGTGAATGGAAACACAAAATATGGGTAGGGCTTATTACAAAAAGACACATTGATTGTAAGATTTGTACAAAGACATACAATTAGGGTTAGGGTTAGTGTAAAACAAATGATAAGGGTAAGGGTTAGTTTAAGACACAATTAGGGTTAGGGGTTAGCATATTAAGATAAAATTAGGGTTAGGGTAGTACAAAATCATACAGTTAGGGCTAGGCTAGTACAAAATATTACAATTAGGATTAGGGTTAGTATAAAACATATGATTAGGGTAAGGGTTAGTATAAAACACACAATTAGGGTTATGGGTTATCGTATACAGATACTATTAGGGTTAGGGGTTAGCGTATAAAGATACAATTAGGGTTAGGGTTCATACAAAATCATACAATTAGGGTTAGGGTTAACAAAAAATCATACAATTAAGGTTAGGGTTAGTGTAAAACAAATAACAAGGGTAGGGGTAAGTATAAGACACACAATTAGGGTTAGGGGTTATCATACTAAGATATAATTATGGTAAAGATTAGCGCAAAATCGGGTAAGGGTTAATATATAAAATATGATTAGGGTTAGGGTTAGTATTAAACACACAATTATGGTTAGGGGTTAGTATTAAACACACAATTAGGGTTAGGGGTTAGCATATTAGGATACAATTAGGGTAAGGGTTAGTGTAAAACATATAATTAGGGTTAGGGTTAGTATAAAACACGCAATCAGGGTTAGCGGTTAGCATATAAAGATACAATTAGAGTTAGGGTTAGTACAAAATCATACAATTAGGGTTAGGGTGGATGAAAACACAAAATTAGGGGTATTACAAAAAGATACATTGATTGTAAGATTTGTACAAAGACATACAATTAGGGTTAGGGTTAGTGTAAAACAAATAATGAGGGTAAGGGTTAGTTTAAGACACACAATTAGGGTTAGAAAATAGCATATTAAGATACAATTAGGGTTAGAGTAAAACATATAATTAAGGTTAAAGTTAGTATAAAACACACAATCAGGGTTAGTGGTTAGCATATAAAGATACAATGAGAGTTAGGATTAGTACAAAATCATACAATTAGGGTTAGGGTAAGTGTATAACAAATAATACGGGTAAAGAATAGTATAAGACACACAATTAGGGTAAGGGGTTAGCTAATTAAAATACAATAAGATTACGGTTAGGTATAGTACAAAATCATACGGTTAGGGTCTGTGAAGACATTAAGCGGTAGGGGTTAGACTAAAATGATATATTTATGGTAAGGGTGAGTACGTAAACATACCCTTAGGGTTACGGTTAGTATAAAACATATTATTAGGGTAAGGGTTAGTATAAAACATATTATTAGGGTAAGGGTTAGTATAAAACACATAATTAGGGTAAGCGACTAGCATTTATAGATACAATTAGGGTAAGGGTTAGTACAAAATCATACAATTAGGGGTAGGGTAGATGAAACCACTAAATTAGGGGGAGGGGTTAGTACAAAGATACATTTCTGGTAAGTGTTATTTCAAAAACATACAGTAAGGGTAAGACTTGGTGTAAAACATATAATAAGGGTTAGGGGTTAGTATATTAAGATTCAATTAGGGTTAGGGTTAGTATAAAACACATGATTAGGGTAAGGGTTAGTATAAAACACACAATTATGGTTATGGGTTATCGTATACAGATACTATTAGGGTTAGGGGTTAGCGTATAACGATACAATAAGGGTAATTGTTCATACAAAATCATACAATAAGGGTTAGGGTTAATACAAAATCATACAATTAAGGTTAGGGTTAGTGTAAGACAAATAACAAGGGTAGGGGTAAGTATAAGACACACAATTAGGGTAAGGGGTTATCATACTAAGATATAATTATGGTAAAGATTAGCGCAAAATCATACGGTTAGGGTTAGGTTAAGTAAAAAATCATACAATTAGGGTTAGGGTTAATATATAAAATGTGATTAGGGTTATGGTTAGTATTAAACACGAAATTAGGGTTAGGGGTTAGCATATTATGATACAATTAGGGTTAGGGTTAGTGTAAAACATATAATTAGGGTTATGGTTAGTATAAAACACACAGTCAGGGTTAGCGGTTAGCATATAAAAAACAATCAGGGTTAGCGGTTAGCAAATAAAGATACAATTAGAGTTAGGGTTAGTACAAAATCATACAATTACGGTTAGGGTTAGTATAAAACATATCATTAGGGTTATGGTTAGTATTAAACACACAATTAGGGTAAGGGGTTAGCATATTAAGATACAATTAGGGTTAGGGTGTAAAACATATAATTAGAATTAGGGTTAGTGTCAAACAAATAATAAGGGTAAGGGTTAGTATAAGACACACAATAAGGGTTAGGGGTTAGCATATTAAGATTATAGTTATGGATAGAGTTAGTACACAATATACGGTTAGGGTTAGGTTTAGTACAAAATCATACAGTTAGGGTTAGGGTTAGTATAAAACATATCATTATGGTTATGGTTAGTATTAAACACACAATTAGGATTAGGGGTTAGCATATTAAGATACAATTAGGGTTAGGGTAAGTGTTAAACATATAATTAGGGTTAGGGTTAGTATAAAACACGCAATCAGGGATAGCAGTTAGCATATAAAGATACAAATAGAGTTAGGGTTAGTACAAAATCATACAATTAAGGTTAGGGTGAATGAAAACACAAAATAGGGGTAGGGCTTATTACAAAAAGATACAATGATTGTAAGATTTGTACAAAGACATACAATTAGGGTTAGGGTTAGTGTAAAACATATGATTAGGGTAAGGGTTAGTATAAACACACAATTAGGGTTATGGGTTATCGTATACAGATACTATTAGGGTTAGGGGTTAGCGTATAAAGATACAATAAGGGTAATTGTTCATACAAAATCATACAATAAGGGTTAGGGTTAATACAAAATCATACAATTAAGGTTAGGGTTAGTGTAAGACAAATAACAAGGGTAGGGGTAAGTATAAGACACACAATTAGGGTAAGGGGTTATCATACTAAGATATAATTATGGTAAAGATTAGCGCAAAATCATACGGTTAGGGTTAGGTTAAGTAAAAAATCATACAATTAGGGTTAGGGTTAATATATAAAATGTGATTAGGGTTATGGTTAGTATTAAACACGAAATTAGGGTTAGGGGTTAGCATATTATGATACAATTAGGGTTAGGGTTAGTGTAAAACATATAATTAGGGTTATGGTTAGTATAAAACACACAGTCAGGGTTAGCGGTTAGCATATAAAAAACAATCAGGGTTAGCGGTTAGCAAATAAAGATACAATTAGAGTTAGGGTTAGTACAAAATCATACAATTACGGTTAGGGTTAGTATAAAACATATCATTAGGGTTATGGTTAGTATTAAACACACAATTAGGGTAAGGGGTTAGCATATTAAGATACAATTAGGGTTAGGGTGTAAAACATATAATTAGAATTAGGGTTAGTGTCAAACAAATAATAAGGGTAAGGGTTAGTATAAGACACACAATAAGGGTTAGGGGTTAGCATATTAAGATTATAGTTATGGATAGAGTTAGTACACAATATACGGTTAGGGTTAGGTTTAGTACAAAATCATACAGTTAGGGTTAGGGTTAGTATAAAACATATCATTATGGTTATGGTTAGTATTAAACACACAATTAGGATTAGGGGTTAGCATATTAAGATACAATTAGGGTTAGGGTAAGTGTTAAACATATAATTAGGGTTAGGGTTAGTATAAAACACGCAATCAGGGATAGCAGTTAGCATATAAAGATACAAATAGAGTTAGGGTTAGTACAAAATCATACAATTAAGGTTAGGGTGAATGAAAACACAAAATAGGGGTAGGGCTTATTACAAAAAGATACAATGATTGTAAGATTTGTACAAAGACATACAATTAGGGTTAGGGTTAGTGTAAAACATATGATTAGGGTAAGGGTTAGTATAAACACACAATTAGGGTTATGGGTTATCGTATACAGATACTTTTAGGGTTAGGGGTTAGCGTATAAAGATTCAATTAGGGTTAGGGTTAATACAAAATCATACAATTAAGGTTAGGGTTAGTGTAAAACAAATAACAAGGGTAAGGGTAAGTATAAGACACACAATTAGGGTTAGGGGTTATCATATTAAGATATAATTATGGTAAGGATTAGCGCAAAATCATACGGTTAGGGTTAGGTAAAGTGCAAAATCATACAATTAGGGTTAGGGTTAATATATGAAATATGATTAGGGTAAGGGTTAGTATTAAACACACAATTAGGGTAAGGGGTTAGCATAAACAGATACAATTAGGGTTAGGGTTAGAACAAAATCATACAATTAGAATTAGGGTTAGTGTAAAACAAATAATAAGGGTAAGGGTTAGTATAAGACCCACAATTAGGGTTAGGGGTTAGCATATTAAGATTATAATTATGGTTAGGGTTAGTACAAAATATACGGTTAGGGTTAGGTTTAGTACAAAATCATACAATTAGGGTTAGGGTTAGTATAAAACATATGATTAGGGTTAGGGTAAGTATTAAACACACAATTAGGGTTAGGGGTAAGCATATTAAGATGCAATTAGGGTAAGGGTTATTGTAAAACATATAATTAGGGTTAGTATAAAACACACAATCAGGGTTACATGTAGCCGTTAGCATATAAAGAAACAATCAGGGTGAGCGGTTAGTATATAAAGATACAATTAGAGTTAGGGTTAGTATAAAATCATACAATTAGTTTAGGTCGATGAAAACACAAAAATAGGGGTAGGGCTTATTAAAAAAAGATACATTGATTGAACGGGTTAGTGCAAAGACATACAATTATGGTTAGGGTTAGTGTAAAACAAATAATAAGGGTAAGGGTTAGTATAAGACACATAATTAGGGTTAGGGGTTAACATATTAAAATGCAATTATATAAGGGTAAGGGTTAGTACAAAATCATACGGTTAGGGTCTGTGAAGACTTTAAGCGGTAGGGGTTGGACTTAAATAATATATTTATGGTAAGGTTGAGTACAAAAACATACCCTTAGGGTTAGGGTTTGTGTTAAACATATTATTTGGGTTAGGGTTAGTATAAAACACATAATGAGGGTAAGCAGTTAGCATATAAAGATACAATTAGGGTTAGGGTCAGTTCAAATTCATACAATTAGGGTTAGGGTAAGTGTATAACATATAATTACTGTTAATGTTAGTACAAAACACACAATTATGGTTAGGGGTTAGCATATACATATACAATTAGGGTTAGGGGTCAGCATATTAAGATACAATTAGGTTTAGGGTTAGTACAAATCATACGGTGGGGGTCTGTGAAAAAAACAAAGTTAAGGGTAGGGATTGGACCAAAAAGATACATATATGGCAAGGGTAAGTACAAGAAGGTTTAATTAGGGTTAGGGTTAGTGTATAACATACAATTAGGGTTGAGGTTAGTATAAAACAGACAACTAGGGTTAGGGGTTATCATATACAGATACACTAAGGGTTAGGGGTTTGCATATAAAGATACAATTAGGGTTAGGTTTAGTACAAAAATATACATTAATGGTAAGTGCTAGTACAAAAACATACAATTAGTGTAAGACTTAGTGTAAAACATATAATAAGGTTTAGGGTTAGTATAAGACACACACTTAGGGTTAGGGGTTAGTGTATAAAGATTCAATTAGGGTTAGGGTTAGTCAAAAACATATAATTATGGTTAAGGTTAGAGGAAAACACACAATTAGGGTTAGGGTTAAGCATATTAAGATACAATTAGGGTTAGATCTAGTACAAAATCATACGGTTAGGGTCTGTGAAAAAAACAAAGTTAGGGGTAGAGGTTGGACCAAAAAGATACAAATATGGTAAGAGTAAGTACAAAAAGGTACAATTAGGGTTAGGGTTAGTACAAAATCATACAATTAGGGTAAGGGTTAGTGTAATACGAATAATAAGGGTAAGGGTTAGTTT
Source organism: Arcuatula senhousia (assembly GCA_963971305.1). Taxonomy (NCBI): domain Eukaryota; kingdom Metazoa; phylum Mollusca; class Bivalvia; order Mytilida; family Mytilidae; genus Arcuatula; species Arcuatula senhousia. Next base: position 58,085,794 of record OZ020306.1, read on the forward strand.
AAGACAAACAATTAGGGTTAGGGGTTAGCATAATAAGATATAATTAGGGTTAGGATTAGCACAAAATCATACGGTTAGGTTTCGGTAAAGTACAAAATCATACAATCAGGGTAACATATGATTAAAGTTAGGGTTAGTATTACACACACAATTAGGACAAGGGGTTAGCATATTAAGATACAATTAAGGTTAGGGTTAGTGTAAAATATATAATTAGTGTTAAGGTTAGTACAAAACACACAATTAGGGTTAGTGGTTAGCGTATCAAGATTCAATTAGGGTTAGGATTAGTACAAAATCATACAATTAGGGTTAGGGTTAGTGTAAAACAAATAATAAGGGTAAGGGTTAGTATAAGACACAAAATTAGGGTAACGGTTAGTGTATAACATATAATTAGGGTTAAGGTTAGTATAAAACACACAATTAGGGTAAGGGGTTAGCATAAACAGATACAATTAGGGTTTGGGTTAGTACAAAATCATACAATTAGAATTAGGGTTAGTGTAAAACAAATAATAAGGGTAAGGGTTAGTATAAGACCCACAATTAGGGTTAGGGGTTAGCATATTAAGATGATAATTATGGTTAGGGTTAGTACAAAATATACGGTTAGGGTTAGGTTAAGTACAAAATCATACAATTAGGTTTAGGGTTAGTATAAAACATATCATTAGGGTTTTGGTTAGTATTAACCACACAATTAGGGTTAGGGGTTAGCATATTAAGATACAATTAGGGTTAGGGTTAGTGTAAAAAATATAATTAGGGTTAGGGTTAGTATAAAACACGCAATCAGGGTTAGCGGTTAGCATATTAAGATACAAATAGAGTTAGGGTTAGTACAAAATCATACAATTAGGGTTAGGGTGAATGAAAACACAAAATTAGGGGTAGGGCTTATTACAAGAAGATACATTGATTGTAAGATTTGTACAAAGACATACAATTAGGGTTAGGGTTAGTGTTAAACAAATAATAAGGGTAAGGGTTAGTTTAAGACACACAATTAGGGTTAGGGGTCAGCATATTTAGATATATTTAGGGTAAGGGTAGTACAAAATAATACGGTTAGGGTTAGGCTAGTACAAAATCATACAATTAAAGTTAGGGTTAGTATAAAACATATGATAAGGGTAAGGGTTATCATAAAACACACAATTAGAGTTATGGGTTATCGTATACAGATACAATTAGGGTTAGGGGTTTGCGTATAAAGATTCAATTAGGGTTAGTGTTAGTGTAAAACAAATAACAAGGGTAAGGGTAAGTATAAAACACACAATTAGGGTTAGGGGTTATCATATTAATATATAATTATGGTAAGGATTAGCGCAAAATCATACGGTTAGGGTTAGGTTAAGTACAAAATCATACAATTAGGGTTAGGGTTAATATATAAAATATGATTAGGGTTAGGGTTAGTGTAAAACATATAATAAGGGTTACGGTTAGTATAAAACACACAATCAGGGTTAGCGGTTAGCATATAAAAACAATCAGGGTTAGCGGTTAGCATATAAAGATACAATTAGAGTTAGAGTTAGTACAAAATCATACAGTTAGGGTTAGGGTTAGTATAAAACATATCATTAGGGTTTTGGTTAGTATTAAACACACAATTAGGGTTAGGGGTTAGTATATTAAGATACAATAAGGGTAAGGGTTAGTGTAAAACACATAAATAGGGTTAGGGTTAGTATAAAACACACAATCAGGGTTTGCGGTTAGCATATAAAAAACAATCAGGGTTAGCGGTTAGCATATAAAGATACAATTAGAGTTAGGGTTAGTGCAAAATCATACAATTAGGGTTATGGTTAGTATAAAACATATCATTAGGGTTATGGTTAGTATTAAACACACAATTAGGGTTATGGTTAGTATTAAACACACAATTAGGGTTAGGGGTTAGCATATTAAGATACAATTAGGGTTAGGGTTAGTGTAAAACATATAATTAGGGTAAGGGTTAGTATAAAACACGCAATCAGGGTTAGCGGTTAGCATATAAAAATACAAATAGAGTTAGGGTTAGTACAAAATCATACAATTAGGATTAGGGTGAATGAAAACACAAAATTAGGGGTAGGGCTTATTACAAAAAGATACATTGATTGTAAGATTTGTACAAAGACATACAATTAGGGTTAGGGTTAGTGTAAAACAAATAATAAGGGTAAGGGTTAGTTTAAGACACACAATTAGGGTTAGGGGTTAGCATATTTAGATATAATTAGGGTTAGGGTAGTACAAAATCATACGGTTAGGGTTAGGCTAGTACAAAATCTTACAATTAGGGTTAGGGTTAGGGTTAGTATAAAACATATGATTAGGGTAAGGGTTATCATAAAACACACAATTAGAGTTATGGGTTATCGTATACAGATACAATTAGGGTTAGGGGTTAGTGTAAAAAGATACAATTAGGGTTAGGGTTAGTGTAAAACAAATAACAAGGGTAAGGGTAAGTATAAAACACACAGTTAGGGTTAGGGGTTAGTATATTAAGATACAATTAGGGTAAGGGTTAGTGTAAAACACATAAATAGGGTTAGGGTTAGTATAAAACACGCAATCAGGGTTAGCTGTAAGCATATAAAGATACAAATAGAGTTAGGGTTAGTACAAAATCATACAATTAGGGTTAGGTTGAATGAAAACACAAAATTAAGGGTAGGGCTTATTACAAAAAGATACATTGATTGTAAGATTTGTACAAAGACATACAATTAGGGTTAGGGTTAGTGTAAAACAAATAATAAGGGTAAGGGTTAGTTTAAGACACACAATTAGGGTTAGGGTAGTACAAAATCATACGGTTAGGGTTAGGTTAAGTACAAAATCATACAATTAGGGTTAGGGTTTATATATAAAATATGACTAGGGTTAAGATTAGTATTAAACACACAATAAGGGTTATGGGTTAGCATATTAAGATACAATTAGGGTTAGGGTTAGTGTAAAACATATAATTAGGGTTATGGTTAGTATAAAACACACAATCAGGGTTTGCGGTTAGCATATAAAAAACAATCAGGGTTAGCGGTTAGCATATAAAGATACAATTAGAGTTAGGGTTAGTGCAAAATCATACAATTAGGGTTATGGTTAGTATAAAACATATCATTAGGGTTATGGTTAGTATAAAACATATCATTAGGGTTATGGTTAGTATTAAACACACAATTAGGGTTATGGTTAGTATTAAACACACAATTAGGGTTAGGGGTTAGCAAATTAAGATACAATTAGGGTTAGGGTTAGTGTAAAACATATAATTAGGGTAAGGGTTAGTATAAAACACGCAATCAGGGTTAGCGGTTAGCATATAAAAATACAAATAGAGTTAGGGTTAGTACAAAATCATACAATTAGGATTAGGGTGAATGAAAACACAAAATTAGGGGTAGGGCTTATTACAAAAAGATACATTGATTGTAAGATTTGTACAAAGACATACAATTAGGGTTAGGGTTAGTGTAAAACAAATAATAAGGGTAAGGGTTAGTTTAAGACACACAATTAGGGTTAGGGGTTAGCATATTTAGATATAATTAGGGTTAGGGTAGTACAAAATCATACGGTTAGGGTTAGGCTAGTACAAAATCTTACAATTAGGGTTAGGGTTAGGGTTAGTATAAAACATATGATTAGGGTAAGGGTTATCATAAAACACACAATTAGAGTTATGGGTTATCGTATACAGATACAATTAGGGTTAGGGGTTAGCGTAAAAAGATACAATTAGGGTTAGGGTTAGTGTAAAACAAATAACAAGGGTAAGGGTAAGTATAAAACACACAATTAGGGTTAGGGGTTATCATATTAAGATATAATTATGGTAAGGATTAGCGCAAAATCATACGGTTAGGGTTAGGTTAAGGTCATCATCATACAATTAGCTATATAGGGTTAGGGTTAATATATAAAATATGATTAGGGTTAGGGTAAGTCATAAACACACAATTAGGGTTAGGGGTTAGCATATTAAGATACAATTAGGGTTAGGGTTAGTGTAAAATCATACAATTAGGGTTAGTGTTAGTGTAAAACATATCATTAGGGTTATGGTTAGTATTAAAAACACAATTAGGGTAAGGGGTTAGCATAGTAAGATACAATTAGGGTTAGGGCTAGTACAAAATCATACAATTAGGGTTAGGGCGAATGAAAACACAAAATTAGGGGTAGGGCTTATTACAAAAAAAATACATTGATTGTAAGATTTGTACACAGACACAATTAGGGTTAGGGTTAGTGTAAAACAAATAATAAGGGCAAGGGTTAGTTTAAGACACACAATTAGGGTTAGAGGTTAGCATATTTAGATATAATTAGGGTTAGGGTAGTACAAAATCATACGGTTAGGGTTAGGCTAGTACAAAATCATACAATTAGAGTTAGGGTTAGTATAAAACATATGATTAGGGTAAGGGTTATCATAAAACACACAATTAGAGTTATGGGCTATCGTATACAGATACAATTAGGGTTAGGGGTTAGCGTATAAAGATACAATTAGGGTTAAGGTTAATACAAAATCATACAATTAGGGTTAGGGTTAGTGTAAAACAAATAACAAGGGTAAGGGTAAGTATAAGACACACAATTAGGGTTAGGGGTTATCATATTAAGATATAATTATGGTAAGGATTAGCGCAAAATCATACGGTTAGGGTTAAGTTAAGTACAAAATCATATAATTAGGGTTAGGGTCGATGAAAACACAAAATAAGTTGTAGTTTGTTCAAAAAATACATTTATGATAGTTAGATAGGGTTAGTACAAAAAAAGTACAATTAGGGTTAGGGTTAGTGTAAAACATATAATTAGGGTTAGGGTTAGTAAAAAAAACACAGTTAGGGTTAGGGGTTACCATTTTAAGAAACACTTAGGGTTAGTGTTAGTACAAAATCATACAATTAGGGTTAGGGTCGATGAAAAAACAAAATAAGGGGTAGGGGTTAGTAAGAAGAGATATAGTTCAGGTCAAGGATTAGTACAAAAACGTACACTTAGGGTTAGGGTTAGTGTAAAACATATAATTAGAGTTAGGTTTAAGTATAAAACACACAATTAGGGTCAGGGGTTAGCATGTTAAGAAACACTTAGGGTTAGTGTTAGTACAAAATCATACAATTAGGGTTAGGGTCGATGAAAACACAAAATAAGTGGTAGGGGTTAGTTAAAAAAATACATTTATGATAAGGGTTAGTACAAAAACGTACAATTAGGGTTAGGGTTAGCGTAAAACATATAATTAGGGCTAGGGTTAGTATAAAACACACAGTTAGGGTTAGGTGTTAGCATATTAAGAAACACTTAGGGTTAGTGTTAGTACAAAATAAAAAAAAATAGGATTAGGGTCGATGAAAACACAAAATAAGTAGTAGTTAGTTCAAAAAATACATTTATGATAAGGGTTAGTACAAAAACGTACAATTAGGGTTAGGGTTAGTGTAAAACATATAATTAGGGTTAGGTTTAGTATAAATTACACAATTAGGGTTAGGGGTTTGCATGTTAACATACACTTAGGGTTAGTGTTTGTACAAAATCATACAATTAGGGTTAGGGTCGATGAGAACACAAAGTAAGTAGTAGTTTGTTCAAAAAATACATTTATGATAAGGGTTAGTACAAAAAGGTACAATTAGGGTTAGGGTTAGTGTAAAACATCTAATAAGGGTTAGGTTTAGTATAAATTACACAATTAGGGTTAGGGGTTTGCATGTTAACATACACTTAGGGTTAGTGTTAGTACAAAATTATACAATTAGGGTTAGTGTCGATGAAAAAACAAAATCAGGGGTAGGGGTTAGTACAAAGAGATACAGTTTAGGTAAAGGATTAGTACAAAAACGTACAATTAGGGTTAGGGTTAGTGTAAAACATATAATTAGAGTAAGGATTAATTATAAAACACACAATTGGTGTTAGGGGTTAGCATGTTAAGAAACACTTAGGGTTAGTTTTAGTACAAAATCATACAATTAGGGTTAGGGTCGATGAAAAAACAAAATAAGGGGTAGGGGTTAGTAAGAAGAGATATAGTTCAGGTCAAGGATTAGTACAAAACCGTACACTTAGGGTTAGGGTTAGTGTAAAACATATAATTAGAGTTAGGTTTAAGTATAAAACACACAATTAGGGTCAGGGGTTAGCATGTTAAGAAACACTTAGGGTTAGAGTTAGTACAAAATCATACAATTAGGGTTAGGGTCGATGAAAACACAAAATAAGTGGTAGGGGTTAGTTAAAAAAATACATTTATGATAAGGGTTAGTACAAAAACGTACAATTAGGGTTAGGGTTAGCGTAAAACATATAATTAGGGCTAGGGTTAGAAAAAAACACACAGTTAGGGTTAGGGGTTAGCTTATTAAGAAACATTTAGGGTAAGTTTTAGTACAAAATCATAAAAATTAGGAGTAGGGTCGATGAAAACACAAAATAAGTAGTAGTTAGTTCAAAAAATACATTTATGATAAGGGTTAGTACAAAAACATAGAATTAGGGTTAGGGTTAGTGCAAAACATATAATTAGGGTTAGGTTTAGTATAAATTACACAATTAGGGTTAGGGGTTTGCATGTTAACATACACTTAGGGTTAGTGTTTGTACAAAATCATACAATTAGGGTTAGGGTCGATGAAAACACAAAATAAGTAGTAGTTTGTTGAAAAAATACATTTATGATAAGGGTTAGTACAAAAACGTACAATTAGGGTTAGGGTTAGTGTAAAACATATAATTAGGGTTAGGTTTAGTATAAATTACACAATTAGGGTTAGGGGTTTGCATGTTAACATACACTTAGGGTTAGTGTTTGTACAAAATCATACAATTAGGGTTAGGGTCGATGAAAACACAAAATAAGTAGTAGTTTGTTCAAAAAATACATTTATGATAAGGGTTAGTACAAAAACGTACAATTAGGGTTAGGGTTAGTGTAAAACATATAATAAGGGTTAGGTTTAGTATAAATTACACAATTAAGGTTAGGGGTTTGCATGTTAACATACACTTAGGGTTAGTGTTAGTACAAAATTATACAATTAGGGTTAGTGTCGATGAAAAAACAAAATCAGGGGTAGGGGCTAGTACAAAGAGATACAGTTCAGGTAAAGGATTAGTACAAAAACGTACAATTAGGGTTAGGGTTAGTGTAAAACATATAATTAGGGTTAGGGTTAGTAAAAAAAACACAGTTAGGGTTAGGGTTAGCATATTAAGAAACACTTAGGGTTAGTGTTAGTACAAAATTATACAATTAGGGTAAGTGTCGATGAAAAAACAAAATTAGGGGTAGGGGTTAGTACAAAGAGATACAGTTCGGGTAAAGGATTAGTACAAAAACGTACAATTAGGGTTAGGGTTAGTGGAAAACATATAATTAGAGCTAGGTTTAAGTATAAAACACACAATTAGGGTTAGGGGTTAGCATATTAAAAAACATTTAGGGTTAGTGTTAGTACAAAATCATACAATTAGGGTTACGGTCGATAAAAACACAAAATAAGTAGTAGTAAGTTCACAAAATACATTTATGATAAGGGTAAGTACAAAAACGTACAATTAGGGTGAGGGTTAGTGTAAAACATATTATTGGGGTTAGGTTTAGTATAAAACACACAATCAGAGTTAGGGGTTAGCATGTTAAGATACACTTAGGGTAAGTGTTTGTACAAAATCATACAATTAGGGTTAGGGTCGATGAAAACACAAAATAAGTAGTAGTTAGTTCAAAAAATACATTTATGATAAGGGTTAGTACAAAAAAGTACAATTAGGGTTAGGGTTAGTGTAAAACATATAATTAGGGTTAGGGTTAGTATAAAAAACATAGTTAGGGTTAGGGGTTAGCATTTTAAGAAACACTTAGGGTAAGTGTTAGTACAAAATCATACAATTAGGGTTAGGGTCGATGAAAAAACAAACTAATGGGTAGGGGTTAGTAAGAAGTGATATAGTTCAGGTCAAGGATTAGTACAAAAACGTACATTTAGGGTTAGGGTTAGTGTAAAACATTTAATTAGGGTAAAGTTTAATTTAAAACACACAATTAGGGCTAGGGGTTAGCATGTGAAACTACACTTAGGGTTAGTGTTTGTACAAATTCATACAATTAGGGTTAGGGTCGATGAAAAAACAAAATAAGGTGTAGGGGTTAGTAAGAAGAGATATAGTTCAGGTCAAGGATTAGTACAAAAACGTACACTTAGGGTTAGGGTTAGTGTAAAACATATAATTAGAGTTAGGTTTAAGTATAAAACACACAATTATGGTCAGGGGTTAGCTTGTAAGAAACACTTAGGGTTAGTGTTAGTACAAAATCATACAATTAGGGTTAGGGTCGATGAAAACACAAAATAAGTGGTAGGGGGTAGTTAAAAAAATACATTTATGATAAGGGTTAGTACAAAAACGTACAATTAGGGTTAGGGTTAGCGTAAAACATATAATTAGGGCTAGGGTTAGTATAAAACACACAGTTAGGGTTAGGTGTTAGCATATTAAGAAACACTTAGGGTTAGTGTTAGTACAAAATAAAAAAAAATAGGATTAGGGTCGATGAAAACACAAAATAAGTAGTAGTTAGTTCAAAAAATACATTTATGATAAGGGTTAGTACAAAAACGTACAATTAGGGTTAGGGTTAGTGTAAAACATATAATTAGGGTTAGGTTTAGTATAAAACACACAATTAAGGTTAGAGGTTAGCATGTTAAGATACACTTAAGAGTTAGTGTTTTTGTTAAATTATACAATTAGGGTTAGGGTCGATGAAAACACAAAATAAGTTGTAGTTTGTTCAAAAAATACATTTATGATAAGGGTTAGTACAAAAAAGTACAATTAGGGTTAGGGTTAGTGTAAAACATATAATTAGGGTTAGGGTTAGTAAAAAAAACACAGTTAGGGTTAGGGGTTAGCATTTTAAGAAACACTTAGGGTTAGTGTTAGTACAAAATGATACAATTAGGGTTAGGGTCGATGAAAAAACAAAATAAGGGGTAGGGGTTAGTAAGAAGAGATATAGTTCAGGTCAAGGATTAGTACAAAAACGTACACTTAGGGTTAGGGTTAGTGTAAAACATATAATTAGAGTTAGGTTTAAGTATAAAACACACAATTAGGGTCAGGGGTTAGCATGTTAAGAAACACTTAGGGTTAGTGTTAGTACAAAATCATACAATTAGGGTTAGGGTCGATGAAAACACAAAATAAGTGGTAGGGGTTAGTTAAAAAAATACATTTATGATAAGGGTTAGTACAAAAACGTACAATTAGGGTTAGGGTTAGCGTAAAACATATAATTAGGGCTAGGGTTAGTATAAAACACACAGTTAGGGTTAGGTGTTAGCATATTAAGAAACACTTAGGGTTAGTGTTAGTACAAAATAAAAAAAAATAGGATTAGGGTCGATGAAAACACAAAATAAGTAGTAGTTAGTTCAAAAAATACATGTATGATAAGGGTTAGTACAAAAACGTACAATTAGGGTTAGGGTTAGTGTAAAACATATAATTAGAGTTAGGTTTAAGTATAAAACACACAATTAGGGATAGGGGTTAGCATGTTAAGAAACACTTAGGGTTAGTGTTTGTACAAAATCATACAATTAGGGTTACAGTCGATGAAAACACAAAATAAGTAGTAGTTAGTTCAAAAAATACATTTATGATAAGGGTTAGTACAAAAACGTACAATTAGGGTTAGGGTTAGTGTAAAACATCTAATAAGGGTTAGGTTTAGTATAAATTACACAATTAGGGTGAGGGGTTTGCAGGTTAACATACACTTAGGGTTAGTGTTAGTACAAAATTATACAATTAGGGTTAGTGTCGATGAAAAAACAAAATCAGGGGTATGGGTTAGTACAAAGAGATACAGTTTAGGTAAAGGATTAGTACAAAAACGTACAATTAGGGTTAGGGTTAGTGTAAAACATATAATTAGAGTAAGGATTAATTATAAAACACACAATTGGTGTTAAGGGTTAGCATGTTAAGAAACACTTAGGGTTAGTTTTAGTACAAAATAATACAATTAGGGTTATGGTCGATGAAAACACAAAATAAGTAGTAGTTAGTTCAAAAAAATACATTTATGATAAGGGTTAGTACAAAAACGTACAATTAAGGTTAGGGTTAGTGTAAAACATATAATTAGGGTTAGGTTTAGAATCCATTACACAATTAGGGTTAGGGGTTTGCATGTTAACATACACTTAGGGTTAGTGTTAGTACAAAATCAAAAAATTAGGATAAGGGTCGATGAAAACACAAAATAAGTAGTAGTTAGTTCAAAAAATACATTTTTGATAAGGGTTAGTACAAAAACGTAGAATTAGGGTTAGGGTTAGTGTAAAACACATAATTAGGGTTAGGTTTAGTATAAATTACACAATAAGGGTTAGGGGTTTGCATGTTAACATACACTTAGGGTTAGTGTTTGTACAAAATCATTCAATTAGGGTTAGGGGTTAGCATGTTAAGAAACACTTAGGGTTAGTGTTAGTACAAAATCATACAATTAGGGTTACGGTCGATGAAAACACAAAATAAGTAGTAGTTAGTTCAAAAAACATTTATGATAAGGGTAAGTACAAAAAACGTACAATTAGGGTTAGGGTTAGTGTAAACCATATTATTGGGGTTAGGTTTAGTATACATTACACAATTAGGGTTAGGGGTTTGCATGTTAACATACACTTAGGGTTAGTGTTTATACAAAATCATACAATTAGGATTAGGGTCGATGAAAACACAAAATAAGTTGTAGTTTGTTCAAAAAATACATTTATGATAAGGGTTAGCACAAAAACGTACAATTAGGGTTAGGGTTAGTGTAAAACATATAATTAGGGTTAGGTTTAGTATAAATTACACAATTAGGGTTAGGGGTTTGCATGTTAACATACACTTAGTGTTAGTGTTTGTACAAAATCATACAATTAGGGTTACGGTCGATGAAAACACAAAATAAGTAGTAGTTTGTTCAAAAAATACATTTATGATAAGGGTTAGTACAAAAACGTACAATTAGGGTTAGGGTTAGTGTAAAACATATAATAAGGGTTAGGTTTAGTATAAATTACACAATTAGGGTTAGGGGTTTGCATGTTAACATACACTTAGGGTTAATGTTAGTACAAAATTATACAATTAGGGTTAGTGTCGATGAAAAAACAAAATCAGGGGTAGGGGCTAGTACAAAGAGATACAGTTCAGGTAAAGGATTAGTACAAAAACGTACAATTAGGGTTAGGGTTAGTGTAAAACATATAATTAGGGTTAGGGTTAGTAAAAAAAAACACAGTTAGGGTTAGGGTTAGCATATTAAGAAACACTTAGGGTTAGTGTTAGTACAAAATTATACAATTAGGGTAAGTGTCGATGAAAAAACAAAATTAGGGGTAGGGGTTAGTACAAAGAGATACAGTTCGGGTAAAGGATTAGTACAAAAACGTATAATTAGGGTTAGGGTTAGTGGAAAACATATAATTAGAGTTAGGTTTAAGTATAAAACACACAATTAGGGTTAGGGGTTAGCATATTAAGAAACATTTAGGGTTAGTGTTAGTACAAAATCATACAATTAGGGTTACGGTCGATGAAAACACAAAATAAGTAGTAGTAAGTTCACAAAATACATTTATGATAAAGGTAAGTACAAAAACGTACAATTAGGATTAGGGTTAGTGTAAAACATATTATTGGGGTTAGGTTTAGTATAAAACACACAATCAGAGTTAGGGGTTAGCATGTTAAGATACACTTAGGGTAAGTGTTTGTACAAAATCATACAATTAGGGTTAGGGTCGATGAAAACACAAAATAAGTAGTAGTTAGTTCAAAAAATACATTTATGATAAGGGTTAGTACAAAAAAGTACAATTAGGGTTAGGGTTAGTGCAAAACATATAATTAGGGTTAGGTTTAGTATAAATTACACAATTAGGGTTAGGGGTTTGCATGTTAACATACACTTAGGGTTAGTGTTTGTACAAAATCATACAATTAGGGTTAGGGTCAATGAAAACACAAAATAAGTAGTAGTTTGTTCAAAAAATACATTTATGATAAGGGTTAGTACAAAAACGTACAATTAGGGTTAGGGTTAGTGTAAAACATCTAATAAGGGTTAGGTTTAGTATAAATTACACAATTAGGGTGAGGGGTTTGCAGGTTAACATACACTTAGGGTTAGTGTTAGTACAAAATTATACAATTAGGGTTAGTGTCGATGAAAAAACAAAATCAGGGGTATGGGTTAGTACAAAGAGATACAGTTTAGGTAAAGGATTAGTACAAAAACGTACAATTAGGGTTAGGGTTAGTGTAAAACATATAATTAGAGTAAGGATTAATTATAAAACACACAATTGGTGTTAGGGGTTAGCATGTTAAGAAACACTTAGGGTTAGTTTTAGTACAAAATAATACAATTAGGGTTATGGTCGATGAAAACACAAAATAAGTAGTAGTTAGTTCAAAAAATACATTTATGATAAGGGTTAGTACAAAAACGTACAATTAAGGTTAGGGTTAGTGTAAAACATATAATTAGGGTTAGGTTTAGTATGCATTACACAATTAGGGTTAGGGGTTTGCATGTTAACATACACTTAGGGTTAGTGTTAGTACAAAATCAAAAAAATTAGGATAAGGGTCGATGAAAACACAAAATAAGTAGTAGTTAGTTCAAAAAATACATTTTTGATAAGGGTTAGTACAAAAACGTAGAATTAGGGTTAGGGTTAGTGTAAAACACATAATTAGGGTTAGGTTTAATATAAATTACACAATAAGGGTTAGGGGTTTGCATGTTAACATACACTTAGGGTTAGTGTTTGTACAAAATCATTCAATTAGGGTTAGGGGTTAGCATGTTAAGAAACACTTAGGGTTAGTGTTAGTACAAAATCATACAATTAGGGTTACGGTCGATGAAAACACAAAATAAGTAGTAGTTAGTTCAAAAAACATTTATGATAAGGGTAAGTACAAAAACGTACAATTAGGGTTAGGGTTAGTGTAAACCATATTATTGGGGTTAGGTTTAGTATACATTACACAATTAGGGTTAGGGGTTTGCATGTTAACATACACTTAGGGTTAGTGTTTATACAAAATCATACAATTAGGATTAGGGTCGATGAAAACACAAAATAAGTTGTAGTTTGTTCAAAAAATACATTTATGATAAGGGTTAGTACAAAAACGTACAATTAGGGTTAGGGTTAGTGTAAAACATATAATTAGGGTTAGGTTTAGTATAAATTACACAATTAGGGTTAGGGGTTTGCATGTTAACATACACTTAGTGTTAGTGTTTGTACAAAATCATACAATTAGGGTTAGGGTCGATGAAAACACAAAATAAGTAGTAGTTTGTTCAAAAAATACATTTATGATAAGGGTTAGTACAAAAACGTACAATTAGGGTTAGGGTTAGTGTAAAACATATAATAAGGGTTAGGTTTAGAATAAATTACACAATTAGGGTTAGGGGTTTGCATGTTAACATACACTTAGGGTTAGTGTTAGTACAAAATTATACAATTACGGTTAGTGTCGATGAAAAAACAAAATCAGGGGTAGGGGCTAGTACAAAGAGATACAGTTCAGGTAAAGGATCAGTACAAAAACGTACAATTAGGGTTAGGGTTAGTGTAAAACATATAATTAGGGTTAGGGTTAGTAAAAAAAACACAGTTAGGGTTAGGGTTAGCATATTAAGAAACACTTAGGGTTAGTGTTAGTACAAAATTATACAATTAGGGTAAGTGTCGATGAAAAAACAAAATTAGGGGTAGGGGTTAGTACAAAGAGATACAGTTCGGGTAAAGGATTAGTACAAAAACATATAATTAGGGTTAGGGTTAGTGGAAAACATATAATTAGAGTTAGGTTTAAGTATAAAACACACAATTAGGGTTAGGGGTTAGCATATTAAGAAACATTTAGGGTTAGTGTTAGTACAAAATCATACAATTAGGGTTACGGTCGATGAAAACACAAAATAAGTAGTAGTAAGTTCACAAAATACAGTTATGATAAAAGTAAGTACAAAAACGTACAATTAGGGTGAGGGTTAGTGTAAAACATATTATTGGGGTTAGGTTTAGTATAAAACACACAATCAGAGTTAGGGGTTAGCATGTTAAGATACACTTAGGGTAAGTGTTTGTACAAAATCATACAATTAGGGTTAGGGTCGATGAAAACACAAAATAAGTAGTAGTTAGTTCAAAAAATACATTTATGATAAGGGTAAGTACAAAAAAGTACAATTAGGGTTAGGGTTAGTGTAAAACATATAATTAGGGTTAGGTTTAGTATAAATTACACAATTAGGGTTAGGGGTTTGCATGTTAACATACACTTAGGGTTAGTGTTTGTACAAAATCATACAATTAGGGTTAGGGTCGATGAAAACACAAAATAAGTAGTAGTTTGTTCAAAAAATACATTTATGATAAGGGTTAGTACAAAAACGTACAATTAGGGTTAGGGTTAGTGTAAAACATATAATTAGGGTTAGGTTTAGTATAAATTACACAATTAGGGTTAGGGGTTTGCATGTTAACATACACTTAGTGTTAGTGTTTGTACAAAATCATACAATTAGGGTTAGAGTCGATGAAAACACAAAATAAGTAGTAGTTTGTTCAAAAAATACATTTATGATAAGGGTTAGTACAAAAACGTACAATTAGGGTTAGGGTTAGTGTAAAACATATAATAAGGGTTAGGTTTAGAATAAATTACACAATTAGGGTTAGGGGTTTGCATGTTAACATACACTTAGGGTTAGTGTTAGTACAAAATTATACAATTAGGGTTAGTGTCGATGAAAAAACAAAATCAGGGGTAGGGGCTAGTACAAAGAGATACAGTTCAGGTAAAGGATCAGTACAAAAACGTACAATTAGGGTTAGGGTTAGTGTAAAACATATAATTAGGGTTAGGGTTAGTAAAAAAAACACAGTTAGGGTTAGGGTTAGCATATTAAGAAACACTTAGGGTTAGTGTTAGTAGAAAATTATACAATTAGGGTAAGTGTCGATGAAAAAACAAAATTAGGGGTAGGGGTTAGTACAAAGAGATACAGTTCAGGTAAAGGATTAGTACAAAAACGTACAATTAGGGTTAGGGTTAGTGTAAAACATATAATAAGAAAAAGGTTTAAGTATAAAACACACAATTAGGGTTAGGGTCGATGAAAACACAAAATAAGTGGTAGGGGTTAGTTAAAAAATACATTTATGATAAGGGTTAGTACAAAAACGTACAATTAGGGTTAGGGTTAGCGTAAAACAATAAGGGCTAGGGTTAGTATAAAACACACAGTTAGGGTTAGGTGTTAGCATATTAAGAAACACTTAGGGTTAGTGTTAGTACAAAATTAAAAAATTAGGATAAGGGTCGATGAAAACACAAAATAAGTAGTAGTTAGTTCAAAAAATACATTTTTGATAAGGGTTAGTACAAAAACGTAGAATTAGGGTTAGGGTTAGTGTAAAACACATAATTAGGGTTAGGTTTAATATAAATTACACAATAAGGGTTAGGGGTTTGCATGTTAACATACACTTAGGGTTAGTGTTTGTACAAAATCATTCAATTAGGGTTAGGGGTTAGCATGTTAAGAAACACTTAGGGTTAGTGTTAGTACAAAATCATACAATTAGGGTTACGGTCGATGAAAACACAAAATAAGTAGTAGTTAGTTCAAAAAACATTTATGATAAGGGTAAGTACAAAAACGTACAATTAGGGTTAGGGTTAGTGTAAACCATATTATTGGGGTTAGGTTTAGTATACATTACACAATTAGGGTTAGGGGTTTGCATGTTAACATACACTTAGGGTTAGTGTTTATACAAAATCATACAATTAGGATTAGGGTCGATGAAAACACAAAATAAGTTGTAGTTTGTTCAAAAAATACATTTATGATAAGGGTTAGTACAAAAACGTACAATTAGGGTTAGGGTTAGTGTAAAACATATAATTAGGGTTAGGTTTAGTATAAATTACACAATTAGGGTTAGGGGTTTGCATGTTAACATACACTTAGTGTTAGTGTTTGTACAAAATCATACAATTAGGGTTAGGGTCGATGAAAACACAAAATAAGTAGTAGTTTGTTCAAAAAATACATTTATGATAAGGGTTAGTACAAAAACGTACAATTAGGGTTAGGGTTAGTGTAAAACATATAATAAGGGTTAGGTTTAGAATAAATTACACAATTAGGGTTAGGGGTTTGCATGTTAACATACACTTAGGGTTAGTGTTAGTACAAAATTATACAATTACGGTTAGTGTCGATGAAAAAACAAAATCAGGGGTAGGGGCTAGTACAAAGAGATACAGTTCAGGTAAAGGATCAGTACAAAAACGTACAATTAGGGTTAGGGTTAGTGTAAAACATATAATTAGGGTTAGGGTTAGTAAAAAAAACACAGTTAGGGTTAGGGTTAGCATATTAAGAAACACTTAGGGTTAGTGTTAGTACAAAATTATACAATTAGGGTAAGTGTCGATGAAAAAACAAAATTAGGGGTAGGGGTTAGTACAAAGAGATACAGTTCGGGTAAAGGATTAGTACAACAACATATAATTAGGGTTAGGGTTAGTGGAAAACATATAATTAGAGTTAGGTTTAAGTATAAAACACACAATTAGGGTTAGGGGTTAGCATATTAAGAAACATTTAGGGTTAGTGTTAGTACAAAATCATACAATTAGGGTTACGGTCGATGAAAACACAAAATAAGTAGTAGTAAGTTCACAAAATACATTTATGATAAAAGTAAGTACAAAAACGTACAATTAGGGTGAGGGTTAGTGTAAAACATATTATTGGGGTTAGGTTTAGTATAAAACACACAATCAGAGTTAGGGGTTAGCATGTTAAGATACACTTAGGGTAAGTGTTTGTACAAAATCATACAATTAGGGTTAGGGTCGATGAAAACACAAAATAAGTAGTAGTTAGTTCAAAAAATACATTTATGATAAGGGTAAGTACAAAAAAGTACAATTAGGGTTAGGGTTAGTGTAAAACATATAATTAGGGTTAGGTTTAGTATAAATTACACAATTAGGGTTAGGGGTTTGCATGTTAACATACACTTAGGGTTAGTGTTTGTACAAAATCATACAATTAGGGTTAGGGTCGATGAAAACACAAAATAAGTAGTAGTTTGTTCAAAAAATACATTTATGATAAGGGTTAGTACAAAAACGTACAATTAGGGTTAGGGTTAGTGTAAAACATATAATTAGGGTTAGGTTTAGTATAAATTACACAATTAGGGTTAGGGGTTTGCATGTTAACATACACTTAGTGTTAGTGTTTGTACAAAATCATACAATTAGGGTTAGAGTCGATGAAAACACAAAATAAGTAGTAGTTTGTTCAAAAAATACATTTATGATAAGGGTTAGTACAAAAACGTACAATTAGGGTTAGGGTTAGTGTAAAACATATAATAAGGGTTAGGTTTAGAATAAATTACACAATTAGGGTTAGGGGTTTGCATGTTAACATACACTTAGGGTTAGTGTTAGTACAAAATTATACAATTAGGGTTAGTGTCGATGAAAAAACAAAATCAGGGGTAGGGGCTAGTACAAAGAGATACAGTTCAGGTAAAGGATCAGTACAAAAACGTACAATTAGGGTTAGGGTTAGTGTAAAACATATAATTAGGGTTAGGGTTAGTAAAAAAAACACAGTTAGGGTTAGGGTTAGCATATTAAGAAACACTTAGGGTTAGTGTTAGTAGAAAATTATACAATTAGGGTAAGTGTCGATGAAAAAACAAAATTAGGGGTAGGGGTTAGTACAAAGAGATACAGTTCAGGTAAAGGATTAGTACAAAAACGTACAATTAGGGTTAGGGTTAGTGTAAAACATATAATAAGAAAAAGGTTTAAGTATAAAACACACAATTAGGGTTAGGGTCGATGAAAACACAAAATAAGTGGTAGGGGTTAGTTAAAAAATACATTTATGATAAGGGTTAGTACAAAAACGTACAATTAGGGTTAGGGTTAGCGTAAAACAATAAGGGCTAGGGTTAGTATAAAACACACAGTTAGGGTTAGGTGTTAGCATATTAAGAAACACTTAGGGTTAGTGTTAGTACAAAATTAAAAAATTAGGATTAGGGTCGATGAAAACACAAAATAAGTAGTAGTTAGTTCAAAAAATACATTTATGATAAGGGTTAGTACAAAAACGTACAATTAGGGTTAGGGTTAGTGTAAAACATATAATTAGGGTTAGGTTTAGTATAAATTACACAATTAGGGTTAGGAGTTTGCATGTTAACATACACTTAGGGTTAGTGTTAGTACAAAATCATACAATTAGGGTTAGGGTCGATGAAAACACAAAATAAGTAGTAGTTTGTTCAAAAAATACATTTATGATAAGGGTTAGTACAAAAACGTACAATTAGGGTTAGGGTTAGTGTAAAACATATAATTAGGGTTAGGTTTAGTATCAATTACACAATTAGGGTGAGGGGTTTGCATGTTAACATACACTTAGGGTTAGTGTTAGTACAAAATTATACAATTAGGGTTAGTATCGATGAAAAAACAAAATCAGGGGTAGGGGTTAGTACAAAGAGATACAGTTTAGGTAAAGGATTAGTACAAAAACGTACAATTAGGGTTAGGGTTAGTGTAAAACATATAATTAGAGTAAGGATTAATTATAAAACACACAGTTTGGGTTAGGGGTTTGCATGTTAACATACACTTAGGGTTAGTGTTTGTACAAAATCATACAATTAGGGTTAGGGTCGATGAAAACACAAAATAAGTAGTAGGAGTTAGTTAAAAAAAATACATTTATGATAAGGGTTAGTACAAAAACCTACAATTAGGGTTAGGGTTAGTGTAAAACATATAATTAGGGCTAGGGTTAGTATAAAACACACAGTTAGGGTTAGGGGTTAGCATATTAAGAAAAACTAAGGGTTAGTGTTAGTACAAAATCAAAAAATTAGGGTTAAGGTCGATGAAAACACAAAATAAGTAGCAGTTAGTTCAAAAAATACATTTATGATAAGGGTTAGTACAAAAACGTAGAATTAGGGTTAGGGTTAGTGTAAAACATATAATTAGGGTTAGGTTTAGTATAAATTACACAATTAGGGTTAGGGGTTTGCATGTTAACATACACTTAGGGTTAGTGTTTGTACAAAATCATTCAATTAGGGTTAGGGGTTAGCATGTTAAGAAACACTTAGGGTTAGTGTTAGTACAAAATCATACAATTAGGGTTACGGTCGATGAAAACACAAAATAAGTAGTAGTTAGTTCAAAAAACATTTATGATAAGGGTAAGTACAAAAACGTACAATTAGGGTTAGGGTTAGTGTAAACCATATTATTGGGGTTAGGTTTAGTATACATTACACAATTAGGGTTAGGGGTTTGCATGTTAACATACACTTAGGGTTAGTGTTTATACAAAATCATACAATTAGGATTAGGGTCGATGAAAACACAAAATAAGTTGTAGTTTGTTCAAAAAATACATTTATGATAAGGGTTAGTACAAAAAAGTACAATTAGGGTTAGGGTTAGTGTAAAACATATAATTAGGGTTAGGGTTAGTATAAAAAACACAGTTAGGGTTGGGGGTTAGCATTTTAAGAAACACTTAGGGTTAGTGTTAGTACAAAATCATACAATCAGGGTTAGGGTCGATGAAAAAACAAAATAAGGGGTAGGGGTTAGTAAGAACAGATATAGTTCAGGTCAAGGATTAGTACAAAAACGTACACTTAGGGTTAGGGTTAGTGTAAAACATATAATTAGAGTTCGGTTTAAGTATAAAACACACAATTAGGGTCAGGGGTTAGCATGTTAAGAAACACTTAGGGTTAGTGTTAGTACAAAATCATACAATTAGGGTTAGGGTCGATGAAAACACAAAATAAGTAGTAGTTAGTTCAAAAAATACATTTATGATAAGGGTTAGTACAAAAACGTACAATTAAGGTAAGGGTTAGTGTAAAACATTAAATTAGGGTAAGGTTTAGTATAAGTTACACAATTAGGGTTAGGGGTTTGCATGTTAACATACACTTAGGGTTAGTGTTTGTACAAAATCATACAATTAGGATTAGGGTCGATGAAAACACAAAATAAGTTATAGTTTGTTCAAAAAATACATTTATGATAACTGTTAGTACAAAAACGTACAATTAGGGTTAGGGTTAGTAAAAAAAACACAGTTAGGGTTGGGTTTAGCAAATTAAGAAACACTTAGGGTTAGTGTTAGTACAAAATTATACAATTAGGGTTAGTGTCGATGAAAAATCAAAATCAGGGGTAGGGGTTAGTACAAAAAGATACAGTTCAGGTAAAGGATTAGTACAAAAACGTACAATTAGGGTTAGGGTTAGTGTAAAACATATAATTAGAAAAAAGTTTAAGTATAAAACACACAATTATGGTTAGTGGTTTGCTTGTTAAGATACACTTAGGGTTAGTGTTTGTACAAAATCATACAATTAGGGTCGATGAAAACACAAAATAAGTAAGAGTTAGTTCAAAAAATACATTTTTGATAAGGGTTAGTACAAAAACGTACAATTAGGGTTAGGGTTAGTGTAAAACATATAATTAGGGTTAGGGTTAGTAAAAAAAACACAGTTAGGGTTAGGGGTTAGCATATTAAGAAACACTTAGGGTTAGTGTTAGTAAAAAATTATACAATTAGGGTTAGTGTCGATGAAAAAACAAAATCAGGGGTACGGGTTAGTACAAAGAGATACAGTTCGGGTGAAGGATTAGTACAAAAACGTTCAATTAGGGTTAGGGTTAGTGGGAAACATATAATTAAAGTTAGGTTTAAGTATAAAACACACAATTAGGGTTAGGGGTTAGCATGTTAAGAAACACTTAGGGTAAGTGTTAGTACAAAATCATACAATTAGGGTTATGGTCGATGAAAACACAAAATAAGTAGTAGTTAGTTCAAAAAATACATCTATGATAAGGGTAAGTACAAAATCGTACAATTAGGGTTAGGGTTAGTGTAAAACATATTATGAGGGTTAGGTTTAGTATAAAACACACAATTAGAGTTAGGGGTTAGCATGTTAAGATATACTTATTTGTACAAAATCATACAATGAGGGTTAGGGTCGATGAAAACACAAAATAAGTAGTAGTTAGTTCAAAAAATACATTTATGATAAGGGTAAGTACAAAATCGTACAATTAGGGTTAGGGTTAGTGTAAAACATATTATGAGGGTTAGGTTTAGTATAAAACACACAATTAGAGTTAGGGGTTAGCATGTAAAGATACACTTAGGGTAAGTGTTTGTACAAAATCATACAATTAGGGTTAGGTTCGATGAAAACACAAAATCAGGGTTAGGGGTTAGTTTAAAGAGATACAGTTCAGGTAAAGGATTAGTACAAAAACGTACAATTAAGGTTAGGGTTAGTGTAAAACATATAATTAGATTTAGGTTTAGGCATTAAACACACAATTAGGGTTAGGGGTTAGCATGTTAAGAAACACTTAGGGTTAGTGCTAGTACAAAATCATACAATTAGGGTTACGGTCGATGAAAACACAAAATAAGTTGTAGTTAGTTCAGAAAATACATTTATGATAAGGGTTAGTACAAAAACGTACAATTAGGGTTAGGGTTAGTGTAAAACATATAATTAGGGTTAGGGTTAGTAAAAAAACACGGTTAGGGTTAGGGGTTAGCATATTAAGAAACACTTAGGGTTAGTGTTAGTACAAAATCATACAATTAGGGTTAGTGTCGATGAAAAAACAAAATCAGGGGTAGGGGTTAGTACAAAGAGATACAGTTCAGGTAAAGGATTAGTACAAAAACGTGCAATTAGGGTTATGGTCGATGAAAACACAAAATAAGTAGAATTTAGTTCAAAAAATACATTTATGATAAGGGTAAGTACAAAAACGTACACTTAGGGTTAGGGTTAGTGTAAAACATATAATTAGAGTTAGGTTTAAGTATAAAACACACAATTAGGGTCAGGGGTTAGCATGTTAAGAAACACTTAGGGTTAGTGTTAGTACAAAATCATTCAATTAGGGTTAGGGTCGATGAAAACATAAAAATAAGTAGTAGTTAGTTTAAAAAATACATTTACGATAAGGGTTAGTACAACAAGGGGTTGCACTAAGTCGTGCTAAGCATACCCCCACTCGGCCATTCAGAAAACAGGAAGTAGATGACCGACTGACCTGGAAAGGGGAGGCACGGTACAACTCATCATGCTAAAGCTGTATACCAAATTTGAAATCAATCCCTTCTCTAGAAGCTGAGAAATCTGTTACGAAAAATTGTCTTTTTTGACCTATAAAAAGTCTTAGTCAGCTCAGAAAACAGGAAGTAGATGATGGACTGACCTGGAAAGGGGAGGCACGGTATAACTAATCATGCTGAAGCTGTGTACCAAATTTGAAACCAATCCATCCAGTAGAAGCCGAGAAAACTGTTACGAAAAATTTCACTTTTCAAATTTTTTACCCTTAAAAGTCTAAGTCGGCGCGAAAAACAGGAAGTAGATGATGAACTGATCTGGAAAGGGGAGGCACGGTATAACTAATCATGCTGAAGCTGTGTACCAAATTTGAAACCAATCCATCCAGTAGAAGCCGAGAAATCTGTTACATTAATTTCACATTTCAAATTTTTTTCCCTTAAAAAGTCTAAGTCGGCTTGGAAAACAGGAAGTAGATGATGGACTGACCTGCAAAGGGTAGGCATAGTATATCTCATCATGCTGAAGCTGTGTACCAAATTTGAAACCAATCCATCCAGTAGAAGCAGAGAAATTGAACCGGACGGACAGACGGACAGACGGACGGACGGACAAGGTGATTGCAATATAGCCCCCTCTCTTACGAGTGGGGGTATAAAAAACGTACAATTAGGGTTAGGGTTAGTGTAAAACATATAATTAGGGTTAGGGGTCAGCATGTTAAGATACACTTAGAGTTAGTGTTTGTACAAAATCATACAATTAGGGCTTGGGTCGATGAAAACACAAAATAAGTGGTAGGGGTTAGTTAAAAAAATACATTTATGATAAGGGTTAGTGCAAAAACGTACAATAAGGGTTAGGGTTAGCGTAAAACATATAATTAGGGCTAGGGTTAGTATAAAACACACAGTTAGGGTTAGGGGTTAGTATATTAAGAAACACTTAGGGTTAGTGTTAGTACAAAATCATAAAATTAGGGTTAGGGTCGATGAAAATACAAAATAAGTAGTAGCTAGTTCAAAAAATACATTTATGATAAGGGTTAGTACAAAAACGTACAATTAGGGTTAGGGTAAGTGTAAAACATATAGTTAGGGTTAGGGTTAGTAAAAAACACAGTTAGGGTTAGGGGTTAGCATATTAAATAACACTTAGGGTTAGTGTTAGTGCAAAATCATACAATGAGGGTTAGGGTCGATGAAAACACAAAATAAGTAGTAGTTAGTTCAAAAAATACATTTATGATAAGGGTAAGTACAAAATCGTACAATTAGGGTTAGGGTTAGTGTAAAACATATTATGAGGGTTAGGTTTAGTATAAAACACACAATTAGAGTTAGGGGTTAGCATGTAAAGATACACTTAGGGTAAGTGTTTGTACAAAATCATACAATTAGGGTTAGGTTCGATGAAAACACAAAATCAGGGTTAGGGGTTAGTTTAAAGAGATACAGTTCAGGTAAAGGATTAGTACAAAAACGTACAATTAGGGTTAGGGTTAGTGTAAAACATATAATTAGATTTAGGTTTAGGCATTAAACACACAATTAGGGTTAGGGGTTAGCATGTTAAGAAACACTTAGGGTTAGTGCTAGTACAAAATCATACAATTAGGGTTACGGTCGATGAAAACACAAAATAAGTAGTAGTTAGTTCAGAAAATACATTTATGATAAGGGTTAGTACAAAAACGTACAATTAGGGTTAGGGTTAGTGTAAAACATATAATTAGGGTTAGGGTTAGTAAAAAAACACGGTTAGGGTTAGGGGTTAGCATATTAAGAAACACTTAGGGTTAGTGTTAGTACAAAATCATACAATTAGGGTTAGTGTCGATGAAAAAACAAAATCAGGGGTAGGGGTTAGTACAAAGAGATACAGTTCAGGTAAAGGATTAGTACAAAAACGTGCAATTAGGGTTATGGTCGATGAAAACACAAAATAAGTAGAATTTAGTTCAAAAAATACATTTATGATAAGGGTAAGTACAAAAACGTACACTTAGGGTTAGGGTTAGTGTAAAACATATAATTAGAGTTAGGTTTAAGTATAAAACACACAATTAGGGTCAGGGGTTAGCATGTTAAGAAACACTTAGGGTTAGTGTTAGTACAAAATCATACAATTAGGGTTAGGGTCGATGAAAACATAAAAATAAGTAGTAGTTAGTTTAAAAAATACATTTACGATAAGGGTTAGTACAACAAGGGGTTGCACTAAGTCGTGCTAAGCATACCCCCACTCGGCCATTCAGAAAACAGGAAGTAGATGACCGACTGACCTGGAAAGGGGAGGCACGGTACAACTCATCATGCTAAAGCTGTATACCAAATTTGAAATCAATCCCTTCTCTAGAAGCTGAGAAATCTGTTACGAAAAATTGTCTTTTTTGACCTATAAAAAGTCTTAGTCAGCTCAGAAAACAGGAAGTAGATGATGGACTGACCTGGAAAGGGGAGGCACGGTATAACTAATCATGCTGAAGCTGTGTACCAAATTTGAAACCAATCCATCCAGTAGAAGCCGAGAAAACTGTTACGAAAAATTTCACTTTTCAAATTTTTTACCCTTAAAAGTCTAAGTCGGCGCGAAAAACAGGAAGTAGATGATGAACTGATCTGGAAAGGGGAGGCACGGTATAACTAATCATGCTGAAGCTGTGTACCAAATTTGAAACCAATCCATCCAGTAGAAGCCGAGAAATCTGTTACATTAATTTCACATTTCAAATTTTTTTCCCTTAAAAAGTCTAAGTCGGCTTGGAAAACAGGAAGTAGATGATGGACTGACCTGCAAAGGGTAGGCATAGTATATCTCATCATGCTGAAGCTGTGTACCAAATTTGAAACCAATCCATCCAGTAGAAGCAGAGAAATTGAACCGGACGGACAGACGGACGGACGGACAAGGTGATTGCAATATAGCCCCCTCTCTTACGAGTGGGGGTATAAAAAACGTACAATTAGGGTTAGGGTTAGTGTAAAACATATAATTAGGGTTAGGGGTCAGCATGTTAAGATACACTTAGAGTTAGTGTTTGTACAAAATCATACAATTAGGGCTTGGGTCGATGAAAACACAAAATAAGTGGTAGGGGTTAGTTAAAAAAATACATTTATGATAAGGGTTAGTGCAAAAACGTACAATAAGGGTTAGGGTTAGCGTAAAACATATAATTAGGGCTAGGGTTAGTATAAAACACACAGTTAGGGTTAGGGGTTAGTATATTAAGAAACACTTAGGGTTAGTGTTAGTACAAAATCATAAAATTAGGGTTAGGGTCGATGAAAATACAAAATAAGTAGTAGCTAGTTCAAAAAATACATTTATGATAAGGGTTAGTACAAAAACGTACAATTAGGGTTAGGGTAAGTGTAAAACATATAGTTAGGGTTAGGGTTAGTAAAAAACACAGTTAGGGTTAGGGGTTAGCATATTAAATAACACTTAGGGTTAGTGTTAGTGCAAAATCATACAATTAGGGTTAGGGTCGATGAAAATACAACATAAGTTGTAGGGGTAGGTTCAAAAAATACATTTATGATAAGGGTTAGTACAAAAACGTACAATTAGGGTTAGGGTTAGCGTAAAACATATAATTAGGGTTAGGTTTAGTATAAATTACACAATTAGGGTTAGTTGTTTGCATGTTAAGATACACTTAAGGTTAGTGTTTGTACAAGATCATACAATTAGGGTTAGGGTCGATGAAAACACAAAATAAGTAGTAGTTAGTTCAAAAAATACATTTATGATAAGGGTTAGTACAAAAACGTATAATTAGGGTTAGGGTTAGTGTAAAACATATAATTAGGGTTAGGGTTAGTAAAAAATAAAAACACAGTTAGGGTTAGGGGTTAGCATTTTAAGAAACACTTAGGGTTAGTGTTAGTACAAAATTATACAATTAGGGTTAGTGTCGATGAAAAAACAAAATCAGGGGTAGGGGTTAGTACAAAGAGATACAGTTCGGGTAAAGGATTAGTACAAAAACGTACAATTAGGGTTAGGGTTAGTGTAAAACATATAATTAGAGTTAGGTTTAAGTATAAAACACACAAATAGGGTTAGGGGTTAGCATGTTAAGAAACAGTTAGGGTCAGTGTTAGTACAAAATCATACAATTAGGGTTACGGTCGATGAAAACACAAAATAGGTAGTAGTAAGTTCAAAAAATACATTTATGATAAGGGTTAGTACAAAAACGTACAATAAGGGTTAGGGTTAGCGTAAAACATATAATTAGGGCTAGGGTTAGTATAACACACACAGTTAGGGTTAGGGGTTAGTATATTAAGAAACACTTAGGGTTAGTGTTAGTACAAAATCATAAAATTAGGGTTAGGGTCGATGAAAATACAAAATAAGTAGTAGCTAGTTCAAAAACTACATTTTTGATAAGGGTTAGTACAAAAACGTACAATTAGGGTTAGGGTAAGTGTAAAACATATAATTAGGGTTAGGGTTAGTAAAAAACACAGTTAGGGTTAGGGGTTAGCATATTAAGAAACACTTAGGGTTAGTGTTAGTGCAAAATCATACAATTAGGGTTAGGGTCGATGAAAATACAAAATAAGTTGTAGGGGTAGGTTCAAAAAATACATTTATGATAAGGGTTAGTACAAAAACGTACAATTAGGGTTGGGGTTAGCGTAAAACATATAATTAGGGTTAGGTTTAGTATAAATTACACAATTAGGGTTAGTGGTTTGCATGTTTAGATACACTTAAGGTTAGTGTTTGTACAAGATCATACAATTAGGGTTAGGGTCGATGAAAACACAAAATAAGTAGTAGTTAGTTCAAAAAATACATTTATGATAAGGGTTAGTACAAAAACGTTTAATTAGGGTTAGGGTTAGTGTAAAACATATAATTAGGGTTAGGGTTAGTAAAAAATAAAAACACAGTTAGGGTTAGGGGTTAGCATTTTAAGAAACACTTAGGGTTAGTGTTAGTACAAAATTATACAATTAGGGTTAGTGTCGATGAAAAAACAAAATCAGGGGTAGGGGTTAGTACAAAGAGATACAGTTCGGGTAAAGGATTAGTACAAAAACGTACAATTAGGGTTAGGGTTGGTGTAAAACATATAATTAGAGTTAGGTTTAAGTATAAAACACACAATTAGGGTTAGGGGTTAGCATGTTAAGAAACAGTTAGGGTCAGTGTTAGTACAAAATCATACAATTAGGGTTACGGTCGATGAAAACACAAAATAGGTAGTAGTTAGTTCAAAAAATACATTTATGATAAGGGTTAGTACAAAAACGTACAATAAGGGTTAGGGTTAGCGTAAAACATATAATTAGGGCTAGAGTTAGTATAAAAAACACAGTTAGGGTTAGGGGTTAGTATATTTAGAAACACTTAGGGTTAGTGTTAGTACAAAATCATACAATTAGGGTTACGGTCGATGAAAACACAAAATAGGTAGTAGTTAGTTCAAAAAATACATTTATGATAAGGGTTAGTACAAAAACGTACAATTAAGGTAAGGGTTAGTGTAAAACATTAAATTAGGGTAAGGTTTAGTATAAGTTACACAATTAGGGTTAGGGGTTTGCATGTTAACATACACTTAGGGTTAGTGTTTGTACAAAATCATACAATTAGGATTAGGGTCGATGAAAACACAAAATAAGTTATAGTTTGTTCAAAAAATACATTTATGATAACTGTTAGTACAAAAACGTACAATTAGGGTTAGGGTTAGTAAAAAAAACACAGTTAGGGTTGGGTTTAGCAAATTAAGAAACACTTAGGGTTAGTGTTAGTACAAAATTATACAATTAGGGTTAGTGTCGATGAAAAATCAAAATCAGGGGTAGGGGTTAGTACAAAAAGATACAGTTCAGGTAAAGGATTAGTACAAAAACGTACAATTAGGGTTAGGGTTAGTGTAAAACATATAATTAGAAAAAAGTTTAAGTATAAAACACACAATTATGGTTAGTGGTTTGCTTGTTAAGATACACTTAGGGTTAGTGTTTGTACAAAATCATACAATTAGGGTCGATGAAAACACAAAATAAGTAAGAGTTAGTTCAAAAAATACATTTTTGATAAGGGTTAGTACAAAAACGTACAATTAGGGTTAGGGTTAGTGTAAAACATATAATTAGGGTTAGGGTTAGTAAAAAAAACACAGTTAGGGTTAGGGGTTAGCATATTAAGAAACACTTAGGGTTAGTGTTAGTACAAAATTATACAATTAGGGTTAGTGTCGATGAAAAAACAAAATCAGGGGTACGGGTTAGTACAAAGAGATACAGTTCGGGTGAAGGATTAGTACAAAAACGTTCAATTAGGGTTAGGGTTAGTGGGAAACATATAATTAAAGTTAGGTTTAAGTATAAAACACACAATTAGGGTTAGGGGTTAGCATGTTAAGAAACACTTAGGGTAAGTGTTAGTACAAAATCATACAATTAGGGTTATGGTCGATGAAAACACAAAATAAGTAGTAGTTAGTTCAAAAAATACATCTATGATAAGGGTAAGTACAAAATCGTACAATTAGGGTTAGGGTTAGTGTAAAACATATTATGAGGGTTAGGTTTAGTATAAAACACACAATTAGAGTTAGGGGTTAGCATGTTAAGATATACTTATTTGTACAAAATCATACAATGAGGGTTAGGGTCGATGAAAACACAAAATAAGTAGTAGTTAGTTCAAAAAATACATTTATGATAAGGGTAAGTACAAAATCGTACAATTAGGGTTAGGGTTAGTGTAAAACATATTATGAGGGTTAGGTATAGTATAAAACACACAATTAGAGTTAGGGGTTAGCATGTAAAGATACACTTAGGGTAAGTGTTTGTACAAAATCATACAATTAGGGTTAGGTTCGATGAAAACACAAAATCAGGGTTAGGGGTTAGTTTAAAGAGATACAGTTCAGGTAAAGGATTAGTACAAAAACGTACAATTAGGGTTAGGGTTAGTGTAAAACATATAATTAGATTTAGGTTTAGGCATTAAACACACAATTAGGGTTAGGGGTTAGCATGTTAAGAAACACTTAGGGTTAGTGCTAGTACAAAATCATACAATTAGGGTTACGGTCGATGAAAACACAAAATAAGTAGTAGTTAGTTCAGAAAATACATTTATGATAAGGGTTAGTACAAAAACGTACAATTAGGGTTAGGGTTAGTGTAAAACATATAATTAGGGTTAGGGTTAGTAAAAAAACACGGTTAGGGTTAGGGGTTAGCATATTAAGAAACACTTAGGGTTAGTGTTAGTACAAAATCATACAATTAGGGTTAGTGTCGATGAAAAAACAAAATCAGGGGTAGGGGTTAGTACAAAGAGATACAGTTCAGGTAAAGGATTAGTACAAAAACGTGCAATTAGGGTTATGGTCGATGAAAACACAAAATAAGTAGAATTTAGTTCAAAAAATACATTTATGATAAGGGTAAGTACAAAAACGTACACTTAGGGTTAGGGTTAGTGTAAAACATATAATTAGAGTTAGGTTTAAGTATAAAACACACAATTAGGGTCAGGGGTTAGCATGTTAAGAAACACTTAGGGTTAGTGTTAGTACAAAATCATACAATTAGGGTTAGGGTCGATGAAAACATAAAAATAAGTAGTAGTTAGTTTAAAAAATACATTTACGATAAGGGTTAGTACAACAAGGGGTTGCACTAAGTCGTGCTAAGCATACCCCCACTCGGCCATTCAGAAAACAGGAAGTAGATGACCGACTGACCTGGAAAGGGGAGGCACGGTACAACTCATCATGCTAAAGCTGTATACCAAATTTGAAATCAATCCCTTCTCTAGAAGCTGAGAAATCTGTTACGAAAAATTGTCTTTTTTGACCTATAAAAAGTCTTAGTCAGCTCAGAAAACAGGAAGTAGATGATGGACTGACCTGGAAAGGGGAGGCACGGTATAACTAATCATGCTGAAGCTGTGTACCAAATTTGAAACCAATCCATCCAGTAGAAGCCGAGAAAACTGTTACGAAAAATTTCACTTTTCAAATTTTTTAGCCTTAAAAGTCTAAGTCGGCGCGAAAAACAGGAAGTAGATGATGAACTGATCTGGAAAGGGGAGGCACGGTATAACTAATCATGCTGAAGCTGTGTACCAAATTTGAAACCAATCCATCCAGTAGAAGCCGAGAAATCTGTTACATTAATTTCACATTTCAAATTTTTTTCCCTTAAAAAGTCTAAGTCGGCTTGGAAAACAGGAAGTAGATGATGGACTGACCTGCAAAGGGTAGGCATAGTATATCTCATCATGCTGAAGCTGTGTACCAAATTTGAAACCAATCCATCCAGTAGAAGCAGAGAAATTGAACCGGACGGACAGACGGACAGACGGACGGACGGACAAGGTGATTGCAATATAGCCCCCTCTCTTACGAGTGGGGGTATAAAAAACGTACAATTAGGGTTAGGGTTAGTGTAAAACATATAATTAGGGTTAGGGGTCAGCATGTTAAGATACACTTAGAGTTAGTGTTTGTACAAAATCATACAATTAGGGCTTGGGTCGATGAAAACACAAAATAAGTGGTAGGGGTTAGTTAAAAAAATACATTTATGATAAGGGTTAGTGCAAAAACGTACAATAAGGGTTAGGGTTAGCGTAAAACATATAATTAGGGCTAGGGTTAGTATAAAACACACAGTTAGGGTTAGGGGTTAGTATATTAAGAAACACTTAGGGTTAGTGTTAGTACAAAATCATAAAATTAGGGTTAGGGTCGATGAAAATACAAAATAAGTAGTAGCTAGTTCAAAAAATACATTTATGATAAGGGTTAGTACAAAAACGTACAATTAGGGTTAGGGTAAGTGTAAAACATATAGTTAGGGTTAGGGTTAGTAAAAAACACAGTTAGGGTTAGGGGTTAGCATATTAAATAACACTTAGGGTTAGTGTTAGTGCAAAATCATACAATTAGGGTTAGGGTCGATGAAAATACAAAATAAGTTGTAGGGGTAGGTTCAAAAAATACATTTATGATAAGGGTTAGTACAAAAACGTACAATTAGGGTTAGGGTTAGCGTAAAACATATAATTAGGGTTAGGTTTAGTATAAATTACACAATTAGGGTTAGTTGTTTGCATGTTAAGATACACTTAAGGTTAGTGTTTGTACAAGATCATACAATTAGGGTTAGGGTCGATGAAAACACAAAATAAGTAGTAGTTAGTTCAAAAAATACATTTATGATAAGGGTTAGTACAAAAACGTATAATTAGGGTTAGGGTTAGTGTAAAACATATAATTAGGGTTAGGGTTAGTAAAAAATAAAAACACAGTTAGGGTTAGGGGTTAGCATTTTAAGAAACACTTAGGGTTAGTGTTAGTACAAAATTATACAATTAGGGTTAGTGTCGATGAAAAAACAAAATCAGGGGTAGGGGTTAGTACAAAGAGATACAGTTCGGGTAAAGGATTAGTACAAAAACGTACAATTAGGGTTAGGGTTAGTGTAAAACATATAATTAGAGTTAGGTTTAAGTATAAAACACACAAATAGGGTTAGGGGTTAGCATGTTAAGAAACAGTTAGGGTCAGTGTTAGTACAAAATCATACAATTAGGGTTACGGTCGATGAAAACACAAAATAGGTAGTAGTAAGTTCAAAAAATACATTTATGATAAGGGTTAGTACAAAAACGTACAATAAGGGTTAGGGTTAGCGTAAAACATATAATTAGGGCTAGGGTTAGTATAACACACACAGTTAGGGTTAGGGGTTAGTATATTAAGAAACACTTAGGGTTAGTGTTAGTACAAAATCATAAAATTAGGGTTAGGGTCGATGAAAATACAAAATAAGTAGTAGCTAGTTCAAAAAATACATTTTTGATAAGGGTTAGTACAAAAACGTACAATTAGGGTTAGGGTAAGTGTAAAACATATAATTAGGGTTAGGGTTAGTAAAAAACACAGTTAGGGTTAGGGGTTAGCATATTAAGAAACACTTAGGGTTAGTGTTAGTGCAAAATCATACAATTAGGGTTAGGGTCGATGAAAATACAAAATAAGTTGTAGGGGTAGGTTCAAAAAATACATTTATGATAAGGGTTAGTACAAAAACGTACAATTAGGGTTGGGGTTAGCGTAAAACATATAATTAGGGTTAGGTTTAGTATAAATTACACAATTAGGGTTAGTGGTTTGCATGTTTAGATACACTTAAGGTTAGTGTTTGTACAAGATCATACAATTAGGGTTAGGGTCGATGAAAACACAAAATAAGTAGTAGTTAGTTCAAAAAATACATTTATGATAAGGGTTAGTACAAAAACGTTTAATTAGGGTTAGGGTTAGTGTAAAACATATAATTAGGGTTAGGGTTAGTAAAAAATAAAAACACAGTAAGGGTTAGGGGTTAGCATTTTAAGAAACACTTAGGGTTAGTGTTAGTACAAAATTATACAATTAGGGTTAGTGTCCATGAAAAAACAAAATCAGGGGTAGGGGTTAGTACAAAGAGATACAGTTCGGGTAAAGGATTAGTACAAAAACGTACAATTAGGGTTAGGGTTGGTGTAAAACATATAATTAGAGTTAGGTTTAAGTATAAAACACACAATTAGGGTTAGGGGTTAGCATGTTAAGAAACAGTTAGGGTCAGTGTTAGTACAAAATCATACAATTAGGGTTACGGTCGATGAAAACACAAAATAGGTAGTAGTTAGTTCAAAAAATACATTTATGATAAGGGTTAGTACAAAAACGTACAATAAGGGTTAGGGTTAGCGTAAAACATATAATTAGGGCTAGAGTTAGTATAAAAAACACAGTTAGGGTTAGGGGTTAGTATATTTAGAAACACTTAGGGTTAGTGTTAGTACAAAATCATAAAATTAGGGTTAGGGTCGATGAAAATACAAAATAAGTAGTTGTTAGTTCAAAAAATACATTTATGATAAGGGTTAGTACAAAAACCTACAATTAGGGTTAGGGTTGGTGTAAAACATATAATTAGGATTAGGTTTAGTATAAATTACACAATTAGGGTTAGTGTTTGTACAAAATCATACAATTAGGGTTAGGGTCGATGAAAACACAAAATAAGTAGCAGTTAGTTCAAAAAATACATTTATGATAAGGGTTAGTACAAAAACGTACAATTAGGGTTAGGGTTAGTGTAAAACATATAATTAGGGTTAGGGTTAGTAAAAAAAACACAGTTAGGGTTAGCATATTAAGAAACACTTAGGGTTAGTGTTAGTACAAAATTATACAATTAGGGTAAGTGTCGATGAAAAAACAAAATCAGGGGTAGGGGTTAGTACAAAGAGATACAGTTCGGGTAAAGGATTAGTACAAAAACGTACAATTAGGGTTAGGGTTAGTGGAAAACATATAATTAGAGTTAGGTTTAAGTATAAAACACATAATTAGGGTTAGGGGTTAGCATGTTAAGAAACACTTAAGGTTAGTGTTAGTACAAAATCATACAATTAGGGTTATGGTCGATGAAAACACAAAATAAGTAGTAGTTCGTTAAAAAAATACATTTATGATAAGGGTAAGTACAAAATCGTACAATTAGGGTTAGTGCTAGTGTAAAACATATTATTGGGGTTAGGTTTAGTATAAAACACACAATTAGAGTTAGGGGTTAGCATGTAAAGATACACTTAGGGTAAGTGTTTGTACAAAATCATACAATTAGGGTTAGGGTCGATGAAAACACAAAATCAGGGGTAGGGGTTAGTTTAAAGAGATACAGTTCAGGTAAAGGATTAGTACAAAAACGTACAATTAGGGTTAGGGTTAGTGTAAATCATATAATTAGTTAGGTTTAGGTATAAAACACACAATTAGGGTTAGGGGTTAGCATGTTAAGAAACACTTAGGGTTAGTGCTGGTACAAAATCATACAATTAGGGTTACGGTCGATGAAAACACAAAATAAGTAGTAGTTAGTTCAGAAAATACATTTATGATAAGGGTTAGTACAAAAAAGTACAAATAGGGTTAGGGTTAGTGTAAAACATATAATTAGGGTTAGGGTTAGTAAAAAAACACAGTTAGGGTTAGGGGTTAACATATTAAGAAACACTTAGGGTTAGTGTTCGTACAAAATTATACAATTAGGGTTAGTGTCGATGAAAAAACAAAATCAGGGGTAGGGGTTAGTACAAAGAGATACAGTTCAGGTAAAGGATTAGTACAAAAGCGTACACTTAGGGTTAGGGTTAGTGGAAACATATAATTAGAGTTAGGTTTAAGTATAAAACACACAATTAGGGTAAGGGGTTAGCATGTATAGATACACTTAAGGTTAGTGTTTGTACAAGATCATACAATTAGGGTTAGGGTCGATGAAAACACAAAATAAGTAGTAGTTAGTTCAAAAAATACATTTATGATAAGGGTTAGTACAAAAACGTATAATTAGGGTTAGGGTTAGTGTAAAACATATAATTAGGGTTAGGGTTAGTAAAAAATAAAAACACAGTTAGGGTTAGGGGTTAGCATTTTAAGAAACACTTAGGGTTAGTGTTAGTACAAAATTATACAATTAGGGTTAGTGTCGGTGAAAAAACAAAATCAGGGGTAGGGGTTAGTACAAAGAGATACAGTTCGGGTAAAGGATTAGTACAAAAACGTACAATTAGGGTTAGGGTTAGTGTAAAACATATAATTAGAGTTAGGTTTAAGTATAAAACACACAATTAGGGTTAGGGGTTAGCATGTTAAGAAACAGTTAGGGTCAGTGTTAGTACAAAATCATACAATTAGGGTTATGGTCGATGAAAACACAAAAAAGGTAGTAGTAAGTTCAAAAAATACATCTATGATAAGGGTTAGTACAAAAACGTACAATAAGGGTTAGGGTTAGCGTAAAACATATAATTAGGGCTAGGGTTAGTATAAAACACACAGTTAGGGTTAGGGGTAAGTATATTAAGAAACACTTAGGGTTAGTGTTAGTACAAAATCATAAAATTAGGGTTAGGGTCGATGAAAATACAAAATAAGTAGTAGCTAGTTCAAAAAATACATTTATGATAAGGGTTAGTACAAAAACGTACAATTAGGGTTAGGGTTAGTGTAAAACATATAATTAGGGTTAGGGTTAGTAAAAAACACAGTTAGGGTTAGGGGTTAGCATATTAAGAAACACTTAGGGTTAGTGTTAGTGCAAAATCATACAATTAGGATTAGGGTCGATGAAAATACAAAATAAGTTGTAGGGGTAGGTTCAAAAAATACATTTATGATAAGGGTTAGTACAAAAACGTACAATTAGGGTTGGGGTTAGCGTAAAACATATAATTAGGGTTAGGTTTAGTATAAATTACACAATTAGGGTTAGTGGTTTGCATGTTTAGATACACTTAAGGTTAGTGTTTGTACAAGATCATACAATTAGGGTTAGGGTCGATGAAAACACAAAATAAGTAGTAGTTAGTTCAAAAAATACATTTATGATAAGGGTTAGTACAAAAACGTATAATTAGGGTTAGGGTTAGTGTAAAACATATAATTAGGGTTAGGGTTAGTAAAAAATAAAAACACAGTTAGGGTTAGGGGTTAGCATTTTAAAAAACACTTAGGGTTAGTGTTAGTACAAAATTATACAATTAGGGTTAGTGTCGATGAAAAAACAAAATCAGGGGTAGGGGTTAGTACAAAGAGATACAATTCGGGTAAAGGATTAGTACAAAAACGTACAATTAGGGTTAGGGTTGGTGTAAAACATATAATTAGAGTTAGGTTTAAGTATAAAACACACAATTAGGGTTAGGGGTTAGCATGTTAAGAAACAGTTAGGGTCAGTGTTAGTACAAAATCATAAAATTAGGGTTACGGTCGATGAAAACACAAAATAGGTAGTAGTTAGTTCAAAAAATACATTTATGATAAGGGTTAGTACAAAAACGTACAATAAGGGTTAGGGTTAGCGTAAAACATATAATTAGGGCTAGAGTTAGTATAAAAAACACAGTTAGGGTTAGGGGTTAGTATATTAAGAAACAGTTAGGGTCAGTGTTAGTACAAAATCATAAAATTAGGGTTACGGTCGATGAAAACACAAAATAGGTAGTAGTTAGTTCAAAAAATACATTTATGATAAGGGTTAGTACAAAAACGTACAATAAGGGTTAGGGTTAGCGTAAAACATATAATTAGGGCTAGAGTTAGTATAAAAAACACAGTTAGGGTTAGGGGTTAGTATATTAAGAAACACTTAGGGTTAGTGTTAGTACAAAATCATAAAATTAGGGTTAGGGTCGATGAAATCACAAAATAAGTAGTAGTTAGTTCAGAAAATACATTTATGATAAGGGTTAGTACAAAAAAGTACAAATAGGGTTAGGGTTAGTGTAAAACATATATTTAGGGTTAGGGTTAGTAAAAAAACACAGTTAGGGTTAGGGGTTAGCATATTAAGAAACACTTAGGGTTAGTGTTAGTACAAAATTATACAATTAGGGTTAGTGTCGATGAAAAAACAAAATCAGGGGTAGGGGTTAGTACAAAGAGATACAGTTCAGGTAAAGGATTAGTACAAAAACGTACACTTAGGGTTAGGGTTAGTGGAAAACATATAATTAGAGTTAGGTTTAAGTATAAAACACACAATTAGGGTAAGGGGTTAGCATGTTAAGATACACTTAAGGTTAGTGTTTGTACAAGATCATACAATTAGGGTTAGGGTCGATGAAAACACAAAATAAGTAGTAGTTAGTTCAAAAAATACATTTATGATAAGGGTTAGTACAAAAACGTACAATTAGGGTTAGGGTTAGTGTAAAACATATAATTAGGGTTAGGGTTAGTAAAAAAAACACAGTTTGGGTTAGCATATTAAGAAACACTTAGGGTTAGTGTTAGTACAAAATTATACAATTAGGGTAAGTGTCGATGAAAAAACAAAATCAGGGGTAGGGGTTAGTACAAAGAGATACAGTTCGGGTAAAGGATTAGTACAAAAACGTACAATTAGGGTTAGGGTTAGTGGAAAACATATAATTAGAGTTAGGTTTAAGTATAAAACACATAATTAGGGTTAGGGGTTAGCATGTTAAGAAACACTTAAGGTTAGTGTTAGTACAAAATCATACAATTAGGGTTATGGTCGATGAAAACACAAAATAAGTAGTAGTTCTTTAAAAAAATACATTTATGATAAGGGTAAGTACAAAATCGTACAATTAGGGTTAGGGTTAGTGTAAAACATATTATTTGGGTTAGGTTTAGTATAAAACACACAATTAGAGTTAGGGGTTAGCATGTAAAGATACACTTAGGGTAAGTGTTTGTACAAAATCATACAATTAGGGTTAGGGTCGATGAAAACACAAAATCAGGGGTAGGGGTTAGTTTAAAGAGATACAGTTCTGGTAAAGGATTAGTACAAAAACGTACAATTAGGGTTAGGGTTAGTGTAAATCATATAATTAGTTAGGTTTAGGTATAAAACACACAATTAGGGTTAGGGGTTAGCATGTTAAGAAACACTTAGGGTTAGTGCTGGTACAAAATCATACAATTAGGGTTACGGTCGATGAAAACACAAAATAGGTAGTAGTTAGTTCAAAAAATACATTTATGATAAGGGTTAGTACAAAAACGTATAATTAGGGTTAGGGTTAGTGTAAAACATATAATTAGGGTTAGGGTTAGTAAAAAATAAAAACACAGTTAGGGTTAGGGGTTAGCATTTTAAGAAACACTTAGGGTTAGTGTTAGTACAAAATTATACAATTAGGGTTAGTGTCGATGAAAAAACAAAATCAGGGGTAGGGGTTAGTACAAAGAGATACAGTTCGGGTAAAGGATTAGTACAAAAACGTACAATTAGGGTTAGGGTTAGTGTAAAACATATAATTAGAGTTAGGTTTAAGTATAAAACACACAATTAGGGTTAGGGGTTAGCATGTTAAGAAACAGTTAGTCAGTGTTAGTACAAAATCATACAATTAGGGTTATGGTCGATGAAAACACAAAATAGGTAGTAGTAAGTTCAAAAAATACATTTATGATAAGGGTTAGTACAAAAACGTACAATAAGGGTTAGGGTTAGCGTAAAACATATAATTAGGGCTAGGGTTAGTATAAAACACACAGTTAGGGTTAAGGGTAAGTATATTAAGAAACACTTAGGGTTAGTGTTAGTACAAAATCATAAAATTAGGGTTAGGGTCGATGAAAATACAAAATAAGTAGTAGCTAGTTCAAAAAATACATTTATGATAAGGGTTAGTACAAAAACGTACAATTAGGGTTAGGGTTAGTGTAAAACATATAATTAGGGTTAGGGTTAGTAAAAAACACAGTTAGGGTTAGGGGTTAGCATATTAAGAAACACTTAGGGTTAGTGTTAGTGCAAAATCATACAATTAGGATTATGGTCGATGAAAATACAAAATAAGTTGTAGGGGTAGGTTCAAAAAATACATTTATGATAAGGGTTAGTACAAAAACGTACAATTAGGGTTGGGGTTAGCGTAAAACATATAATTAGGGTCTGGTTTAGTATAAATTACACAATTAGGGTTAGTGGTTTGCATGTTTAGATACACTTAAGGTTAGTGTTTGTACAAGATCATACAATTAGGGTTAGGGTCTATGAAAACACAAAATAAGTAGTAGTTAGTTCAAAAAATACATTTATGATAAGGGTTAGTATAAAAACGTTTAATTAGGGTTAGGGTTAGTGTAAAACATATAATTAGGGTTAGGGTTAGTAAAAAATAAAAACACAGTTAGGGTTAGGGGTTAGCATTTTAAGAAACACTTAGGGTTAGTGTTAGTACAAAATTATACAATTAGGGTTAGTGTCGATGAAAAAACAAAATCAGGGGTAGGGGTTAGTACAAAGAGATACAATTCGGGTAAAGGATTAGTACAAAAACGTACAAGTAGGGTTAGGGTTGGTGTAAAACATATAATTAGAGTTAGGTTTAAGTATAAAACACACAATTAGGGTTAGGGGTTAGCATGTTAAGAAACAGTTAGGGTCAGTGTTAGTACAAAATCATACAATTAGGGTTACGGTCGATGAAAACACAAAATAGGTAGTAGTTAGTTCAAAAAATACATTTATGATAAGGGTTAGTACAAAAACGTACAATTAGGGTTAGGGTTAGTGTAAAACATATAATTAGGGTTAGGGTTAGTAAAAAACACAGTTAGGGTTAGGGGTTAGCATATTAAGAAACACTTAGGGTTAGTGTTAGTGCAAAATCATACAATTAGGATTAGGGTCGATGAAAATACAAAATAAGTTGTAGGGGTAGGTTCAAAAAATACATTTATGATAAGGGTTAGTACAAAAACGTACAATTAGGGTTGGGGTTAGCGTAAAACATATAATTAGGGTTTGGTTTAGTATAAATTACACAATTAGGGTTAGTGGTTTGCATGTTTAGATACACTTAAGGTTAGTGTTTGTACAAGATCATACAATTAGGGTTAGGGTCGATGAAAACACAAAATTAGTAGTAGTTAGTTCAAAAAATACATTTATGATAAGGGTTAGTACAAAAACGTTTAATTAGGGTTAGGGTTAGTGTAAAACATATAATTAGGGTTAGGGTTAGTAAAAAATAAAAACACAGTTAGGGTTAGGGGTTAGCATTTTAAGAAACACTTAGGGTTAGTGTTAGTACAAAATTATACAATTAGGGTTAGTGTCGATGAAAAAACAAAATCAGGGGTAGGGGTTAGTACAAAGAGATACAATTCGGGTAAAGGATTAGTACAAAAACGTACAATTAGGGTTAGGGTTGGTGTAAAACATATAATTAGAGTTAGGTTTAAGTATAAAACACACAATTAGGGTTAGGGGTTAGCATGTTAAGAAACAGTTAGGGTCAGTGTTAGTACAAAATCATACAATTAGGGTTACGGTCGATGAAAACACAAAATAGGTAGTAGTTAGTTCAAAAAATACATTTATGATAAGGGTTAGTACAAAAACGTACAATAAGGGTTAGGGTTAGCGTAAAACATATAATTAGGGCTAGAGTTAGTATAAAAAACACAGTTAGGGTTAGGGGTTAGTATATTAAGAAACACTTAGGGTTAGTGTTAGTACAAAATCATAAATTAGGGTTAGGGTCGATGAAAACACAAAATAAGTAGTAGTTAGTTCAGAAAATACATTTATGATAAGGGTTAGTACAAAAAAGTACAAAAAGGGTTAGGGTTAGTGTAAAACATATATTTAGGGTTAGGGTTAGTAAAAAAACACAGTTAGGGTTAGGGGTTAGCATATTAAGAAACACTTAGGGTTAGTGTTAGTACGAAATTATACAATTAGGGTTAGTGTCGATGAAAAAAACAAAATCAGGGGTAGGGGTTAGTACAAAGAGATACAGTTCAGGTAAAGGATTAGTACAAAAACGTACACTTAGGGTTAGGGTTAGTGGAAAACATATAATTAGAGTTAGGTTTAAGTATAAAACACACAATTAGGGTAAGGGGTTAGCATGTTAAGATACACTTAAGGTTAGTGTTTGTACAAGATCATACAATTAGGGTTAGGGTCGATGAAAACACAAAATAAGTAGTAGTTAGTTCAAAAAATACATTTATGATAAGGGTTAGTACAAAAACGTACAATTAGGGTTAGGGTTAGTGTAAAACATATAATTAGGGTTAGGGTTAGTAAAAAAAACACAGTTTGGGTTAGCATATTAAGAAACACTTAGGGTTAGTGTTAGTACAAAATTATACAATTAGGGTAAGTGTCGATGAAAAAACAAAATCAGGGGTAGGGGTTAGTACAAAGAGATACAGTTCGGGTAAAGGATTAGTACAAAAACGTACAATTAGGGTTAGGGTTAGTGGAAAACATATAATTAGAGTTAGGTTTAAGTATAAAACACATAATTAGGGTTAGGGGTTAGCATGTTAAGAAACACTTAAGGTTAGTGTTAGTACAAAATCATACAATTAGGGTTATGGTCGATGAAAACACAAAATAAGTAGTAGTTCGTTAAAAAAATACATTTATGATAAGGGTAAGTACAAAATCGTACAATTAGGGTTAGGGTTAGTGTAAAACATATTATTTGGGTTAGGTTTAGTATAAAACACACAATTAGAGTTAGGGGTTAGCATGTAAAGATACACTTAGGGTAAGTGTTTGTACAAAATCATACAATTAGGGTTAGGGTCGATGAAAACACAAAATCAGGGGTAGGGGTTAGTTTAAAGAGATACAGTTCTGGTAAAGGATTAGTACAAAAACGTACAATTAGGGTTAGGGTTAGTGTAAATCATATAATTAGTTAGGTTTAGGTATAAAACACACAATTAGGGTTAGGGGTTAGCATGTTAAGAAACACTTAGGGTTAGTGCTGGTACAAAATCATACAATTAGGGTTACGGTCGATGAAAACACAAAATAGGTAGTAGTTAGTTCAAAAAATACATTTATGATAAGGGTTAGTACAAAAACGTATAATTAGGGTTAGGGTTAGTGTAAAACATATAATTAGGGTTAGGGTTAGTAAAAAATAAAAACACAGTTAGGGTTAGGGGTTAGCATTTTAAGAAACACTTAGGGTTAGTGTTAGTACAAAATTATACAATTAGGGTTAGTGTCGATGAAAAAACAAAATCAGGGGTAGGGGTTAGTACAAAGAGATACAGTTCGGGTAAAGGATTAGTACAAAAACGTACAATTAGGG
This sequence comes from Arcuatula senhousia, assembly GCA_963971305.1. Classification (NCBI taxonomy): domain Eukaryota; kingdom Metazoa; phylum Mollusca; class Bivalvia; order Mytilida; family Mytilidae; genus Arcuatula; species Arcuatula senhousia. The sequence continues at coordinate 58,127,757 of OZ020306.1, forward strand.
TTAGGGTTAGTGTAAAACATATAATTAGAGTTAGGTTTAAGTATAAAACACACAATTAGGGTTAGGGGTTAGCATGTTAAGAAACAGTTAGAGTCAGTGTTAGTACAAAATCATACAATTAGGGTTATGGTCGATGAAAACACAAAATAGGTAGTAGTAAGTTCAAAAAATACATTTATGATAAGGGTTAGTACAAAAACGTACAATAAGGGTTAGGGTTAGCGTAAAACATATAATTAGGGCTAGGGTTAGTATAAAACACACAGTTAGGGTTAAGGGTAAGTATATTAAGAAACACTTAGGGTTAGTGTTAGTACAAAATCATAAAATTAGGGTTAGGGTCGATGAAAATACAAAATAAGTAGTAGCTAGTTCAAAAAATACATTTATGATAAGGGTTAGTACAAAAACGTACAATTAGGGTTAGGGTTAGTGTAAAACATATAATTAGGGTTAGGGTTAGTAAAAAACACAGTTAGGGTTAGGGGTTAGCATATTAAGAAACACTTAGGGTTAGTGTTAGTGCAAAATCATACAATTAGGATTAGGGTCGATGAAAATACAAAATAAGTTGTAGGGGTAGGTTCAAAAAATACATTTATGATAAGGGTTAGTACAAAAACGTACAATTAGGGTTGGGGTTAGCGTAAAACATATAATTAGGGTTTGGTTTAGTATAAATTACACAATTAGGGTTAGTGGTTTGCATGTTTAGATACACTTAAGGTTAGTGTTTGTACAAAATCATACAATTAGGGTTAGGGTCGATGAAAACACAAAATAAGTAGTAGTTAGTTCAAAAAATACATTTATGATAAGGGTTAGTATAAAAACGTTTAATTAGGGTTAGGGTTAGTGTAAAACATATAATTAGGGTTAGGGTTAGTGGAAAACATATAATTAGAGTTAGGTTTAAGTATAAAACACACAATTAGGGTAAGGGGTTAGCATGTTAAGATACACTTAAGTTTAGTGTTTGTACAAGATCATACAATTAGGGTTAGGGTCGATGAAAACACAAAATAAGTAGTAGTTAGTTCAAAAAATACATTTATGATAAGGGTTAGTACAAAAACGTACAATTAGGGTTAGGGTTAGTGTAAAACATATAATTAGGGTTAGGGTTAGTAAAAAAAACACAGTTTGGGTTAGCATATTAAGAAACACTTAGGGTTAGTGTTAGTACAAAATTATACAATTAGGGTAAGTGTCGATGAAAAAACAAAATCAGGGGTAGGGGTTAGTACAAAGAGATACAGTTCGGGTAAAGGATTAGTACAAAAACGTACAATTAGGGTTAGGGTTAGTGGAAAACATATATTTAGAGTTAGGTTTAAGTATAAAACACATAATTAGGGTTAGGGGTTAGCATGTTAAGAAACACTTAAGGTTAGTGTTAGTACAAAATCATACAATTAGGGTTATGGTCGATGAAAACACAAAATAAGTAGTAGTTCGTTAAAAAAATACATTTATGATAAGGGTAAGTACAAAATCGTACAATTAGGGTTAGGGTTAGTGTAAAACATATTATTTGGGTTAGGTTTAGTATAAAACACACAATTAGAGTTAGGGGTTAGCATGTAAAGATACACTTAGGGTAAGTGTTTGTACAAAATCATACAATTAGGGTTAGGGTCGATGAAAACACAAAATCAGGGGTAGGGGTTAGTTTAAAGAGATACAGTTCTGGTAAAGGATTAGTACAAAAACGTACAATTAGGGTTAGGGTTAGTGTAAATCATATAATTAGTTAGGTTTAGGTATAAAACACACAATTAGGGTTAGGGGTTAGCATGTTAAGAAACACTTAGGGTTAGTGCTGGTACAAAATCATACAATTAGGGTTACGGTCGATGAAAACACAAAATAGGTAGTAGTTAGTTCAAAAAATACATTTATGATAAGGGTTAGTACAAAAACGTATAATTAGGGTTAGGGTTAGTGTAAAACATATAATTAGGGTTAGGGTTAGTAAAAAATAAAAACACAGTTAGGGTTAGGGGTTAGCATTTTAAGAAACACTTAGGGTTAGTGTTAGTACAAAATTATACAATTAGGGTTAGTGTCGATGAAAAAACAAAATCAGGGGTAGGGGTTAGTACAAAGAGATACAGTTCGGGTAAAGGATTAGTACAAAAACGTACAATTAGGGTTAGGGTTAGTGTAAAACATATAATTAGAGTTAGGTTTAAGTATAAAACACACAATTAGGGTTAGGGGTTAGCATGTTAAGAAACAGTTAGAGTCAGTGTTAGTACAAAATCATACAATTAGGGTTATGGTCGATGAAAACACAAAATAGGTAGTAGTAAGTTCAAAAAATACATTTATGATAAGGGTTAGTACAAAAACGTACAATAAGGGTTAGGGTTAGCGTAAAACATATAATTAGGGCTAGGGTTAGTATAAAACACACAGTTAGGGTTAAGGGTAAGTATATTAAGAAACACTTAGGGTTAGTGTTAGTACAAAATCATAAAATTAGGGTTAGGGTCGATGAAAATACAAAATAAGTAGTAGCTAGTTCAAAAAATACATTTATGATAAGGGTTAGTACAAAAACGTACAATTAGGGTTAGGGTTAGTGTAAAACATATAATTAGGGTTAGGGTTAGTAAAAAACACAGTTAGGGTTAGGGGTTAGCATATTAAGAAACACTTAGGGTTAGTGTTAGTGCAAAATCATACAATTAGGATTAGGGTCGATGAAAATACAAAATAAGTTGTAGGGGTAGGTTCAAAAAATACATTTATGATAAGGGTTAGTACAAAAACGTACAATTAGGGTTGGGGTTAGCGTAAAACATATAATTAGGGTTTGGTTTAGTATAAATTACACAATTAGGGTTAGTGGTTTGCATGTTTAGATACACTTAAGGTTAGTGTTTGTACAAGATCATACAATTAGGGTTAGGGTCGATGAAAACACAAAATAAGTAGTAGTTAGTTCAAAAAATACATTTATGATAAGGGTTAGTATAAAAACGTTTAATTAGGGTTAGGGTTAGTGTAAAACATATAATTAGGGTAAGGGTTAGTAAAAAATAAAAACACAGTTAGGGTTAGGGGTTAGCATTTTAAGAAACACTTAGGGTTAGTGTTAGTACAAAATTATACAATTAGGGTTAGTGTCGATGAAAAAACAAAATCAGGGGTAGGGGTTAGTACAAAGAGATACAATTCGGGTAAAGGATTAGTACAAAAACGTACAATTAGGGTTAGGGTTGGTGTAAAACATATAATTAGAGTTAGGTTTAAGTATAAAACACACAATTAGGGTTAGGGGTTAGCATGTTAAGAAACAGTTAGGGTCAGTGTTAGTACAAAATCATACAATTAGGGTTACGGTCGATGAAAACACAAAATAGGTAGTAGTTAGTTCAAAAAATACATTTATGATAAGGGTTAGTACAAAAACGTACAATTAGGGTTAGGGTTAGTGTAAAACATATAATTAGGGTTAGGGTTAGTAAAAAACACAGTTAGGGTTAGGGGTTAGCATATTAAGAAACACTTAGGGTTAGTGTTAGTGCAAAATCATACAATTAGGATTAGGGTCGATGAAAATACAAAATAAGTTGTAGGGGTAGGTTCAAAAAATACATTTATGATAAGGGTTAGTACAAAAACGTACAATTAGGGTTGGGGTTAGCGTAAAACATATAATTAGGGTTTGGTTTAGTATTAATTACACAATTAGGGTTAGTGGTTTGCATGTTTAGATACACTTAAGGTTAGTGTTTGTACAAGATCATACAATTAGGGTTAGGGTCGATGAAAACACAAAATAAGTAGTAGTTAGTTCAAAAAATACATTTATGATAAGGGTTAGTACAAAAACGTTTAATTAGGGTTAGGGTTAGTGTAAAACATATAATTAGGGTTAGGGTTAGTAAAAAATAAAAACACAGTTAGGGTTAGGGGTTAGCATTTTAAGAAACACTTAGGGTTAGTGTTAGTACAAAATTATACAATTAGGGTTAGTGTCGATGAAAAAACAAAATCAGGGGTAGGGGTTAGTACAAAGAGATACAATTCGGGTAAAGGATTAGTACAAAAACGTACAATTAGGGTTAGGGTTGGTGTAAAACATATAATTAAAGTTAGGTTTAAGTATAAAACACACAATTAGGGTTAGGGGTAAGCATGTTAAGAAACAGTTAGGGTCAGTGTTAGTACAAAATCATACAATTAGGGTTACGGTCGATGAAAACACAAAATAGGTAGTAGTTAGTTCAAAAAATACATTTATGATAAGGGTTAGTACAAAAACGTACAATAAGGGTTAGGGTTAGCGTAAAACATATAATTAGGGCTAGAGTTAGTATAAAAAACACAGTTAGGGGTTAGTATATTAAGAAACACTTAGGGTTAGTGTTAGTACAAGATCATACAATTAGGGTTAGGGTCGATGAAAACACAAAATAAGTAGTAGTTAGTTCAAAAAATACATTTATGATAAGGGTTAGTACAAAAACGTACAATTAGGGTTAGGGTTAGTGTAAAACATATAATTAGGGTTAGGGTTAGTAAAAAAAACACAGTTAGGGTTAGCATATTAAGAAACACTTAGGGTTAGTGTTAGTACAAAATTATACAATTAGGGTAAGTGTCGATGAAAAAACAAAATCAGGGGTAGGGGTTAGTACAAAGAGATACAGTTCGGGTAAAGGATTAGTACAAAAACGTACAATTAGGGTTAGGGTTAGTGGAAAACATATAATTAGAGTTAGGTTTAAGTATAAAACACATAATTAGGGTTAGGGGTTAGCATGTTAAGAAACACTTAAGGTTAGTGTTAGTACAAAATCATACAATTAGGGTTATGGTCGATGAAAACACAAAATAAGTAGTAGTCCGTTAAAAAAATACATTTATGATAAGGGTAAGTACAAAATCGTACAATTAGGGTTAGGGTTAGTGTAAAACATATTATTTGGGTTAGGTTTAGTATAAAACACACAATTAGAGTTAGGGGTTAGCATGTAAAGATACACTTAGGGTAAGTGTTTGTACAAAATCATACAATTAGGGTTAGGGTCGATGAAAACACAAAATCAGGGGTAGGGGTTAGTTTAAAGAGATACAGTTCAGGTAAAGGATTAGTACAAAAACGTACAATTAGGGTTAGGGTTAGTGTAAATCATATAATTAGTTAGGTTTAGGTATAAAACACACAACTAGGGTTAGGGGTTAGCATGTTAAGAAACACTTAGGGTAAGTGCTGGTACAAAATCATACAATTAGGGTTACGGTCGATGAAAACACAAAATAAGTAGTAGTTAGTTCAGAAAATACATTTATGATAAGGGTTAGTACAAAAAAGTACAAATAGGGTTAGGGTTAGTGTAAAACATATAATTAGGGTTAGGGTTAGTAAAAAAACACAGTTAGGGTTAGGGGTTAGCATATTAAGAAACACTTAGGGTTAGTGTTAGTACAAAATTATACAATTAGGGTTAGTGTCGATGAAAAAACAAAATCAGGGGTAGGGGTTAGTACAAAGAGATACAGTTCAGGTAAAGGATTAGTACAAAAACGTACACTTAGGGTTAGGGTTAGTGAAAAACATATAATTAGAGTTAGGTTTAAGTATAAAACACACGATTAGGGTAAGGGGTTAGCATGTTAAGATACACTTAAGGTTAGTGTTTGTACAAGATCATACAATTAGGGTTAGGGTCGATGAAAACACAAAATAAGTAGTAGTTAGTTCAAAAAATACATTTATGATAAGGGTTAGTACAAAAACGTATAATTAGGGTTAGGGTTAGTGTAAAACATATAATTAGGGTTAGGGTTAGTAAAAAATAAAAACACAGTTAGGGTTAGGGGTTAGCATTTTAAGAAACACTTAGGGTTAGTGTTAGTACAAAATTATACAATAAGGGTTAGTGTCGATGAAAAAACAAAATCAGGGGTAGGGGTTAGTACAAAGAGATACAGTTCGGGTAAAGGATTAGTACAAAAACGTACAATTAGGGTTAGGGTTAGTGTAAAACATATAATTAGAGTTAGGTTTAAGTATAAAACACACAATTAGGGTTAGGGGTTAGCATGTTAAGAAACAGTTAGGGTCAGTGTTAGTACAAAATCATACAATTAGGGTTATGGTCGATGAAAACACAAAATAGGTAGTAGTAAGTTCAAAAAATACATTTATGATAAGGGTTAGTACAAAAACGTACAATAAGGGTTAGGGTTAGCGTAAAACATATAGTTAGGGCTAGGGTTAGTATAAAACACACAGTTAGGGTTAAGGGTAAGTATATTAAGAAACACTTAGGGTTAGTGTTAGTACAAAATCATAAAATTAGGGTTAGGGTCGATGAAAATACAAAATAAGTAGTAGCTAGTTCAAAAAATACATTTATGATAAGGGTTAGTACAAAAACGTACAATTAGGGTTAGGGTTAGTGTAAAACATATAATTAGGGTTAGGGTTAGTAAAAAACACAGTTAGGGTTAGGGGTTAGCATATTAAGAAACACTTAGGGTTAGTGTTAGTGCAAAATCATACAATTAGGATTAGGGTCGATGAAAATACAAAATAAGTTGTAGGGGTAGGTTCAAAAAATACATTTATGATAAGGGTTAGTACAAAAACGTACAATTAGGGTTGGGGTTAGCGTAAAACATATAATTAGGGTTTGGTTTAGTATAAATTACACAATTAGGGTTAGTGGTTTGCATGTTTAGATACACTTAAGGTTAGTGTTTGTACAAGATCATACAATTAGGGTTAGGGTCGATGAAAACACAAAATAAGTAGTAGTTAGTTCAAAAAATACATTTATGATAAGGGTTAGTACAAAAACGTTTAATTAGGGTTAGGGTTAGTGTAAAACATATAATTAGGGTTAGGGTTAGTAAAAAATAAAAACACAGTTAGGGTTAGGGGTTAGCATTTTAAGAAACACTTAGGGTTAGTGTTAGTACAAAATTATACAATTAGGGTTAGTGTCGATGAAAAAACAAAATCAGGGGTAGGGGTTAGTACAAAGAGATACAATTCGGGTAAAGGATTAGTACAAAAACGTACAATTAGGGTTAGGGTTGGTGTAAAACATATAATTAAAGTTAGGTTTAAGTATAAAACACACAATTAGGGTTAGGGGTTAGCATGTTAAGAAACAGTTAGGGTCAGTGTTAGTACAAAATCATACAATTAGGGTTACGGTCGATGAAAACACAAAATAGGTAGTAGTTAGTTCAAAAAATACATTTATGATAAGGGTTAGTACAAAAACGTACAATAAGGGTTAGGGTTAGCGTAAAACATATAATTAGGGCTAGAGTTAGTATAAAAAACACAGTTAGGGGTTAGTATATTAAGAAACACTTAGGGTTAGTGTTAGTACAAGATCATACAATTAGGGTTAGGGTCGATGAAAACACAAAATAAGTAGTAGTTAGTTCAAAAAATACATTTATGATAAGGGTTAGTACAAAAACGTACAATTAGGGTTAGGGTTAGTGTAAAACATATAATTAGGGTTAGGGTTAGTAAAAAAAACACAGTTAGGGTTAGCATATTAAGAAACACTTAGGGTTAGTGTTAGTACAAAATTATACAATTAGGGTAAGTGTCGATGAAAAAACAAAATCAGGGGTAGGGGTTAGTACAAAGAGATACAGTTCGGGTAAAGGATTAGTACAAAAACGTACAATTAGGGTTAGGGTTAGTGGAAAACATATAATTAGAGTTAGGTTTAAGTATAAAACACATAATTAGGGTTAGGGGTTAGCATGTTAAGAAACACTTAAGGTTAGTGTTAGTACAAAATCATACAATTAGGGTTATGGTCGATGAAAACACAAAATAAGTAGTAGTCCGTTAAAAAAATACATTTATGATAAGGGTAAGTACAAAATCGTACAATTAGGGTTAGGGTTAGTGTAAAACATATTATTTGGGTTAGGTTTAGTATAAAACACACAATTAGAGTTAGGGGTTAGCATGTAAAGATACACTTAGGGTAAGTGTTTGTACAAAATCATACAATTAGGGTTAGGGTCGATGAAAACACAAAATCAGGGGTAGGGGTTAGTTTAAAGAGATACAGTTCAGGTAAAGGATTAGTACAAAAACGTACAATTAGGGTTAGGGTTAGTGTAAATCATATAATTAGTTAGGTTTAGGTATAAAACACACAACTAGGGTTAGGGGTTAGCATGTTAAGAAACACTTAGGGTAAGTGCTGGTACAAAATCATACAATTAGGGTTACGGTCGATGAAAACACAAAATAAGTAGTAGTTAGTTCAGAAAATACATTTATGATAAGGGTTAGTACAAAAAAGTACAAATAGGGTTAGGGTTAGTGTAAAACATATAATTAGGGTTAGGGTTAGTAAAAAAACACAGTTAGGGTTAGGGGTTAGCATATTAAGAAACACTTAGGGTTAGTGTTAGTACAAAATTATACAATTAGGGTTAGTGTCGATGAAAAAACAAAATCAGGGGTAGGGGTTAGTACAAAGAGATACAGTTCAGGTAAAGGATTAGTACAAAAACGTACACTTAGGGTTAGGGTTAGTGAAAAACATATAATTAGAGTTAGGTTTAAGTATAAAACACACGATTAGGGTAAGGGGTTAGCATGTTAAGATACACTTAAGGTTAGTGTTTGTACAAGATCATACAATTAGGGTTAGGGTCGATGAAAACACAAAATAAGTAGTAGTTAGTTCAAAAAATACATTTATGATAAGGGTTAGTACAAAAACGTATAATTAGGGTTAGGGTTAGTGTAAAACATATAATTAGGGTTAGGGTTAGTAAAAAATAAAAACACAGTTAGGGTTAGGGGTTAGCATTTTAAGAAACACTTAGGGTTAGTGTTAGTACAAAATTATACAATAAGGGTTAGTGTCGATGAAAAAACAAAATCAGGGGTAGGGGTTAGTACAAAGAGATACAGTTCGGGTAAAGGATTAGTACAAAAACGTACAATTAGGGTTAGGGTTAGTGTAAAACATATAATTAGAGTTAGGTTTAAGTATAAAACACACAATTAGGGTTAGGGGTTAGCATGTTAAGAAACAGTTAGGGTCAGTGTTAGTACAAAATCATACAATTAGGGTTATGGTCGATGAAAACACAAAATAGGTAGTAGTAAGTTCAAAAAATACATTTATGATAAGGGTTAGTACAAAAACGTACAATAAGGGTTAGGGTTAGCGTAAAACATATAGTTAGGGCTAGGGTTAGTATAAAACACACAGTTAGGGTTAAGGGTAAGTATATTAAGAAACACTTAGGGTTAGTGTTAGTACAAAATCATAAAATTAGGGTTAGGGTCGATGAAAATACAAAATAAGTAGTAGTTAGTTCAAAAAATACATTTATGATAAGGGTTAGTACAAAAACGTACAATTAGGGTTAGGGTTAGTGTAAAACATATAATTAGGGTTAGGGTTAGTAAAAAACACAGTTAGGGTTAGGGGTTAGCATATTAAGAAACACTTAGGGTTAGTGTTAGTGCAAAATCATACAATTAGGATTAGGGTCGATGAAAATACAAAATAAGTTGTAGGGGTAGGTTCAAAAAATACATTTATGATAAGGGTTAGTACAAAAACGTACAATTAGGGTTGGGGTTAGCGTAAAACATATAATTAGGGTTTGGTTTAGTATAAATTACACAATTAGGGTTAGTGGTTTGCATGTTTAGATACACTTAAGGTTAGTGTTTGTACAAGATCATACAATTAGGGTTAGGGTCGATGAAAACACAAAATAAGTAGTAGTTAGTTCAAAAAATACATTTATGATAAGGGTTAGTACAAAAACGTTTAATTAGGGTTAGGGTTAGTGTAAAACATATAATTAGGGTTAGGGTTAGTAAAAAATAAAAACACAGTTAGGGTTAGGGGTTAGCATTTTAAGAAACACTTAGGGTTAGTGTTAGTACAAAATTATACAATTAGGGTTAGTGTCGATGAAAAAACAAAATCAGGGGTAGGGGTTAGTACAAAGAGATACAATTCGGGTAAAGGATTAGTACAAAAACGTACAATTAGGGTTAGGGTTGGTGTAAAACATATAATTAAAGTTAGGTTTAAGTATAAAACACACAATTAGGGTTAGGGGTTAGCATGTTAAGAAACAGTTAGGGTCAGTGTTAGTACAAAATCATACAATTAGGGTTACGGTCGATGAAAACACAAAATAGGTAGTAGTTAGTTCAAAAAATACATTTATGATAAGGGTTAGTACAAAAACGTACAATAAGGGTTAGGGTTAGCGTAAAACATATAATTAGGGCTAGAGTTAGTATAAAAAACACAGTTAGGGGTTAGTATATTAAGAAACACTTAGGGTTAGTGTTAGTACAAGATCATACAATTAGGGTTAGGGTCGATGAAAACACAAAATAAGTAGTAGTTAGTTCAAAAAATACATTTATGATAAGGGTAAGTACAAAATCGTACAATTAGGGTTAGGGTTAGTGTAAAACATATTATTTGGGTTAGGTTTAGTATAAAACACACAATTAGAGTTAGGGGTTAGCATGTAAAGATACACTTAGGGTAAGTGTTTGTACAAAATCATACAATTAGGGTTAGGGTCGATGAAAACACAAAATCAGGGGTAGGGGTTAGTTTAAAGAGATACAGTTCAGGTAAAGGATTAGTACAAAAACGTACAATTAGGGTTAGGGTTAGTGTAAATCATATAATTAGTTAGGTTTAGGTATAAAACACACAACTAGGGTTAGGGGTTAGCATGTTAAGAAACACTTAGGGTAAGTGCTGGTACAAAATCATACAATTAGGGTTACGGTCGATGAAAACACAAAATAAGTAGTAGTTAGTTCAGAAAATACATTTATGATAAGGGTTAGTACAAAAAAGTACAAATAGGGTTAGGGTTAGTGTAAAACATATAATTAGGGTTAGGGTTAGTAAAAAAACACAGTTAGGGTTAGGGGTTAGCATATTAAGAAACACTTAGGGTTAGTGTTAGTACAAAATTATACAATTAGGGTTAGTGTCGATGAAAAAACAAAATCAGGGGTAGGGGTTAGTACAAAGAGATACAGTTCAGGTAAAGGATTAGTACAAAAACGTACACTTAGGGTTAGGGTTAGTGAAAAACATATAATTAGAGTTAGGTTTAAGTATAAAACACACGATTAGGGTAAGGGGTTAGCATGTTAAGATACACTTAAGGTTAGTGTTTGTACAAGATCATACAATTAGGGTTAGGGTCGATGAAAACACAAAATAAGTAGTAGTTAGTTCAAAAAATACATTTATGATAAGGGTTAGTACAAAAACGTATAATTAGGGTTAGGGTTAGTGTAAAACATATAATTAGGGTTAGGGTTAGTAAAAAATAAAAACACAGTTAGGGTTAGGGGTTAGCATTTTAAGAAACACTTAGGGTTAGTGTTAGTACAAAATTATACAATAAGGGTTAGTGTCGATGAAAAAACAAAATCAGGGGTAGGGGTTAGTACAAAGAGATACAGTTCGGGTAAAGGATTAGTACAAAAACGTACAATTAGGGTTAGGGTTAGTGTAAAACATATAATTAGAGTTAGGTTTAAGTATAAAACACACAATTAGGGTTAGGGGTTAGCATGTTAAGAAACAGTTAGGGTCAGTGTTAGTACAAAATCATACAATTAGGGTTATGGTCGATGAAAACACAAAATAGGTAGTAGTAAGTTCAAAAAATACATTTATGATAAGGGTTAGTACAAAAACGTACAATAAGGGTTAGGGTTAGCGTAAAACATATAGTTAGGGCTAGGGTTAGTATAAAACACACAGTTAGGGTTAAGGGTAAGTATATTAAGAAACACTTAGGGTTAGTGTTAGTACAAAATCATAAAATTAGGGTTAGGGTCGATGAAAATACAAAATAAGTAGTAGTTAGTTCAAAAAATACATTTATGATAAGGGTTAGTACAAAAACGTACAATTAGGGTTAGGGTTAGTGTAAAACATATAATTAGGGTTAGGGTTAGTAAAAAACACAGTTAGGGTTAGGGGTTAGCATATTAAGAAACACTTAGGGTTAGTGTTAGTGCAAAATCATACAATTAGGATTAGGGTCGATGAAAATACAAAATAAGTTGTAGGGGTAGGTTCAAAAAATACATTTATGATAAGGGTTAGTACAAAAACGTACAATTAGGGTTGGGGTTAGCGTAAAACATATAATTAGGGTTTGGTTTAGTATAAATTACACAATTAGGGTTAGTGGTTTGCATGTTTAGATACACTTAAGGTTAGTGTTTGTACAAGATCATACAATTAGGGTTAGGGTCGATGAAAACACAAAATAAGTAGTAGTTAGTTCAAAAAATACATTTATGATAAGGGTTAGTACAAAAACGTTTAATTAGGGTTAGGGTTAGTGTAAAACATATAATTAGGGTTAGGGTTAGTAAAAAATAAAAACACAGTTAGGGTTAGGGGTTAGCATTTTAAGAAACACTTAGGGTTAGTGTTAGTACAAAATTATACAATTAGGGTTAGTGTCGATGAAAAAACAAAATCAGGGGTAGGGGTTAGTACAAAGAGATACAATTCGGGTAAAGGATTAGTACAAAAACGTACAATTAGGGTTAGGGTTGGTGTAAAACATATAATTAAAGTTAGGTTTAAGTATAAAACACACAATTAGGGTTAGGGGTTAGCATGTTAAGAAACAGTTAGGGTCAGTGTTAGTACAAAATCATACAATTAGGGTTACGGTCGATGAAAACACAAAATAGGTAGTAGTTAGTTCAAAAAATACATTTATGATAAGGGTTAGTACAAAAACGTACAATAAGGGTTAGGGTTAGCGTAAAACATATAATTAGGGCTAGAGTTAGTATAAAAAACACAGTTAGGGGTTAGTATATTAAGAAACACTTAGGGTTAGTGTTAGTACAAGATCATACAATTAGGGTTAGGGTCGATGAAAACACAAAATAAGTAGTAGTTAGTTCAAAAAATACATTTATGATAAGGGTTAGTACAAAAACGTACAATTAGGGTTAGGGTTAGTGTAAAACATATAATTAGGGTTAGGGTTAGTAAAAAAAACACAGTTAGGGTTAGCATATTAAGAAACACTTAGGGTTAGTGTTAGTACAAAATTATACAATTAGGGTAAGTGTCGATGAAAAAACAAAATCAGGGGTAGGGGTTAGTACAAAGAGATACAGTTCGGGTAAAGGATTAGTACAAAAACGTACAATTAGGGTTAGGGTTAGTGGAAAACATATAATTAGAGTTAGGTTTAAGTATAAAACACATAATTAGGGTTAGGGGTTAGCATGTTAAGAAACACTTAAGGTTAGTGTTAGTACAAAATCATACAATTAGGGTTATGGTCGATGAAAACACAAAATAAGTAGTAGTCCGTTAAAAAAATACATTTATGATAAGGGTAAGTACAAAATCGTACAATTAGGGTTAGGGTTAGTGTAAAACATATTATTTGGGTTAGGTTTAGTATAAAACACACAATTAGAGTTAGGGGTTAGCATGTAAAGATACACTTAGGGTAAGTGTTTGTACAAAATCATACAATTAGGGTTAGGGTCGATGAAAACACAAAATCAGGGGTAGGGGTTAGTTTAAAGAGATACAGTTCAGGTAAAGGATTAGTACAAAAACGTACAATTAGGGTTAGGGTTAGTGTAAATCATATAATTAGTTAGGTTTAGGTATAAAACACACAACTAGGGTTAGGGGTTAGCATGTTAAGAAACACTTAGGGTAAGTGCTGGTACAAAATCATACAATTAGGGTTACGGTCGATGAAAACACAAAATAAGTAGTAGTTAGTTCAGAAAATACATTTATGATAAGGGTTAGTACAAAAAAGTACAAATAGGGTTAGGGTTAGTGTAAAACATATAATTAGGGTTAGGGTTAGTAAAAAAACACAGTTAGGGTTAGGGGTTAGCATATTAAGAAACACTTAGGGTTAGTGTTAGTACAAAATTATACAATTAGGGTTAGTGTCGATGAAAAAACAAAATCAGGGGTAGGGGTTAGTACAAAGAGATACAGTTCAGGTAAAGGATTAGTACAAAAACGTACACTTAGGGTTAGGGTTAGTGAAAAACATATAATTAGAGTTAGGTTTAAGTATAAAACACACGATTAGGGTAAGGGGTTAGCATGTTAAGATACACTTAAGGTTAGTGTTTGTACAAGATCATACAATTAGGGTTAGGGTCGATGAAAACACAAAATAAGTAGTAGTTAGTTCAAAAAATACATTTATGATAAGGGTTAGTACAAAAACGTATAATTAGGGTTAGGGTTAGTGTAAAACATATAATTAGGGTTAGGGTTAGTAAAAAATAAAAACACAGTTAGGGTTAGGGGTTAGCATTTTAAGAAACACTTAGGGTTAGTGTTAGTACAAAATTATACAATAAGGGTTAGTGTCGATGAAAAAACAAAATCAGGGGTAGGGGTTAGTACAAAGAGATACAGTTCGGGTAAAGGATTAGTACAAAAACGTACAATTAGGGTTAGGGTTAGTGTAAAACATATAATTAGAGTTAGGTTTAAGTATAAAACACACAATTAGGGTTAGGGGTTAGCATGTTAAGAAACAGTTAGGGTCAGTGTTAGTACAAAATCATACAATTAGGGTTATGGTCGATGAAAACACAAAATAGGTAGTAGTAAGTTCAAAAAATACATTTATGATAAGGGTTAGTACAAAAACGTACAATAAGGGTTAGGGTTAGCGTAAAACATATAGTTAGGGCTAGGGTTAGTATAAAACACACAGTTAGGGTTAAGGGTAAGTATATTAAGAAACACTTAGGGTTAGTGTTAGTACAAAATCATAAAATTAGGGTTAGGGTCGATGAAAATACAAAATAAGTAGTAGCTAGTTCAAAAAATACATTTATGATAAGGGTTAGTACAAAAACGTACAATTAGGGTTAGGGTTAGTGTAAAACATATAATTAGGGTTAGGGTTAGTAAAAAACACAGTTAGGGTTAGGGGTTAGCATATTAAGAAACACTTAGGGTTAGTGTTAGTGCAAAATCATACAATTAGGATTAGGGTCGATGAAAATACAAAATAAGTTGTAGGGGTAGGTTCAAAAAATACATTTATGATAAGGGTTAGTACAAAAACGTACAATTAGGGTTGGGGTTAGCGTAAAACATATAATTAGGGTTTGGTTTAGTATAAATTACACAATTAGGGTTAGTGGTTTGCAAGTTTAGATACACTTAAGGTTAGTGTTTGTACAAGATCATACAATTAGGGTTAGGGTCGATGAAAACACAAAATAAGTAGTAGTTAGTTCAAAAAATACATTTATGATAAGGGTTAGTACAAAAACGTTTAATTAGGGTTAGGGTTAGTGTAAAACATATAATTAGGGTTAGGGTTAGTAAAAAATAAAAACAGTTAGGGTTAGGGGTTAGCATTTTAAGAAACACTTAGGGTTAGTGTTAGTACAAAATTATACAATTAGGGTTAGTGTCGATGAAAAAACAAAATCAGGGGTAGGGGTTAGTACAAAGAGATACAATTCGGGTAAAGGATTAGTACAAAAACGTACAATTAGGGTTAGGGTTGGTGTAAAACATATAATTAGAGTTAGGTTTAAGTATAAAACACACAATTAGGGTTAGGGGTTAGCATGTTAAGAAACAGTTAGGGTCAGTGTTAGTACAAAATCATACAATTAGGGTTACGGTCGATGAAAACACAAAATAGGTAGTAGTTAGTTCAAAAAATACATTTATGATAAGGGTTAGTACAAAAACGTACAATAAGGGTTAGGGTTAGCGTAAAACATATAATTAGGGCTAGAGTTAGTATAAAAAACACAGTTAGGGTTAGGGGTTAGTATATTAAGAAACACTTAGGGTTAGTGTTAGTACAAAATCATAAAATTAGGGTTAGGGTCGATGAAAACACAAAATAAGTAGTAGTTAGTTCAGAAAATACATTTATGATAAGGGTTAGTACAAAAAAGTACAAATAGGGTTAGGGTTAGTGTAAAACATATATTTAGGGTTAGGGTTAGTAAAAAAACACAGTTAGGGTTAGGGGTTAGCATATTAAGAAACACTTAGGGTTAGTGTTAGTACAAAATTATACAATTAGGGTTAGTGTCGATGAAAAAACAAAATCAGGGGTAGGGGTTAGTACAAAGAGATACAGTTCAGGTAAAGGATTAGTACAAAAACGTACACTTAGGGTTAGGGTTAGTGGAAAACATATAATTAGAGTTAGGTTTAAGTATAAAACACACAATTAGGGTAAGGGGTTAGCATGTTAAGATACACTTAAGGTTAGTGTTTGTACAAGATCATACAATTAGGGTTAGGGTCGATGAAAACACAAAATAAGTAGTAGTTAGTTCAAAAAATACATTTATGATAAGGGTTAGTACAAAAACGTATAATTAGGGTTAGGGTTAGTGTAAAACATATAATTAGGGTTAGGGTTAGTAAAAAATAAAAACACAGTTAAGGTTAGCATTTTAAGAAACACTTAGGGTTAGTGTTAGTACAAAATTATACAATTAGGGTTAGTGTCGATGAAAAAACAAAATCAGGGGTAGGGGTTAGTACAAAGAGATACAGTTCGGGTAAAGGATTAGTACAAAAACGTACAATTAGGGTTAGGGTTAGTGTAAAACATATAATTAGAGTTAGGTTTAAGTATAAAACACACAATTAAGGTTAGGGGTTAGCATGATAAGAAACAGTTAGGGTCAGTGTTAGTACAAAATCATACAATTAGGGTTACGGTCGATGAAAACACAAAATAAGTAGTAGTTAGTTCAGAAAATACATTTATGATAAGGGTTAGTACAAAAAAGTACAAATAGGGTTAGGGTTAGTGTAAAACATATAATTAGGGTTAGGGTTAGTAAAAAAACACAGTTAGGGTTAGGGGTTAGCATATTAAGAAACACTTAGGGTTAGTGTTAGTACAAAATTATACAATTAGGGTTAGTGTCGATGAAAAAACAAAATCAGGGGTAGGGGTTAGTACAAAGAGATACAGTTCAGGTAAAGGATTAGTACAAAAACGTACACTTAGGGTTAGGGTTAGTGAAAAACATATAATTAGAGTTAGGTTTAAGTATAAAACACACGATTAGGGTAAGGGGTTAGCATGTTAAGATACACTTAAGGTTAGTGTTTGTACAAGATCATACAATTAGGGTTAGGGTCGATGAAAACACAAAATAAGTAGTAGTTAGTTCAAAAAATACATTTATGATAAGGGTTAGTACAAAAACGTATAATTAGGGTTAGGGTTAGTGTAAAACATATAATTAGGGTTAGGGTTAGTAAAAAATAAAAACACAGTTAGGGTTAGGGGTTAGCATTTTAAGAAACACTTAGGGTTAGTGTTAGTACAAAATTATACAATAAGGGTTAGTGTCGATGAAAAAACAAAATCAGGGGTAGGGGTTAGTACAAAGAGATACAGTTCGGGTAAAGGATTAGTACAAAAACGTACAATTAGGGTTAGGGTTAGTGTAAAACATATAATTAGAGTTAGGTTTAAGTATAAAACACACAATTAGGGTTAGGGGTTAGCATGTTAAGAAACAGTTAGGGTCAGTGTTAGTACAAAATCATACAATTAGGGTTATGGTCGATGAAAACACAAAATAGGTAGTAGTAAGTTCAAAAAATACATTTATGATAAGGGTTAGTACAAAAACGTACAATAAGGGTTAGGGTTAGCGTAAAACATATAGTTAGGGCTAGGGTTAGTATAAAACACACAGTTAGGGTTAAGGGTAAGTATATTAAGAAACACTTAGGGTTAGTGTTAGTACAAAATCATAAAATTAGGGTTAGGGTCGATGAAAATACAAAATAAGTAGTAGCTAGTTCAAAAAATACATTTATGATAAGGGTTAGTACAAAAACGTACAATTAGGGTTAGGGTTAGTGTAAAACATATAATTAGGGTTAGGGTTAGTAAAAAACACAGTTAGGGTTAGGGGTTAGCATATTAAGAAACACTTAGGGTTAGTGTTAGTGCAAAATCATACAATTAGGATTAGGGTCGATGAAAATACAAAATAAGTTGTAGGGGTAGGTTCAAAAAATACATTTATGATAAGGGTTAGTACAAAAACGTACAATTAGGGTTGGGGTTAGCGTAAAACATATAATTAGGGTTTGGTTTAGTATAAATTACACAATTAGGGTTAGTGGTTTGCATGTTTAGATACACTTAAGGTTAGTGTTTGTACAAGATCATACAATTAGGGTTAGGGTCGATGAAAACACAAAATAAGTAGTAGTTAGTTCAAAAAATACATTTATGATAAGGGTTAGTACAAAAACGTTTAATTAGGGTTAGGGTTAGTGTAAAACATATAATTAGGGTTAGGGTTAGTAAAAAATAAAAACAGTTAGGGTTAGGGGTTAGCATATTAAGAAACACTTAGGGTTAGTGTTAGTACAAAATTATACAATTAGGGTTAGTGTCGATGAAAAAACAAAATCAGGGGTAGGGGTTAGTACAAAGAGATACAGTTCAGGTAAAGGATTAGTACAAAAACGTACACTTAGGGTTAGGGTTAGTGAAAAACATATAATTAGAGTTAGGTTTAAGTATAAAACACACGATTAGGGTAAGGGGTTAGCATGTTAAGATACACTTAAGGTTAGTGTTTGTACAAGATCATACAATTAGGGTTAGGGTCGATGAAAACACAAAATAAGTAGTAGTTAGTTCAAAAAATACATTTATGATAAGGGTTAGTACAAAAACGTATAATTAGGGTTAGGGTTAGTGTAAAACATATAATTAGGGTTAGGGTTAGTAAAAAATAAAAACACAGTTAGGGTTAGGGGTTAGCATTTTAAGAAACACTTAGGGTTAGTGTTAGTACAAAATTATACAATAAGGGTTAGTGTCGATGAAAAAACAAAATCAGGGGTAGGGGTTAGTACAAAGAGATACAGTTCGGGTAAAGGATTAGTACAAAAACGTACAATTAGGGTTAGGGTTAGTGTAAAACATATAATTAGAGTTAGGTTTAAGTATAAAACACACAATTAGGGTTAGGGGTTAGCATGTTAAGAAACAGTTAGGGTCAGTGTTAGTACAAAATCATACAATTAGGGTTATGGTCGATGAAAACACAAAATAGGTAGTAGTAAGTTCAAAAAATACATTTATGATAAGGGTTAGTACAAAAACGTACAATAAGGGTTAGGGTTAGCGTAAAACATATAGTTAGGGCTAGGGTTAGTATAAAACACACAGTTAGGGTTAAGGGTAAGTATATTAAGAAACACTTAGGGTTAGTGTTAGTACAAAATCATAAAATTAGGGTTAGGGTCGATGAAAATACAAAATAAGTAGTAGCTAGTTCAAAAAATACATTTATGATAAGGGTTAGTACAAAAACGTACAATTAGGGTTAGGGTTAGTGTAAAACATATAATTAGGGTTAGGGTTAGTAAAAAACACAGTTAGGGTTAGGGGTTAGCATATTAAGAAACACTTAGGGTTAGTGTTAGTGCAAAATCATACAATTAGGATTAGGGTCGATGAAAATACAAAATAAGTTGTAGGGGTAGGTTCAAAAAATACATTTATGATAAGGGTTAGTACAAAAACGTACAATTAGGGTTGGGGTTAGCGTAAAACATATAATTAGGGTTTGGTTTAGTATAAATTACACAATTAGGGTTAGTGGTTTGCATGTTTAGATACACTTAAGGTTAGTGTTTGTACAAGATCATACAATTAGGGTTAGGGTCGATGAAAACACAAAATAAGTAGTAGTTAGTTCAAAAAATACATTTATGATAAGGGTTAGTACAAAAACGTTTAATTAGGGTTAGGGTTAGTGTAAAACATATAATTAGGGTTAGGGTTAGTAAAAAATAAAAACAGTTAGGGTTAGGGGTTAGCATTTTAAGAAACACTTAGGGTTAGTGTTAGTACAAAATTATACAATTAGGGTTAGTGTCGATGAAAAAACAAAATCAGGGGTAGGGGTTAGTACAAAGAGATACAATTCGGGTAAAGGATTAGTACAAAAACGTACAATTAGGGTTAGGGTTGGTGTAAAACATATAATTAGAGTTAGGTTTAAGTATAAAACACACAATTAGGGTTAGGGGTTAGCATGTTAAGAAACAGTTAGGGTCAGTGTTAGTACAAAATCATACAATTAGGGTTACGGTCGATGAAAACACAAAATAGGTAGTAGTTAGTTCAAAAAATACATTTATGATAAGGGTTAGTACAAAAACGTACAATAAGGGTTAGGGTTAGCGTAAAACATATAATTAGGGCTAGAGTTAGTATAAAAAACACAGTTAGGGTTAGGGGTTAGTATATTAAGAAACACTTAGGGTTAGTGTTAGTACAAAATCATAAAATTAGGGTTAGGGTCGATGAAAACACAAAATAAGTAGTAGTTAGTTCAGAAAATACATTTATGATAAGGGTTAGTACAAAAAAGTACAAATAGGGTTAGGGTTAGTGTAAAACATATATTTAGGGTTAGGGTTAGTAAAAAAACACAGTTAGGGTTAGGGGTTAGCATATTAAGAAACACTTAGGGTTAGTGTTAGTACAAAATTATACAATTAGGGTTAGTGTCGATGAAAAAACAAAATCAGGGGTAGGGGTTAGTACAAAGAGATACAGTTCAGGTAAAGGATTAGTACAAAAACGTACACTTAGGGTTAGGGTTAGTGGAAAACATATAATTAGAGTTAGGTTTAAGTATAAAACACACAATTAGGGTAAGGGGTTAGCATGTTAAGATACACTTAAGGTTAGTGTTTGTACAAGATCATACAATTAGGGTTAGGGTCGATGAAAACACAAAATAAGTAGTAGTTAGTTCAAAAAATACATTTATGATAAGGGTTAGTACAAAAACGTATAATTAGGGTTAGGGTTAGTGTAAAACATATAATTAGGGTTAGGGTTAGTAAAAAATAAAAACACAGTTAAGGTTAGCATTTTAAGAAACACTTAGGGTTAGTGTTAGTACAAAATTATACAATTAGGGTTAGTGTCGATGAAAAAACAAAATCAGGGGTAGGGGTTAGTACAAAGAGATACAGTTCGGGTAAAGGATTAGTACAAAAACGTACAATTAGGGTTAGGGTTAGTGTAAAACATATAATTAGAGTTAGGTTTAAGTATAAAACACACAATTAAGGTTAGGGGTTAGCATGATAAGAAACAGTTAGGGTCAGTGTTAGTACAAAATCATACAATTAGGGTTACGGTCGATGAAAACACAAAATAAGTAGTAGTTAGTTCAGAAAATACATTTATGATAAGGGTTAGTACAAAAAAGTACAAATAGGGTTAGGGTTAGTGTAAAACATATAATTAGGGTTAGGGTTAGTAAAAAAACACAGTTAGGGTTAGGGGTTAGCATATTAAGAAACACTTAGGGTTAGTGTTAGTACAAAATTATACAATTAGGGTTAGTGTCGATGAAAAAACAAAATCAGGGGTAGGGGTTAGTACAAAGAGATACAGTTCAGGTAAAGGATTAGTACAAAAACGTACACTTAGGGTTAGGGTTAGTGAAAAACATATAATTAGAGTTAGGTTTAAGTATAAAACACACGATTAGGGTAAGGGGTTAGCATGTTAAGATACACTTAAGGTTAGTGTTTGTACAAGATCATACAATTAGGGTTAGGGTCGATGAAAACACAAAATAAGTAGTAGTTAGTTCAAAAAATACATTTATGATAAGGGTTAGTACAAAAACGTATAATTAGGGTTAGGGTTAGTGTAAAACATATAATTAGGGTTAGGGTTAGTAAAAATAAAAACACAGTTAGGGTTAGGGGTTAGCATTTTAAGAAACACTTAGGGTTAGTGTTAGTACAAAATTATACAATAAGGGTTAGTGTCGATGAAAAAACAAAATCAGGGGTAGGGGTTAGTACAAAGAGATACAGTTCGGGTAAAGGATTAGTACAAAAACGTACAATTAGGGTTAGGGTTAGTGTAAAACATATAATTAGAGTTAGGTTTAAGTATAAAACACACAATTAGGGTTAGGGGTTAGCATGTTAAGAAACAGTTAGGGTCAGTGTTAGTACAAAATCATACAATTAGGGTTATGGTCGATGAAAACACAAAATAGGTAGTAGTAAGTTCAAAAAATACATTTATGATAAGGGTTAGTACAAAAACGTACAATAAGGGTTAGGGTTAGCGTAAAACATATAGTTAGGGCTAGGGTTAGTATAAAACACACAGTTAGGGTTAAGGGTAAGTATATTAAGAAACACTTAGGGTTAGTGTTAGTACAAAATCATAAAATTAGGGTTAGGGTCGATGAAAATACAAAATAAGTAGTAGCTAGTTCAAAAAATACATTTATGATAAGGGTTAGTACAAAAACGTACAATTAGGGTTAGGGTTAGTGTAAAACATATAATTAGGGTTAGGGTTAGTAAAAAACACAGTTAGGGTTAGGGGTTAGCATATTAAGAAACACTTAGGGTTAGTGTTAGTGCAAAATCATACAATTAGGATTAGGGTCGATGAAAATACAAAATAAGTTGTAGGGGTAGGTTCAAAAAATACATTTATGATAAGGGTTAGTACAAAAACGTACAATTAGGGTTGGGGTTAGCGTAAAACATATAATTAGGGTTTGGTTTAGTATAAATTACACAATTAGGGTTAGTGGTTTGCATGTTTAGATACACTTAAGGTTAGTGTTTGTACAAGATCATACAATTAGGGTTAGGGTCGATGAAAACACAAAATAAGTAGTAGTTAGTTCAAAAAATACATTTATGATAAGGGTTAGTACAAAAACGTTTAATTAGGGTTAGGGTTAGTGTAAAACATATAATTAGGGTTAGGGTTAGTAAAAAATAAAAACAGTTAGGGTTAGGGGTTAGCATTTTAAGAAACACTTAGGGTTAGTGTTAGTACAAAATTATACAATTAGGGTTAGTGTCGATGAAAAAACAAAATCAGGGGTAGGGGTTAGTACAAAGAGATACAATTCGGGTAAAGGATTAGTACAAAAACGTACAATTAGGGTTAGGGTTGGTGTAAAACATATAATTAGAGTTAGGTTTAAGTATAAAACACACAATTAGGGTTAGGGGTTAGCATGTTAAGAAACAGTTAGGGTCAGTGTTAGTACAAAATCATACAATTAGGGTTACGGTCGATGAAAACACAAAATAGGTAGTAGTTAGTTCAAAAAATACATTTATGATAAGGGTTAGTACAAAAACGTACAATAAGGGTTAGGGTTAGCGTAAAACATATAATTAGGGCTAGAGTTAGTATAAAAAACACAGTTAGGGTTAGGGGTTAGTATATTAAGAAACACTTAGGGTTAGTGTTAGTACAAAATCATAAAATTAGGGTTAGGGTCGATGAAAACACAAAATAAGTAGTAGTTAGTTCAGAAAATACATTTATGATAAGGGTTAGTACAAAAAAGTACAAATAGGGTTAGGGTTAGTGTAAAACATATATTTAGGGTTAGGGTTAGTAAAAAAACACAGTTAGGGTTAGGGGTTAGCATATTAAGAAACACTTAGGGTTAGTGTTAGTACAAAATTATACAATTAGGGTTAGTGTCGATGAAAAAACAAAATCAGGGGTAGGGGTTAGTACAAAGAGATACAGTTCAGGTAAAGGATTAGTACAAAAACGTACACTTAGGGTTAGGGTTAGTGGAAAACATATAATTAGAGTTAGGTTTAAGTATAAAACACACAATTAGGGTAAGGGGTTAGCATGTTAAGATACACTTAAGGTTAGTGTTTGTACAAGATCATACAATTAGGGTTAGGGTCGATGAAAACACAAAATAAGTAGTAGTTAGTTCAAAAAATACATTTATGATAAGGGTTAGTACAAAAACGTATAATTAGGGTTAGGGTTAGTGTAAAACATATAATTAGGGTTAGGGTTAGTAAAAAATAAAAACACAGTTAAGGTTAGCATTTTAAGAAACACTTAGGGTTAGTGTTAGTACAAAATTATACAATTAGGGTTAGTGTCGATGAAAAAACAAAATCAGGGGTAGGGGTTAGTACAAAGAGATACAGTTCGGGTAAAGGATTAGTACAAAAACGTACAATTAGGGTTAGGGTTAGTGTAAAACATATAATTAGAGTTAGGTTTAAGTATAAAACACACAATTAAGGTTAGGGGTTAGCATGATAAGAAACAGTTAGGGTCAGTGTTAGTACAAAATCATACAATTAGGGTTACGGTCGATGAAAACACAAAATAGGTAGTAGTTAGTTCAAAAAATACATTTATGATAAGGGTTAGTACAAAAAAGTACAAATAGGGTTAGGGTTAGTGTAAAACATATAGTTAGGGTTAGGGTTAGTAAAAAAACACAGTTAGGGTTAGGGGTTAGCATATTAAGAAACACTTAGGGTTAGTGTTAGTACAAAATTATACAATTAGGGTTAGTGTCGATGAAAAAACAAAATCAGGGGTAGGGGTTAGTACAAAGAGATACAGTTCAGGTAAAGGATTAGTACAAAAACGTACACTTAGAGTTAGGGTTAGTGGAAAACATATAATTAGAGTTAGGTTTAAGTATAAAACACACAATTAGGGTAAGGGGTTAGCATGTTAAGATACACTTAAGGTTAGTGTTTGTACAAGATCATACAATTAGGGTTAGGGTCGATGAAAACACAAAATAAGTAGTAGTTAGTTCAAAAAATACATTTATGATAAGGGTTAGTACAAAAACGTATAATTAGGGTTAGGGTTAGTATAAAACATATAATTGAGGTTAGGGTTAGTAAAAAATAAAAACACAGTTAGGGTTAGGGGTTAGCATTTTAAGAAACACTTAGGGTTGGTGTTAGTACAAAATTATACAATTAGGGTTAGTGTCGATGAAAAAACAAAATCAGGGGTAGGGGTTAGTACAAAGAGATACAGTTCGGGTAAAGGATTGGTACAAAAACGTACAATTAGGGTTAGTGTAAAACATATAATTAGAGTTAGGTTTAAGTATAAAACACACAATTAGGGTTAGGGGTTAGCATGTTAAGAAACAGTTAGGGTCAGTGTTAGTACAAAATCATACAATTAGGGTTACGGTCGATGAAAACACAAAATAGGTAGTAGTAAGTTCAAAAAATACATTTATGATAAGGGTTAGTACAAAAACGTACAATAAGGGTTAGGGTTAGCGTAAAACATATAATTAGGGCTAGGGTTAGTATAAAACACACAGTTAGGGTTAGGGGTTAGTATATTAAGAAACACTTAGGGTTAGTGTTAGTACAAAATCATAAAATTAGGGTTAGGGTCGATGAAAATACAAAATAAGTAGTAGCTAGTTCAAAAAATACATTTATGATAAGGGTTAGTACAAAAACGTACAATTAGGGTTAGGGTTAGTGCAACACATATAATTAGGGTTAGGGTTAGTAAAAAACACAGTTAGGGTTAGGGGTTAGCATATTAAGAAACACTTAGGGTTAGTGTTAGTGCAAAATCATACAATTAGGGTTAGGGTCGATGAAAATACAAAATAAGTTGTAGGGGTAGGTTCAAAAAATACATTTATGATAAGGGTTAGTACAAAAACGTACAATTAGGGTTGGGGTTAGCGTAAAACATATAATTAGGGTTAGGTTTAGTATAAATTACACAATTAGGGTTAGTGGTTTGCATGTTTAGATACACTTAAGGTTAGTGTTT
Source organism: Arcuatula senhousia (assembly GCA_963971305.1). NCBI lineage: Eukaryota > Metazoa > Mollusca > Bivalvia > Mytilida > Mytilidae > Arcuatula > Arcuatula senhousia. Next base: position 58,153,437 of record OZ020306.1, read on the forward strand.
GTACAAGATCATACAATTAGGGTTAGGGTCGATGAAAACACAACATAAGTAGTAGTTAGTTCAAAAAATACATTTATGATAAGGGTTAATACAAAAACGTTTAATTAGGGTTAGGGTTAGTGTAAAACATATAATTAGGGTTAGGGTTAGTAAAAAATAAAAACACAGTTAGGGTTAGAGGTTAGCATTTTAAGAAACACTTAGGGTTAGTGTTAGTACAAAATTATACAATTAGGGTTAGTGTCGATGAAAAAACAAAATCAGGGGTAGGGGTTAGTACAAAGAGATACAGTTCAGGTAAAGGATTAGTACAAAAAACGTACAATTAGGGTTAGGGTTAGTGGAAAACATATAATTAGAGTTAGGTTTAAGTATAAAACACACAATTAGGGTAAGGGGTAAGCATGTTAAGAAACACGTAGGGTTAGTGTTAGTACAAAATCATACAATTAGGGTTATGGTCGATGAAAACACAAAATAAGTAGAAGTTAGTTCAAAAAATATATTTATGATAAGAGTAAGTACAAAAACGTACAATTAGGGTTAGGGTTAGTGTAAAACATATTATTGGGGTTAGGTTTAGTATAAAACACACAATTAGAGTAAGGGGTTAGCATGTAAAGATACACTTAGAGTTAGTGTTTGTACAAAATCATACAATTAGGGTTTGGGTCGATGAAAACACAAAATAAGTGGTAGGGGTAAGTTAAAAAAATACATTTATGATAAGGGTTAGTATAAAAACGTACAATTAGGGTTAGGGTTAGTGTAAAACATATAATTAGAGTTAGGTTTAAGTATAAAACACACAATTAGGGTTAGGTGTTAGCATGTTAAAAAACATTTAGGGTTAGTGTTAGTACAAAATCATAAAATTAGGGTTAGGGTCGATGAAAACACAAAATACGTTGTAGTTAGTTAAAAAAATACATTTATGATAAGGGTTAGTACAAAAACGTACAATTAGGATTAGGGTTAGTGTAAAACATATAATTAGGGTTAGGTTTAGTATAAATTACACAATTGAAGTTAGGGATTTGCATGTTAAGATACACTTAGAGTTAGTGTTAGTACAAAATCATACAATTAGGGTTAGGGTCGATGAAAACACAAAATAAGTAGTAGTTAGTTCAAAAAATACATTTATGATAAGGGTTAGTACAAAAACGTACAATTAGGATAAGGGTTAGTGTAAAACATTTAATTAGGCTTAGGTTTAGTATAAATTACACAATTAGGGTTAGGGGTTTGCATGTTAAGATACACTTAGAGTTAGTGTTAGTACAAAATCATACAATTAGGGTTAGGGTCGATGAAAACACAAAATAAGTAGTAGTTAGTTCAAAAAATACATTTATGATAAAGGTTAGTACAAAAACGTACAATTAGGGTTCGGGTTAGCGTAAAACATATAATTAAGGCTAGGGTTAGTATAAAACACACAATTAGGGTAAGGGGTTAGCATGTTAAGAAACACTTAGGGTTAGTGTAAGTACAAAATTATACAAGTAGGGTTAGTGTCGATGAAAAAAACAAAATCAGGGGTAGGGGTTAGTACAAAGAGATACAGTTCAGGTAAAGGATTAGTACAAAAACGTACAATTAGGGTTCGGGTTAGCGTAAAACATATAATTAAGGCTAGGGTTAGTATAAAACACACAGTTAGGGTTAGGGGTTAGTATTTAAAGAAACACTTAGGGTTAGTGTTAGTACAAAATCATTAAATTAGGGTTAGGGTCGATGAAAACACAAAATAAGTGGTAGAGGTTAGTTCAAAAAATACATTTATGATTAGGGTTAGTACAAAAACGTACAATTAGGGTTAGGGTTAGTGTAAAACATATAATTAGGGTTAGGTTTAGTATAAATTACACAATTAGGGTTAGTGGTTTGCATGTTAAGATACACTTAGGGTAAGTGTTTGTACAAGATCATACAATTAGGGTTACGGTCGATGAAAACACAAAATAAGTAGTAGTGAGTTCAAAAAATACATTTATGATAAGGAATAGTACAAAAATGTATAATTAGGGTTAGGGTTAGTGTAAGACATATAATTAGGGTTAGGGTTTGTAAAAAAAACACAGTTAGGGTTAGGGGTTAGCATATTAAGAAACACTTAGGGTTAGTGTTAGTACAAAATTATACAATTAGGGTTAGTGTCGATAAAAAAACAAAATCAGGGGTAGGGGTTAGTACAAAGAGATACAGTTCAGGTAAAGGATTAGTACAAAAACGTACAATTAGGGTTAGGGTTAGTGTAAAACATATAATTAGGGTAAAGTTTAATTTAAAACACACAATTAGGGCTAGGGGTTAGCATGTTAAGATACACTTAAGAGTTAGTGTTTGTACTAAATCATACAATTAGGGTTAGGGTCGATGAAAACACATAATAAGTAGTAGTTAGTTAAAAAAATACATTTATGATAAGGGTTAGTACAAAAACGTACAATTAGGGTTGGGGTTAGCGTAAAACATATAATTAGGGTTAGGTTTAGTATAAATTACACAATTAGGGTTAGTGGTTTGCATGTTTAGATACACTTAAGGTTAGTGTTTGTACAAGATCATACAATTAGGGTTAGGGTCGATGAAAACACAACATAAGTAGTAGTTAGTTCAAAAAATACATTTATGATAAGGGTTAATACAAAAACGTTTAATTAGGGTTAGGGTTAGTGTAAAACATATAATTAGGGTTAGGGTTAGTAAAAAATAAAAACACAGTTAGGGTTAGGGGTTAGCATTTTAAGAAACACTTAGGGTTAGTGTTAGTACAAAATTATACAATTAGGGTTAGTGTCGATGAAAAAACAAAATCAGGGGTAGGGGTTAGTACAAAGAGATACAGTTCAGGTAAAGGATTAGTACAAAAAACGTACAATTAGGGTTAGGGTTAGTGGAAAACATATAATTAGAGTTAGGTTTAAGTATAAAACACACAATTAGGGTAAGGGGTAAGCATGTTAAGAAACACGTAGGGTTAGTGTTAGTACAAAATCATACAATTAGGGTTATGGTCGATGAAAACACAAAATAAGTAGAAGTTAGTTCAAAAAATATATTTATGATAAGAGTAAGTACAAAAACGTACAATTAGGGTTAGGGTTAGTGTAAAACATATTATTGGGGTTAGGTTTAGTATAAAACACACAATTAGAGTAAGGGGTTAGCATGTAAAGATACACTTAGAGTTAGTGTTTGTACAAAATCATACAATTAGGGTTTGGGTCGATGAAAACACAAAATAAGTGGTAGGGGTAAGTTAAAAAAATACATTTATGATAAGGGTTAGTATAAAAACGTACAATTAGGGTTAGGGTTAGTGTAAAACATATAATTAGAGTTAGGTTTAAGTATAAAACACACAATTAGGGTTAGGTGTTAGCATGTTAAAAAACATTTAGGGTTAGTGTTAGTACAAAATCATAAAATTAGGGTTAGGGTCGATGAAAACACAAAATACGTTGTAGTTAGTTAAAAAAATACATTTATGATAAGGGTTAGTACAAAAACGTACAATTAGGATTAGGGTTAGTGTAAAACATATAATTAGGGTTAGGTTTAGTATAAATTACACAATTGAAGTTAGGGATTTGCATGTTAAGATACACTTAGAGTTAGTGTTAGTACAAAATCATACAATTAGGGTTAGGGTCGATGAAAACACAAAATAAGTAGTAGTTAGTTCAAAAAATACATTTATGATAAGGGTTAGTACAAAAACGTACAATTAGGATAAGGGTTAGTGTAAAACATTTAATTAGGCTTAGGTTTAGTATAAATTACACAATTAGGGTTAGGGGTTTGCATGTTAAGATACACTTAGAGTTAGTGTTAGTACAAAATCATACAATTAGGGTTAGGGTCGATGAAAACACAAAATAAGTAGTAGTTAGTTCAAAAAATACATTTATGATAAAGGTTAGTACAAAAACGTACAATTAGGGTTCGGGTTAGCGTAAAACATATAATTAAGGCTAGGGTTAGTATAAAACACACAATTAGGGTAAGGGGTTAGCATGTTAAGAAACACTTAGGGTTAGTGTAAGTACAAAATTATACAAGTAGGGTTAGTGTCGATGAAAAAAACAAAATCAGGGGTAGGGGTTAGTACAAAGAGATACAGTTCAGGTAAAGGATTAGTACAAAAACGTACAATTAGGGTTCGGGTTAGCGTAAAACATATAATTAAGGCTAGGGTTAGTATAAAACACACAGTTAGGGTTAGGGGTTAGTATTTAAAGAAACACTTAGGGTTAGTGTTAGTACAAAATCATTAAATTAGGGTTAGGGTCGATGAAAACACAAAATAAGTGGTAGAGGTTAGTTCAAAAAATACATTTATGATTAGGGTTAGTACAAAAACGTACAATTAGGGTTAGGGTTAGTGTAAAACATATAATTAGGGTTAGGTTTAGTATAAATTACACAATTAGGGTTAGTGGTTTGCATGTTAAGATACACTTAGGGTTAGTGTTTGTACAAGATCATACAATTAGGGTTACGGTCGATGAAAACACAAAATAAGTAGTAGTGAGTTCAAAAAATACATTTATGATAAGGAATAGTACAAAAATGTATAATTAGGGTTAGGGTTAGTGTAAGACATATAATTAGGGTTAGGGTTTGTAAAAAAAACACAGTTAGGGTTAGGGGTTAGCATATTAAGAAACACTTAGGGTTAGTGTTAGTACAAAATTATACAATTAGGGTTAGTGTCGATAAAAAAACAAAATCAGGGGTAGGGGTTAGTACAAAGAGATACAGTTCAGGTAAAGGATTAGTACAAAAACGTACAATTAGGGTTAGGGTTAGTGTAAAACATATAATTAGGGTAAAGTTTAATTTAAAACACACAATTAGGGCTAGGGGTTAGCATGTTAAGATACACTTAAGAGTTAGTGTTTGTACTAAATCATACAATTAGGGTTAGGGTCGATGAAAACACATAATAAGTAGTAGTTAGTTAAAAAAATACATTTATGATAAGGGTAAGTACAAAAACGTACAATTAGGGTTAGGGTTAGTGTAAAACATATTATTGGGGCCAGGTTTAGTATAAAACACACAATTAGAGTTAGGGGTTAGCATGTAAAGATACACTTAGGGTAAGTGTTTGTACAAAATCATACAATTAGGGTTAGGGTCGATGAAAACACAAAATAAGTAGTAGTTATTTCAAAAAATACATTTATGATAAGGGTTAGTACAACAAAGTACAATTAGGGTTAGGGTTAGTGTAAAACATATAACTAGGGTTAGGGTTAGTATAAAAAAACACAGTTAGGGTTAGGGTTAGCATTTTGAGAAACACTTAGGGTTAGTGTTAGTAAAAAATCATACAATTAGGCTTAGGGTCGATGAAAAAACAAAATAAGGGGTAGGGGTTAGTACAAAGAGATATAGTTCAGGTTAAGGATTAGTACAAAAACGTACAATTAGGGTTAGGGTTAGTGTAAAACATATAATAAGGGTAAAGTTTAATTTAAAACACACAATTAGGGCTAGGGGTTAGCATGTGAAAATACACTTAGGGTAAGTGTTTGTACAAAATCATACAATAAGGGTTAGGGTCGATGAAAACGCAAAATAAGTAGTAGTTAGTTCAAAAAATACATTTATGATAAGGGTAAGTACAAAAAGGTACAATTATGGTTAGGGTTAGTGTAAAACATATAATTAGGGTTAGGTTTAGTATGAAACACACAATTAGGGTAAGTTATAAATACAATGAAATGGTGCTCTACAGGGCTTGGCGTGACCAGCCAATTGATCAGACCGAGCCAAATCTGACCGCCTGTCTAGGAGAAGTAAGGGCCAAAGCCCACATGCGTGGACCAGGATCCCGTCCTCCCCCGTCACAGGTCGCAACACACGGCAATCATGTTGACCCGTTCAGTCGCTTCTTACGACAAGCTTTACGGGCGGCTGCGGGACTATTCTTTTCACACCCGGTTCCCGCACGGGGGGGATGAAAAAAAAAGAGTGAGTGAGTTGGTGTTTTACGCCCGTGCAACGCTATATAGGTTATTTACAGGCGATGAACATGAAAAGGATGATACAATGAACATGAAATGATGATGATAAATGAAAAATGAGGATGGGGTGGGACACAAAGGACCGGTAAATTTTGAAGAACCACAGGAAAAGGGGAGAGGTGGGTAGGGGTGGTAAATTTAGCCTATGTGGTGCACTACTTGGCGGTCCACAAAGGGGTCTTTTACGTGCATGAAGCGTGGCACTCTCCACACACGTTGGCCCACTATGGTCGGCGGTCAGGGTTTCCGTATTATAGACCAGACAACCCCCGCGGACGAGGGCTACCCTATTCAGCCACCTAGGTTACACACTTGGTCGCTCTGTGGGCTGAGCACTGACCCGACGTCAGAATCCCAAGACCCTTAGTCGCCTTTTACGACAAGCTAGGCACTGCTGCGGGCCTATTCGCCACCCGGGCCCCGCACGGGACAAAAAAAAAAAAAGACAATCGGTATCTGTGACAACGCTATCAAAAAGAAACAGGCTTTTCAAACTCTACAAACGAAATAACCAGCTGTACACTCTGGACGCATGTGCATTAGTTTCGTGTTCATATGATGGAAACCAAAGAAAATTAGAAGAATAAGGCATTATATTAAGTTGAATAGAAGAAATTCTACAGAAACAATAGTTCAACGTAATATAACATTAAGTCATTGAATGGCAACATATCATGCATATAGTACAAGTTAATTTCTCCTTCCCATTAAGCTGTTGAAAATTGACAAAATGTTTATTTTTTCCCAATCATGGTGCCCACAAGGGGCAGTGAAATTACAATTAAGTAAAAATATATAGAATAAAATAAAACAATCAAAAAAGAACAGTAATTATCAATGATTAATAGTAATAAAAGAGGTGGCTGATTGATGACCCGTTTCTGCCAGAAGTATAGTAAACAGATACTCTTAGGCTGTTCACGGCTTTATATATATATATAGGGACCCCCTATGGTACCAAATAATTTGTCTTATCATAAGGATTAATAATATATAGGTTATAGGGTTGGGATCTCAATGGTTTTCAAGATATTAAGGATTTTGTAATTTGAGGGGGTGGGGCATGACCCCCTATGGTAGCAAATGATTCGGCTTATCATAAGGAGTAATAGTACATTTTCAAGATAAATTAAATAAGGATTTTGTGATTTGAGAGGGCGGGGCATGACCCCTTGGGACCCCCATATGGTACCAAATGATTCGTCTTATCATAAGGAGTAATAATATATATATGGTTATCAAAAATGGGTTTAATTACTTTGAAAGTAATTGATTAAATTACAATTACTTTGACAAATTGATAATCAAATTAAATTAATGATTACAGCAATTTTGAAAGTAATTGATTAAATTACTGATTACTTTGTAATGTTATCATGATTACATCTGATTACAATACATTTAAGTTAAGAATATATGATTTGCACACTTCTTGTACATTTATACTAGAAATCTGAAAAGTAGTATTTATTATACATGCACCGTATTTGCCCTAGGAAACTCTTTTTTTTAAAGGTGTAATATAATAAACAGTTATAAAAACACCCTCTAATTGGCTTCTATCAGTCTATGTGACAGGTGACATTAAACAAAGGATTAAATATTGGACTTAAAACAACAAATCTTAATTGGAAAAGAAAACTATTGAAATTTTCTAAAGAACAAAATTAATTGACTTCATTTTTACAATCCTTTAATATTTTACAATTATAATCTGCACATCATGAAACATCCAGGTTAAAACATATATTGTTAAAAAAATTAATTTAATGTGAGATTGATTCTGGTAACAAGTACTTAGTAGTAATTATGAAGATAACTGTGCATATAGTATAAAATAATTGTTGCACTTTAGCTTTCAATATTGTCATGATTGTAAAACTTTAATTAAGATTAAAATAGACCTATGTTCAAATCATGTAATATCAGACTTGTTTAAGTCATTCAATTTGCAATGTAATCAGAAAGTAATCAGAATGAAATCAGGATTACAGGGTATTTTTTGAAAGTAATTGATTGAATTAAATTACATGTAATCAGATTTTTGGCTGATTACTGATTACTCTGATTACTTGAAAAATTGTAATCAATTACAGCTGATTAATGATTACAATTACGATTACCCCATCTCTGATGGTTATAAGGTAATAATTTGAACTACATTTTGTACTTTCGACACATTCAAAAAATATCATTTTTGGGGTATTTCGTGGGGCGTGGCACGGCCCCTGGGCGTCTCCATACTTGAATTTCAGGGAGAAGCTACATCTCATAGGTTTCTACCACTGTGCAAAATTTGAAATCAATCCGTCAAGTAAAAAAATCTTGAATTCATTTTCATTGTTTCTTTAGAACATTTTACCTTGACAAGTGTATCATTTAAAACATTATTTTAATTTCAGCTATTTTTAAAGAGCTTCAAGGGATAAGAGATACAGAAAGGGGCCCTTACCTGGAAGAAGCCCTAAAACAAGAGGACATGTAATATTCTACACATTGTGTTATAGTTCACAAAAACATTTGATAGTAATTTTGTTACATATTTACATTGTCAAATAAAGTTTCAGGGCTGTTTTGAGAATTTATGATATACAAAGCGAAAATGTAAAAACGAAAAAACAAACACTGTTACAACTGGTTACTAAAATCACATTAACCATGTTATGTAATCTTCAAGAACATTTCAACAATGGTCTCATCTGTCAGGGAATCAGAAGTGTCGTCCTTGACTTTTAAACTTGTAATTTATTGTTCTTAAATGATAACAGTTGTGTCTCAAGTTCAAAAACATCCTATATATTAACACATTTATGAATTTCAGTGATTCATTGAAAGATCGTGCCAGGGGAGCAGTGTGGATGCCAAATGCATCCCAAGGGCATATCACTGCCATAAAAACCTTCCTTCCCGGGTTATCCAAACAAAACCTAATGAATTTAATGAATATTGGAAAGCAAAATGGTACGATTGATGAAATGTTGAATTGCAAGAGGTAAGAGTAATATAATTTTTTTAATTTCAAAAAGGACACCTGAACAAGTACCCGTGCAAAAGGGTTTTATAGTCCTGTCTTATTCATGCTTATCCATTCTTAAAAAGCTTTTGTTTGTCCTTGTCACTTTATGTTCTCTGTTCTATGCCTCGATTTGGACCTTTCATCAATCATTTAGGGGTTGGAATTTAATCTTTTGTAATTTATCATAAGTCTGGGGACAATGCAAATCGACCAACAGTGACATGTGGTCTTGTTGAAAATGCTGGTTGTTTTCTATTGTGATGTTTTGAAATTTCGGTTTGTTTATGTTATTCGTGTCGCGTACACTTATTCCACAACCAGAAGATCGTCTATCTTGACATTTATTTTTGTAAAGATATTTGTCTATTAGCAACACATTATTGTTTACTGTTAATATTTTGTTTATTTGTAATTGTTTTAGTCCCGTGTGGGGCCCGGGTGGCTAATATGCCCGCAGCAGAGCCTAGCTTGTCGTAAGAGGCGACTAAGGGTCTTGGGAGTCTGACGTCGGGTCAGTGCTCAGCCCACAGAGCGACCAAGTGTGTACCCTAGGTGGCTGAATAGGGGGGCCCTCGTCCGCGGGGTTGTCAGGTCTATAATACGGAACCGCTGACCATAGTGGGCCAACGTGTATGGAGAGTGCCACGCTTCATGCACGTATAAGACCCCTTTCTGGACCGCCAAGTAGTGCACCACATACACTATATTTTCCGCCCCTACCCACCTCTCCCCTTTTCCTGTGGTTCTTCAAAATTTACTGGTCCTTTGTGTCCAACCCCATCCCCATATTTCATTTATCATCATCATTTCATGTTCATTTTATCATCTTGTTCATGTTCATCGCCTGTAATAACCTATATAGCGTTGCACGGGCGTAAAACACCAACTCACTCACTCACGTAATTGTTTTATGCTGTTTTTGTTGATTATCGTTTTTGTTTGTATACTCAACAGGGCATTTTAAGTCTAGGTAAACATATACTGGTTAGGCTTGCATAATGCATTTAATTATGAGTAGAAAATACATGAACTTTAGAGAAATATGGTGACTTTTTATTGTAAAATCTACCATTTATTTAATGTTAACAGAAGAAACTATTAAAAACTTGCTTCATTGACGTTGGCAAATAAACATTGGGCATGATACTTTATAATTAATTTCATTTATATCAACAATACTGAAGAATGAATTTATATCAACAATACTGAAGCATAAATTTATATCAAAATACTGAAGCAAAGATGTATAAGTTTATGAAAATACAATATAATATTTTCAAAGATATAAACTATGATTAATTATGACTAGGCAAGAATGAAACTAGAACACTACTTGTAAGCATAATATGAAATTTATAAGTGAATATTTTGCTTTTATAAACAATTAAATGTACCCGGTATAGAGTACAGACTTTCAATTGTAATCTTGATTTGATAATGTAGCCCAATCAACAACAAAAACCTTCTTATCCATACTTATTGTAATGGTACAAATGGGAAAAAATGTCTTCTTCCAAATATTTTATCTTTTATTTTACATAGAAATATTGGGACTTGAACTAACACATGCCGTCTCAATTGGCATCGGAGAGGATTGGGAATAAATATGTCTATGGACACTCTGAAAAGACCTAGATTAATGTGACTTGGTGAATAAAGACACATAATAATTAAAATTACATAAACAATGTCATACCTATACGATCAACTACAAGACAAGTACCTATACGATCAACTACAAGACAAGTAACTTGACAACTTCAACTCAACCAACAAATTTTCCCATCCGTTCGTCAAATAATCTTCTGATTGCAAATCTTTCAAACATCCAGCAACACGACCAATTATTACAACAGAACCGGAGTCTCATTTTCAACATGTAAGTACCGGTATGCCAGTACCATCTTCAGGATACGGATCAAAACCAAATCCAGAACATGCTCAACGTACTAGTTAATTTCAGATCATTCAGGTTCAAGCGTCAACTACTCAAAATGTAGTAATGCAAATTGTTGATACTGTTTTTAATCAAGAGGGTAATGCTGTAGCCACAGGTCATATTACAGGTAAAGATTTATGCCATGGTCCAATACTTGACATTTCTAATGGTATATCTTTAGGGTCTCATGTTCCAAAAAAAGGTTGGGAAGAAAATATGGGCAAAATATTTCAAAGATCTTGGCATATTGTTGCTTTCCCATGTACAAAGTGATCCTTGGACAGTTACAGTTGGTCCAAACAAGCTTGATGACGTCTAACGAACAAAAATCAAAGGGTTCCTTGACTTTTTACAGATGAAATGAGGCATTCCTACTTAAATAATAATGCCCCTATACCTTGTATTGTGTTTACTTACCCTAATTGTATGTTCTTGTACTAAAGGTAATTGTATCATTGATGGTAAACCTAGCACTAATTGTATGTTGTTGTTTTTTTTTTGCTAACCCTAACCCTATTTTTTTCTTTTTTCACTAATCCTTACCCTAATTTTTAATTTTTACCAACCCTAACCGTATGTTTTTGTAATAACCTTAACCCTAAACGTATGTTTTTGTAATAACCTTAACCCTAAACATATATTTCAATACCTTATATTGTATTTCCACTAACCTTCGCCCTAATTGTATGTTCTTGTACTATAAGAAATTGTACTTAATGCTAACACTTACGTGAATCGTATGTTTTTGTAATAACCCTAACCCTAAATATATATATAACTGATATTTACCTTTATTGTATGTTTTTTTTTATGCTAACCCCTAGCCCTAATTTTGCGTTTTCACTAACCTTAACACTAATTGTATGTTTTTGTACTAACCTTACCCAAAATATATATTTGAATACCAACTTAATCCTAATTAGGGTTAGGGTATAGTATAAAAAGATACATTTATGGCTAGGTTAGTACAAAAAACGAAGGAAAAAATAGGGTACGGTTAAGAGATAAAGGACAACGGATTCTAGGAAGTCTGCTTCATATTTAGATGTACATCTCGAAATTAACTCTCAATTGATTTAATTCTTAATGAAATTGTACGACTATTCAACCTCCAAATATATACGCTAAAACTTTTTTTCGCACTTATTTCTTTTGATTATCCATATCGAAAATAGAACAAGGTGTTCATATCACTACATTAAATTGATGAAATATAATTAAAACAATTATGAGTAATTTATGTTGCATAATTTAATTTTGTTCTCCTTATGACTAAAAAAATATAGAGACTGTTATAGGCTAGTTTTAGTTACTCTTATATTAAAAGAGTGTCTTAAGAATATCTCAACTCCTAAGGTGGTTTTTAGTTACTGGCCCCAGCTGTATATGTACGAGCCAGTTCCAACCCAGAGCACTGCAACAGTCATGCTTTTTTTGACGAATCAATAATCGAAACACAAGTTTGGTGCAGGACACCCTAAGGATCATACCATTCATGTCATATTATTTTTGATCAGTAGGTTCAGAGAAGATTGTAGAACAATGACGGACGCAAAGTAATGGCAATAGTGATTGAAAATGGCTGGCATACATTGTCAATACAAAACTTTCAGAAAAATACACAGGCTAAATAAAATAAGTATTTTGCTAAAATTATATTGAAATAGCTGATTTTTTAAATTTTCTCTTTTATTTTATTTTGTTATATTATGCATTCTTTCAGAAAACAATCATATCTTATGTAACATGGCCTGCACGATGGAGACTCATAGACTACAGGGATCGTTTGGATAACAGGAAGTGCCAACTTGTCAGTTGAATGAAGCCCTTTAGTGGAGGTCCGCGAAGGTCCCCTTCAAGTGTCAAAACGGCGGGTATATCATTTATAAAGACGATTTACCATAAAATATCTAATATTTTAGTTGCTAAAATATCCGATTTTTAAATTCTAAATTGTTTAAAACACCAGGTTTCTTTCCTTGTAATGCACATGGTCGATATCCTCCGTGCTGGATTTGGCTGCCTTGATCGAACGTTTTGGTTTTGAGTACTTTTCGTTTTCAACAGTTTGGATTTGACCTTTCAATGTTTTGATTTAAATGCTACTGATGAGAGGTTACTCCTTGAAATATCGATATATAGCATATCCAAATTAACCGTTTATAACCGCGTTTTGGTATTTGTAATTTCGATAACAATGGCCATTTTCACTCGCAATCAAAATGGAGATTGACCACACAACTGATCGTCTGAGTTTCCATCGTGCTGGAGAGCAAGTGTTGTTGCTTTGGATGTGCATCAATGGTTTGGAGGCGACAAGAGAAAAGACTGCCAAACAACACAGACCCATATTCAGACTGTCCATCGAAAGACGTCTTAGAACTGCACGCGTACTATCTGTACACTCAGAAGAAACAAGAAATGCTGTGGGGACCTGCATTCGACGACGAAGAAGATATGGAAGTCAATTGAGTTCGATGTTTCTAGATATCAAAACGACCCTTTAAAGGGCCACCCAATATTTTCAAAAAGAATCTTACTATATGTTAAGAATAAGCAATAAACGAAAACTAATAATATATAAAATGAAACCCAAGCCACGTTCAAACACATGTATTAAGAATATACTGGTACACCCTTGCCTTTAAGATATATGCAGAGTGTGATTAAAATATTCAGAATTAAGTTTAATAAACTCTTTCTGAAAATTAAAAAGATTTCAAATAAACTTAAACAAACAAATACAGTCAAACCTGCTTTAGCGGCCACCTTTATTAAGCAATCACCTGCTTTAGACAGCCACATATTTTTTGTCCCTTTCTTTAATAAATTAACAAAAACAAACCTGGATTAAGCAGCCACCTGTCTTAAGTGGTCAATTTATCCTCATCCCAAGGGTGGCCTCTTAAAACAGGTTTGACTGTACAAGATATTGGAAAAATAAAATCCAGCTGATTCTAAATAACTTTATATATATAAACAAAGACTTTGACTTGGAAAAGTAGTTATCAGAAGAAACATGTTTAAACAGGAAACTTTAATTAAAGCCAGCAACCATGCCATGCCGAATTGATTTTTTTTCACCCAGAAATGAAAAAAATCAACGATTTTTAACCAATTTGAAAGAGGAGGTGTTATTTGGCAAAGACAACAAAAAAGAACCCCAGAAAAGACTCAGCTAGGCAAATATTGCAGGCAACAAAAGTAGAACTGCAAGATGCAGAAAGAGCTGCGGCATACTAGAATGGGCCCTTATCCGTCCTCTGATTGAGATGGAGTACCAGCTGAGCCATCCAAATTACGAAGAAGATTTACCATATGATCGGCTCTACGGTTAACAAATACCCGACCTAGTATAAAACGGCCCAACCAATATTAATTGTTAAAATCAATATGCCTTAAAGCTCTTGATGTTTTAAAAGAATTCTCCAGTACGGAATGGGGAGCTGATAAATCAGGGTTCTTTAAATTTTATAGGTCTATTGTACGATCAAAACTGGATTATGGTTCCATTATATATGGGGGTCTGCAAAAAAGTCGTAATTATCAATTTTAGATACCGTTCATCATCAGGGATTGCCACTCTGTCTTGGTGCAAACAGAACCTCTCCTATTGAGAGTATGTAAGCGGAGCCATTTCTGAAGCATCGAAAGATTAAACTCAGACTGAAATATGCCACTAAATTAAAAGCCTTTCCTGCCCAAGACTGTGTTTTTAAACCACCTCTTAGAAATATGTATGAAAAACATGAAAACAAAACTCCTCCTTTGGGTATTCGTATCAAATCCTAACCTGTCTTATCTGAAAATTGATTTAGAAACTAAAAACCTGTCAAGCCTTTGAGATTTAGTAGGTGTTTCTACAGATGATGCCTCGGTTATGGTAGGTTGTAAGAGTGGTGTTGTAACTAGATTTAGGGAAGTCACTTCAGGTCTTTCAGCTACTCACTGCATTGCAAATAGGTTGGCTTTTGGTTCTGTTTATGCTGCAGACAAGATTCGATATTTTGTAAACTTTCAGGAAGTCCTGAATAGTATGGGGTGAGTGAGTTGGTGTTTTACGCCCGTGCAACGCTATATAGGTTATTTACAGGCGATGAACATGAAAAGGATGATAAAATGAACATGAAATGATGATGATAAATGAAATATGGGGATGGGGTGGGAAACAATGGACCGGTAAATTTTGAAGAACCACAGGAAAAAGGGGAGAGGTGGGTAGGGGCGGAAAATTTAGCCTATGTGGTGCACTACTTGGCGGTCCACAAAGGGTCTTTTACGTGCATGGAGCGTGGCACTCTCCACACACGTTGGCCCACTATGGTCGGCGGTCAGGGTTTCCGTATTATAGACCTGACAACCCCCGCGGACGAGGGCTACCCTATTCAGCCACCTAGGGTACACACTTGGTCGCTCTGTGGGCTGAGCACTGACCCGACGTCAGAATCCCAAGACCCTTAGTCGCCTCTTACGACAAGCTAGGCTCTGATGCGGGCCTATTCGCCACCCGGGCCCCGCACGGGACCCTGAATAGTATGTATAAGTATTTTGCTGTCTCCCCTCGTAACATGTCCAGGCTCCAAGGTATTCAGGCAGTCATTCAGGCTTCCCAGACCCGTCTGCAACAGGTTTTACACTAGGTGGTTAAATTTTGAAGGTAGTGTGCAGGCAGTTGTTGACAATTACCCCGCCCTAGTGCGTGTCTTCTTAGAGGATAACTCTGCCAAGGCTCTTGCTATGCATAAGCCTATCACCACGTATAAATTCTTATACGTTGCACACCACCTTGCTGATGTTCTTAGGCATTTTGCTATTTTGTGTAAAGCATATCAGAGGTCTGAAATTGACTTTACAGAGGTGAACCCCTCCTCCTTTTAATGTTAAGGTCTTGCAGGGTCTCAAATCAGGTTCTGGGTGTAACGTTTCTAGGTTTCTGTCCCATGTCCCCTCTGATCCCACTTTGGATTCGGTTGGTTTGTGTTCTTTTGAGTACAAAGATCACACTATCAGAGATAATGCTCAACAGCGCTCAGAGCTTCTTCAGTTTGCTCTCAGTTTGTTGACCAGGTTGTTGACAATCTTAGGTCAAGCTTTACTGCTACTGGTGATGCTTCTCTGTAAGGTGCCTTTACCCAGTTGTTTGATCCTTCCTTTTATTCAGGTAGTGACAGTTCAGCTCTGTCTGACAGTTCTGATTCATATTTAACTTGTGAGTTGATAAAGTTTCAGGCTTATGCCAAGGTTCAGGTTACTAGGAATCCCAAGTTGTACGCAGGTGTTAGGGAATGGTTCAGTTAGCTTGTAGGTCCAGTTCTACCTACCCAGCTGTTGCTTATGCTGCTGAGAGACTTCTTGTAGCCCCTGTCAGCACTGTCGACTGCGAGAGAGGATTTTCCAAGACAGACATCAGGAATAAGCTGAATATAAGTAGACTGGAAGACCTCATGAGACTTAGCTTGAATGGTAGTTCAGACTTCGACTTTGACAGTGTATTTGACAAGTGGGCATCTGCTAAGAGCTGAAGGATTTAAATATAACTCTTTTGTGTTTTGTTTTTGTATATGTACAATGTTTGTTAAGATACTATTTTTGATATTACATATTATATAATGTTATTAATATTTTTATTGATTGTTCAATGGTGCACCTCCTCTTTTCAAAACTGTTTGATAAATATTTTTTTGGAAGTTAAATACTTTTGATAGCATTTTGCCCTTTTCTTTTCTTCCTTTTTCATTCACATATAATTAGTCTAACAAGAGGCTCCCAGGAGCCTTAATCGCTCACCTGGTCTTGATGTCAACCCTATATTTTGTAGAGCTAGATGAGCTGAATATTTAAGCAAGCAACAGTTTTTTCTTTATCTACTTTAGTTTTCATTCTATAGGCCAAAAACTCGAAAAACCGTTATTTTAGGGGCCATAACCCCTATGACGGGTTATCTGACAACTTCAACCCTATGGAGACTTTTGAAGAGCTTTATGCGCTGAACATTTAAGCAAGCAACAGCTTTTCTCTATCTGCTATAGTTTTCATTCTTAAGGCCAAAAAACATGAAAAAGGTTATTTTAGGGGCTGTAACCCCTATTAAGGGTCATCTGACAACTTTGATCCTATGGAGACTTTTGTAGAGCTAAATGAGCTGAACATTTAAGCAAGCAACAGCTTCTCTCTGTCTGCAATAGTTTTCATTCTATAGGCCAAAAACATGAAAAAGCATTATTTCAGGGGCCGTAACCCCTATAAGGGGTCATCTGACAACTTCAACCCTATGGAGACTTTTGTAGAGCTTTATGCGCTGAACATTTAAGCAAGCAACAGCTTTTCTCTATCTGCTATAGTTTTCATTCTAAAGGCCAAAAAAAAACATGAAAAAGGTTATTTTAGGGGCTGTAACCCCTATTAAGGGTCATCTGACAACTTTGATCCTATGGAGACTTTTGTAGAGCTAAATGAGCTGAACATTTAAGCAAGCAACAGCTTCTCTCTATCTGCAATAGTTTTCATTCAATAGGCCAAAAACATGAAAAAGCATTATTTCAGGGGCCGTAAGCCCTATAAGGGGTCATCTGACAACTTCAACCCTATGGTGAGTGAGTGAGTGAGTTGGTGTTTTACGCCCGTGCAACGCTATATAGGTTATTTACAGGCGAGTAACATGAAAAGGGTGATAAAATGAACATGAAACGATGATGATAAATGAAATATGGGGCGAGACTTTTAAGGAGTGAGTGAGTGAGTTGGTGTTTTACGCCCGTGCAACGCTATATAGGTTATTTACAGGCGATGAACATGAAAAGGATGATAAAATGAACATGAAATGGAGACTTTTGTAGAGCTAAATGAGCTGAACATTTTAGCAAGCAACAGCTTTTCTCTATCTGCAATAGTTTTCTTTTATAGGCCAAAAACATGAAAAAAACATCATTTTAGGGGCCGTAACCCCTATGTGGGGTCATCTGACAACTTGGACCAAATGGAGACTTTTGTAGAACTTTTGATGCTGAAGCAGTAGGATGGCATCAGATTTCATCTATCTCTTATACTTTTTGATTTACAATCCAAAAACAGTAGTCTGACCCCCCTGGTCTATTTTTAGCAACGGTGGCCATGTTTTTCGACGAATCAAAAATCCCCACATCAGTTCTGTGGGGGATACCCTAAGGTACCATCAGACCAAATTTGGTTCGAATCTGTTCAGCCGTTTGAGAGGAGAAGAAGTTTGAAGAAAAGTTAACGACGACGGACGACGACGACGGACGCCAAGTGATGGCAATAGCTCACATGGCCTTTGGCCAGGTGAGCTAAAAATATAGATTGTTCTTCAAAATTTTATCTTTGTTTTCTTAAATCATACTTTTTTCATAGTGCTCAGTAATCAATAGTCTAGATTGAGTATTCATTCATATGGTGCTGTTTGTTGTGTATTATTCTGTTTATTGTATTGATATTATTTAACTTTGGAAATAAATAATTAAATAAATCATGGTTTGTTTTATTTCAAAAAGATATCAAACAAGAAAGGCTCCACCTTCGTCGTTATATAGCGACAAATTAAAGTGGCTTTTTCAATATCCCTTGTCTTGCATAGTGGTGCTGTGGCGTCACAAAAATTACTCATCGCAGGTTTTCGGCAACTACATGTCATTTGCCAAGTATGGATTTCTTCTACATCAACTTCGACCCTATGGAGACTTTGTAGAGCTAAATGAGCTGAACATTTAAGCAAGGAACAGCTTTTCTCTATCTGCAATAGTTTTCATACTATAGGGCAAAAACATGAAAAAACGCTATTTTTCACCTTTAAGGGGCTGTAACCCCTATAAGGGGTCATCTGACAACTTGGGTGAGTGAGTGAGTTGGTGTTTTACGCCCGTGCAACGCTATATAGGTTATTTACAGGCGATGAACATGAAAATGATGATAAAATGAACATGAAATGATGATGATAAATGAAATATGGAGATGGGGTGGGAAACAAAGGACCGGTAAATTTTGAAGAACCACAGGAAAAAGGGGAGAAGTGGGTAGGGGCGGAAAATGTAGCCTATGTGGTGCACTACTTGGCGGTCCACAAAGGGGTCTTTTACATGCATGAAGCGTGGCACTCTCCACACACGTTGGCCCACTATGGTCGGCGGTCAGGGTTTCCGTATTATAGACCTGACAACCCCCGCGGACGAGGGCTACCCTATTCAGCCACCTAGGGTACACACTTGGTCGCTCTGTGGGCTGAGCACTGACCCGACGTCAGAATCCCAAGACCCTTAGTCGCCTCTTACGACAAGCTAGGCTCTGCTGCGGGCCTATTCGCCACCCGGGCCCCGCACGGGACAGAACTTTTGATGCTGAAGCAGTAGGGTGGCATCATATTTCATCTATCTCTTATACTTTTTTGATTTACAATCCAAAAACAGTAGTCTGACCCCCCTGGTCTACTTTTAGCAACGGCGGCCATGTTTTTCGACGAATCAAAAATCCCCACATCAGTTCTGTGGGGGATACCCTAAGGTACCATCAGACCAAATTTGGTTCGAATCTGTTCAGCCGTTTGAGAGGAGAAGAAGTTTGAAGAAAAGTTAACGACGACGGACGCCAAGTGATGGCAATAGCTCACATGGCCTTTGGCCAGGTGAGCTAAAAATATAGATTGTTCTTCAAAATTTTATCTTTGTTTTCTTAAATCATACTTTTTTCATAGTGCTCAGTAATCAATAGTCTAGATTGAGTATTCATTCATATGGTGCTGTTTGTTGTGTATTATTCTGTTTATTGTATTGATATTATTTAACTTTGGAAATAAATAATTAAATAAATCATGGTTTGTTTTATTTCAAAAAGATATCTAACAAGAAAGGCTCCACCTTCGTCGTTATATAGCGACAAATTAGAGTGACTTTTTCAATATCCCTCGTCTTGCATAGTGGTGCTGTGGCGTCACAAAAATTACTCATCGCAGGTTTTCGGCAACTATATGTCATTTGCCATGTATGGATTTCTTCTACATCAAGCATTTTTGTTTGTTACCCTTCTGCTTCTTGTTTACCGAACATCTTAACACTACCGTGTAAAAGAAATATATCACTGTTTTCCAGGAAATTTCTTGTGATTGTCCATTTATCTACTCTTATAAATGTCCTATTGTCTCGAGCAATTTTATACCAGAAACTCATTTTCATTCGGTTGACCAACTTTCATAAGACACATGCAACATATGTCTTCCATACATAGTTAGCCATGCATTACTATTCGTCCTAAAAAAATCAGTTAATTAGACCAATTAGACACATGAATATTAAACAGAAATATGTTGTTTTCTTATAAAATGACCTTCAGCTCATGGTAATATTTCTTATGCATTGTTATTATAGGCATGTTCCTGATACATTCTATAAAGTTCTGGTAGACCAGTGACCTGTAATTTTTAAATATAAACCGATATACACTTTCCTTTCCTTTAAATGCCGCTACAGCAAAACTTCCCCAGCTTTTTGAAAAGCTAAAACTTGTTTTCTATTTTGTCCCAAGCCCCTTTGTAAATTTGCCAACACTGGCGAACCGTTGTCTATGAACTCGGTGCTAAGGAGTCAGCAGTTCCTGCCTCCATTTACATTTACAATACCCGTTTTACAACATTAGAAAATCCACCGTCTTGAACTTCATAATAAAGTTCAGGATAAAGGGACCTCAAAAATTTATATTTTCACAAGTCTTCTAAATTCCGCAAAATGTCGGGAATTTTCAACTGATATTGACGTCTTATGGATTTAATTGCGCCCGTTCCGTTTTGAGTTATGGGACCGCATTGTAGCTCCGCCAAAGCAAAGATTACAAAGGGGCTACATTATATTATCGTAGCCTAATCAAAGGTGACAAAGGAGCATAGCTACCATTACTCGAAATGAAGCAAAACGAAATTCTTTCTCCAACTTAATCAAAACTTCAAGATGGTTCGAAATAACTCCGCTGCAATTTTGTAGCTCCTTTGATATATCATTGATTCGGCGGAGCTACAGGTCCCATTTCCCGTATGTTTTTATGATTAGACTTCACAAGACTTTAAATGGATTAAAATAGTCAGGTAAACATTAAAATGCACTAGCTTCCGTTAGTTTAATATATTTTAAAAACTTCCGAAAATATAAGTTTATTGTCAGTTTTTCTATGTTGATCCTGAACTTTACTATGAAGTTCAAGATCAAAATTAAATAAAAAAATAAAAACTTGACATTGTAGGTAATTAAGGTAAAATTACCAATCCACCATTAAAGTAACATTCAAATAACTCTTCCATAGGCAAGTTCTCTATTCTCAGGAAGATTTGAAACTTTGTCTTTCCATGGCCAAGATACTTGGTAGCGTCCATCTTCAAATCTCAAAGTCCCTTTGAAGTTCTGAACACAGCTGTCAACTGCTGTATGTGGACATAACTCCATGGCAGTCAAAGATTTGCTAATTTGCCTCTGATTTGTACCATTGTCTTGCTGTGATCGTCCAGCCAAGATCCATCCAACTTTGGAACTCAGTAGGTATAATCCCCTCTCTACTTCGATCTTGTTCGGCAGTAGTATGTCCAAATAGTAGTCATTCACCAACAAAATATCAATGGTCGAAGTCTCTAATTCTTTGGGCAGGGTATCAGCTAACTGTACTTCTTTCAACA
Source organism: Arcuatula senhousia (assembly GCA_963971305.1). Lineage (NCBI taxonomy): Eukaryota > Metazoa > Mollusca > Bivalvia > Mytilida > Mytilidae > Arcuatula > Arcuatula senhousia. Next base: position 58,175,099 of record OZ020306.1, read on the forward strand.
GGAACTTAACGTTCTGTCTGGTATCAGTATTTATTGGTCTTCGCTGCATGGGACTGGTGATCTTTGGCACCACATTAGCATCTATTGTCATGAAACTGTCGTCCTTCAACTTCAGATTTAATGTTACTCTTGGTGTTCTTATAATTCTGGACTTCTGTGCTCCAAACGTCGCTACGTTGACTTCATCTGTTGTCTTCCTTTGTAGCTTCAGCTTCTTTGCCAGACTCTCCCTCCGTTACATAAGTGCGTTGTGAACCTGAGTCAATGAGCAATCTAATCATCGCTGTTGCTTTTCTACCAGTATCTGTTACCATGCAATGCGCTGTCTGCATGAGGACGATATCTCCAGATGACAGCAAATTTTTGTCTGCTACAATTTCATCAGGACGTCCGTCTGCAAATTCATTCCCCAGTTGCGACATTTCTGAACTGACGGGGGGGGGGGGGGAACTTCTTTGGACAAAGACTGCGGTGATCGATGGTTCTTCGTCTGATCACAATAAAAGCAAGCCATTTCAATTCTACACTGTCTTCTTTGATGTCCTGGTTTCAGGCAAATATGACAACTGCCACCAGGGCATTTCTTTCTATCTTCTACTGTCTTGACCTTTGTGCATTCATCACTCCAGTGGTTCCCTTCACAGTATCTGCATATGCATGCATTTTTGTCTCTTGGAGCTCTCTGTGATGATGGCGATGCTGCAAGTAAAGCCTCCGCTGATGACCCCTGTCTTATTGAAGTACCATGTTGAAATCTTTTCGCTTGCTGACATGATGACTGCTGTCTGTCTTCAACACTTCTGTGCTCTTTAGACTGTGTTTCTGCAGCCTCTCTTGCAGTTACGTAGCTGTTCAGGAGCTCTCTCAGCTTCACAACTGTCCATTTTTCTCTGCTGCCTTTCTGTAATTCTAGGTAGCTTTGATGTTATCATTGAAATAAAAACTTCTTGGTTGGTGTCCTGGTGCAAAGCTTCCAAACATCTCAGGTGAGATTCCAGTTCATTGTACAGTTTTCTTAGGCTTGTTGTCTGGTTTGAGGCTGTACAAGTGTTGATCAGACCCATGTAATGTTTGTTGATGATAGTCTGTGATTCTCCAAATCTTTCCTTCAAAGTGTCTACAGCTACATCGTAATTGTCATTTGACAGGGCTAGTCCTTATATCGCTGTCTTGGCCTCTCCATACAACTTTGTCTTTAAGTAGTTAAACTTGTCAATCTTTGACAGTCTCGTATTTCTGTGTACAGCAGTTTCGAAAGAGTCCCAGAATTCTGACCATTTTAGCTTGTCGCCGCCATAATTTACTAAGTCCAACTTGGGTAGACTCACACTACATTCTCTCTGTTCTCTTTGTCGCTGTTCAGCATCTATCTGTAACCGTTGAAACCGAATCACCTGTTCTTGCAGCTGTGTCTGTGTGTTGATTAACTGTTCCATCTGTGCACTAGTAGTTGTTGTCTCTGCATTTGTTGTCCCTGGTTTTCTTTCTTTTAAAATTTCCTCTAGCAGCGTCAGTTCTGCGATCTGCATTGTCGCTTCTTCTATCAGACTGAATTGTCATCGTTAGGCGTCAGTCGTCCGTCGTTAACTTTTTTTATTCAAATTACATGTTTGACATGTGCCCATGAAACAAGAATACATAATAAATATTTCATTTTTAAACATGATTCTAAAACGAGTCGCGCTAGGGAAACATGTTGTGGATTAACCTTTAAGACAGCGTGCGCAGAATTTGACCAATTCAAAGAACGAGATTTTCTTTGTTCATAAGATTAGAGTTGAAATCACTTGTTCCACTTTTTCGCTCCTCAATAAATATCATAGTTTGGGATTTATTTTCCTTCCCTAATAAGGCTAGTCATTAGAAATTCAACGAATGCCATATTAAAAGGGACAAAAAAGCACAGACGTCGTACCACCGTTCAAAGCGTCAACCAGTTAGTTAGTTAGTTATTGCTTTACTCCCAAGCAGCGCGATTTCGGCTATATCCGGGAGATGAACATGAAAGTGGTGATACAATGAACATGAATGATGATGAAGTGGAGGAAATGGGGACAAAAGGCCAATCGGGTAGGAGAGTTTTGACTGCCACTGGAAAAAGGAGTGATGGGTAGGGACGGGAAATTTAGCCTCCTGCATGGGGATCCTACGGGTCCTACTCTTACCGAGACCTGCAGCAGGGTTCTTTAACATGCGAGGAACGTGACATTTTTCCCCAACACGGTGCACTACTATGGTTTGCGGTCAGGTTTTCCGCATTATCGCCGGACGACCCCGCATCTCTCGATGTCAGGGCTGCCCCATTCAACCACCTGGGGCACACATCCCAGTCGCTTTGTGGGCAAAGCGGCCTGACCCCGATGTCCGGTTTCTAAGCGCTCTTTAGTGGACTTTTACCGACAAGCTTAGCGCAAAGCGTCAACCAAGTTTAATGAAAATTACGGTTTAAAAAATTGTCGGAAACATTACAATTAAGAAGCTTTTATCAAATTAAAGTGCAGATTCTGTAGAATATTTTAGATAAGTCTTTTTAATATCATTATACACAGAAAAACAGGGGCGTTTTGAGAAAATTGAAAAGACGTAATTTTCGTGCTATAGATGCGTAACAAAATCAACCAAACATTTTGGTATATCTTGGTGTATCTTTTAAAAAAAAGTTGAGTTATACATGCCATATTTTATAAACAGATACTTGTCGACAAACTAAAAATGTATTGGCTGAGTTAAATCATAATAAAGCGCAATTTCGTTATTATCGCCATTTTTGCTCTTGAAAAAAGGATGTAGACGCTGCGAAAAGTGACCCACAAAAATATTTCGATAAGCGATTTTATCTAAATAACATTAAAATAACGATAATAGTTATGATCTTAAAACAGCATTTAGATATTTATATTGATACTTAGATCTGTCTGTCAGTACATCTGTCATCAGGACGCTGGGTCCCTTCACTGCTACTCGTGCCAGGGTGAGTGAGTGAGTGAGTTGGTGTTTTACGCCCGTGCAACGCTATATAGGTTATTTACAGGCGATGAACATGAAAGGGATGATAAAATGAACATGAAATGATGATGATAAATGAAATATGGGGTGGGGTGAGAAACAAAGGACCGGTAAATTTTGAAGAACCACAGAAAAAGGGGAGAGGTGGGTAGGGGCGGAAAATTTAGCCTATGTGGTGCACTACTGGGCGGTCCACAAAGGGGTCTTTTACGTGCATGAAGCGTGGCACTCTCCACACACGTTGGCCCACTATGGTCGGCGGTCAGGGTTTCCGTATTATAGACCTGACAACCCCCGCGGACGAGGGCTACCCTATTCAGCCACCTAGGGTACACACTTGGTCGCTCTGTGGGCTAAGCACTGACCCGATGTCAGAATCCCAAGACCCTTAGTCGCCTCTTACGACAAGCTAGGCTCTGCTGCGGGCCTATTCGCCACCCGGGCCCCGCACGGGACTACTCGTGCCAGGTACCTCAGCTCTAGAGCCTTCACCCACTCCTGCTACACGTTCGGTCCAACTTCGCTGTCTAAGTGGTGCATCACACTGGGCTCTCTGATGGCCAAGGGAATTGCAACGGAGACAGGGTCTGTCGTCCCTGTACCATAATCAGTACTAGCTTTCTTCCAAAAACTGTATGGAATCGTCTCGTACTGTTTATTTGTTGACACCATTTTTCCGACCATAACTCCTTCTGTTATGTGATCTAACTGTAAACTAGTCCCGAACTTCTCTAAAAACTCTTTTAGGAGCCCTAACTGCATATGTAGTGGATACTAATGAATCTTAAATCCCATATGCCGTCTGTCAAGAGCCTAAAGAAAACTTTGGTTCTGGCATCTTTTGATCTGGCTTTACCTGTTCCCAACTCTTGAGCCTCACGATTAGTTTGAAAGGTAAGATACCAATCACGGTCATCTCCTGTTTCATAGATGGTGGTCAGCTGCTTAACATCTAGTATATTCTGAAGCCTTTCCACCAGTGGGCCCCTCTTAATAGGGACACGGTCATCCAAGAATCGAATCCTCAAACATCACTATTTAAATAATGATTCATGAAAATCACATCACGTCTGGTAGTTTTTTTTTCTACGTCTGTCTTTAGGGTCTTCTTTTGTTGTGGGTTTGGAAATAAAGGTAATAACAAAACAACCGAACTTGAATGATCAATCTCATTATCCAGACAAAATGACAAAAACCAATCAGTCATACCGGAGAATTGGTGGATCGCATTGGTCCTGACTTGGTACAGGCATTTCAAACGAAATGGTGGGTTAAACCAGGTTTTATGGCGCCAAACCTACCTCTTCCATTGCGATCTTAAGATCCGGTAATGACCATAGAACACAACATAGTTGTGAGACACAATAGGGATATTGAGGTGATCATCTCTGTTCAGCAGACCAGTCAAGCATTTATTAAAATAATTAATCACCATATCTTTAACTCAATTTTGAACATTTCTACACTCCCTGAATCATTCAACGTTCCCTGGTACACGGTACACGATGAACGGTACACGGAACGAAATGATCGGTAGACGGTACACGGAGCGCACGCGGTACACGGTACACGAGGCGGAATCTGAATATTAAATTAATGAATACTGTAATATTGTTAATTATATAAACTACGATATCTTATAAAGTATTTTTTCATTCTTGATTCGTGTTTCTTTGATACTTAATCTATCAAACTTTATTTTCTAATACAATGTTTAATAATCTTCATTATTTTTTTTTAATAATAGAAAAGAAGATTTTACGGCTTTGTAGAATTTTGTCTGAAAGGATCTTTGCTAAACAGCTATACTTCAAGCAATTCTTGTCATTGAGGGACCTGAAGCGATAAAATGCATGCATGTTAAAATATTTTTATATTTTATAAATAATATAAGTATTTTCAATCTTATGTTTCCTGAGCATAATTTTTTAAACCATTAACGTGGAAAACTTATCATGCATGTGACAGTCTCATTTATCTTTTATTTTGTATGAACTTGATTATATTTGGCTAGGCGAAATCGATAAGTTTACGCCCGTACACAGGGGATGCTAAGGAGGAGGGGGGACGTTTTCGCTCCCTTGTTTGAGAAAAATCTTACAATTCCAGGGATTTTTGTCAAATTTTGTTACCGTGTCACAACGGCATGAAATTTATTTTAAAATTTATTTTTCAAACAATATCGGAGCATACGCAAATAAATAAATCAGTCCTTTATAGACGCGTCAGGACAAGTTTTGCACAATTGTGATAAAAATATTCAAATTACATGTTTGACATGTGCCCATGAAACAAGAATACACTTTTAACGTCCAAAGGATCGACATAATACCCCGTCATGCAACATTTTTCTCCTGCAACCAATTACCCCGTAGTATTATTTCATGATGATTGTGTATGCTCATATCGTGATGTTTCTATATAAAAAGTTTCATAATGATATATTACTTCTTTCATAAAAAGTAATAAATCTATAGTTAAACCCGTCCCGTGCGGGGCCCGGGAGGCGAATAGGCCCGCAGCAGCGCTAAGCTTGTCGGTAAAAGTCCACTAAAGAGCTCTCAGAAACCTGACATCGGGGTCAGGTCGCTTTGCCCACAAAGCGACTGAGATGTGTGCCCCAGGTGGTTGAATGGGGCAGCCCTGACATCGAGAGATGCGGGGTCGTCAGGCGATAATGCGGAAAACCTGACCGCAAACCATAGTGGTGCACCGTGTTGGGAAAAAAGTCACGTTCCTCGCACATTAAATAACCCTGCTGCAGGTCTCGGTAAGAGTAGGACCCTTAGGATCCCCATGCAGGAGGCGAAATTTCCCGTCCCTACCCATCACTCTTTTTTTTTCCAGTGGCAGTCAAAACTCTCCTACCCGATTGGCCTTGTGTCCCCATTTCCTCCACTTCATCATCATTTCATGTTTATTGTATCACCACTTTCATGTTCATCTCCCGGATATAGCCGAAATCGTGCTGCTTGGGAGTAAAGCAATAACTAACTAACTAACATTATAAAAGCAACCCTTAAACTAAAAGCTAGTAGTTTACTCACAAACAATGCAAAAAAACATTGATAACTAGCAAATACTTTGGAATCAAATTTTAAAGTTTTCGAGCACCAAGTGTTAAAAGACCAGCACTAGTATTCATTCACACATTCACTGTTTTACTGTTAGACCATTCCTTTAAGGACTTATTTCCCTAAGACCGTCAAAATTGGCCATTTTTACAGCATTTCATCATTACAATAAAATCGTAAACTTGTCTAACTCTATACATTCAATTACATACAAACTTAGTATATTTGTTTATTAGCATGAGTGCTACAAAATTATCGTTTGGATTTTTGATTTAAAGTAATAATAAAGCAGTTTTTAGAAAAAAAATGCAATGTAAAAATAATCACTTAACTGTTGCATAATCATAAAATTAGCACTTTCGCGCATTAATGAAGACTAAAATTTTAATAATGTGCATGTACTGGCTAGAAATTTAGCTGATTTTTGAAAGAAGTTTGATACCAATGGCCACTTATTAACTTTCGTGAACAACATTCCAATTTTTACCGAACATATCAAAACAAACAAAAATGTATTTTGAAGTAATAGCATTTAAGCTCTGGGTTTAATATAATTTCACATTTCTTCTTTATTTGACAAGTAAAACCTTTCAGCTATTAAGAAATACTGACTAAAGTGTTTAACATATAAATAATAACAACACTTACGTACCTGTTTTTTAGCTCACCTGACCCGAAGGGTCATGTGAGCTATTGTCATCGTTAGCGTCCGTCGTTAACTTTTCTTCAAAGATCTTCTCTGAAACCACTGATGGGATTGCTTTGAAACTTTGTACACTTGATCTTTAGGATGTCCTCTACCAAGTTTGTGAAATTTATGAACGTCGACCAACCATCATGGCTGCTGTTACTAAAAATAGGGGGGTCAGACCATAGTTGTCTCGCCTGCGACGAATATTTGCGGAAGGCGAGACATAGGTATTACTTTTCGGCGGCGGCGGCGTAAACTTTTTTGTAAGACTTTTGTGGACAATGAATTGCTTGAAAAGTATAATAGCTAGGCATCTGATATTTGGTATACAGACAGTTCAAGTTATGGTCTACGCAACTGTCACCATGCTGTGTGACCCTGACCCCATTTTCACGCTCCAGTGACTCTGTGAACTTAGGTCTTTTTCAGACCGAAAAACTTTTTTGTAAGACTTTTGTGGATTGCTTGAATAGTACAATAGCTAGGCATCTGATATTTGGTATACAGACAGTTCAGGTTATGGTCTACGCAACTGTCACTTGACCCTGACCCCATTTTCACGCTCCAGTGACTCTGTGAACTTAGGTCTTTTTTCTGGCCATAAACTTTTTTGTAAGACTTTTGTGGACGATGAATTGCTGCAAAAGTATAATTGCTAGGCATCTGATATTAGGTATACAGACCGTTGGGGTTATGGTCTACGCAACTGTCACTGTGCCGCGTGACCCTGACCCCATTTTCACGCTCTAGTGACTCTGTGAACTTAGGTCTTTTTCAGACCGAAAAACTTTTTTGTAAGACTTTTGTGGATTGCTTGAATAGTACAATAGCTAGGCATCTGTTACTGGGTATACAGACACTTTTTGTGTTTATATCAAGAAATGAAAGCTTAGGTAGTTGATTTTAGTGATGGTGCCGGCAGGCGAGACATACTTTTAGTTGCCACACTTGTTTTAAGCTTATACCTCAAAAAGTATAAGAGAAAATCCGAAGCCACATTCCTTCTTCAGCATCAGTGAGTGAGTGAGTTGGTGTTTTACGCCCGTGCAACGCTATCTTCAGCATCAAAAGCTCGACAAAACTCTCCATTGAGTCAAAGTTGTGGGATGACTCCTTATAGGAGTTATTTCCCCTTAATCATCAAGATTGACCATTTTCACAGTTTTTGGACTTAATCTTAAACTGTAAGTGATAGAAGAAAAGTTACCATTGCATAATTGTTCAGCTTATTGAGATCTACAGAAATGATTTCAGGGTCAAAATTGTCAGATCAACCGTTTAAGAGTTATTCCCCTTTAACTGATTTTTCTATCAATTTTATATCTTCTCTTAAACCACTGATGGGATTGCTTTGAAACTTTACACACTTGATCTTTAGGATGTCCTCTACCAAGTTTGTGAAATTTGTGAATGTCGACCAACCAACATGGCTGCCGTTACTAAATTTACCGGTCTTTTGTTTTCCACCCCATCCCCATATTTCATTTATCATGATCATTTCATGTTCATTTTATCATCCTTTTCATGTTCATCGCCTGTAAATAACCTATATAGCGTTGTACGGGCGTAAAACACCAACTCAAACACTCACTCTCCTCTCTGGCAAAATTCTGTAGGACCGTGCCTATTATTTCAGGCTTAAATGAACTAAGATAGAGGTCTTTTTTAGATATATCTGAATATCTTGGATATTTAATATATATACAGTTTACATCAAGCCCATGTTGCATTCAAATGATTTTAACCTTGACCCTTAAGTTTAAGGTCAATAAATAGGCCAGTTTTAAAATTTGTTTTGTCTTATTGAATGAAGAAATATATTGATGGTCAGACTGCTTCAAGAGGATATGATTGAACTTGAATTTTTTAACCAATGCAAGAGTATTTTTGTGAGCTTGCTCACAGTATTTCTAGAAAATGATATATGGTGACCTTTAATTAGCTCACCTGGACCGAAGGTCCAGGTGAGCTATTACCATCACTTGGCGTCCGTCGTCGTCGTCGTCTGTCGTCGTCGTCTGTCGTCGTCGTCGTCTGTTAACAATTTTTCAAAAATCTTCTCCTCTGAAACTACCAAGCAGAATTTAATGAAACTTGGTATGAATGATCCTTAGGGTGTCCTGCACCAAACTTGTGTTTTGATTTTTGATCCGTTAAAAAACATGGCCGCCGTTACTAAAAATAGACTAGGGGGGTCAGACTACTGTTTTTGGCTTATAAATCAAAAAGTATAAGAGATACAGGAAATCTGAGGCCACGCTACTGATTCAGCATCAAAAGCTCTACAAAAGTCTCCATTTGGTCAAAGTTGTCAGATGACCCCTTATAGGGGTTACGGCCCCTTAAAGGTGAAAAATAGCATTTTTTCATGTTTTTGGCCTACAGAATGAAAACTATTGCAGATACAGATTAGCTGTTGCTTGCTTAAATGTTCAGCTCATTTAACTCTACAAAATTTTCCATAGGGTCGAAGTTGTCAGATAACCCCTTATAGGGGTTACGGCCCCTGAAAAATAGCGTTTTTTCATGTTTTTGTCCTACAGAATGAAAACTATTGCAGATAGAGATTAGCTGTTGCTTGCTTAGATGTTCAGCTCATTTAGCTCTACAAAATTTTCCATAGGGTCGAAGTTGTCAGATGATCCCTTATAGGGGTTACGGCCCCTGAAAAATAGCGATTTTTCATGTTTTTGGACTACAGAATGAAAACTATTGCAGATAGAGATTAGCTGTTGCTTGCTTAAATGTTCAGCGCATTTAGCTTTACAAAATTCTCCATAGGGTCGAAGTTGTCAGATGACCCCTTATAGGGATTACGGCCCCTGAAAAATAGCGATTTTTCATGTTTTTGTCTTATAAAATGAAAACTATTGCAGATAGAGATTAGCTGTTGCTTGCTTAAATGTTCAGCTCATTTAGCTCTACAAAATTGTCCATAGGGTTGAAGTTGTCAGATGACCCCTTATAGGGGTTACGGCCCCTGAAAAATAGCGATTTCTCATGTTTTTAGCCTACAGAATGAAAACTATTGCAGATAGAGATTAGCTGTTGCTTGCTTAAATGTTCAGCTCATTTAGCTCTACAAAATTCTCCATAGGGTAGAAGTTGTCAGGTGACCCCTTACAGGGGTTACAGCCTTTGAAAAAAGCGATTTTTCATGTTTTTGGCCTACAGAATGAAAACTATTGCAGATAGAGATTAGCTGTTGCTTGCTTAAATGTTCAGCTCATTTAACTCTACAAAAGTCTCCATAGGGTCGAAGTTGTAGTAACTCCTTATAGGGGTTATGGCCCCTTATAGATGAAAAATGGTGTTTTTGGCCTATAGAATGAAAACTATTGCAGGTAGAGAAAAGCTGTTGCTTGCTTAAATGTTCAGCTCATTTAGCTGTACAAAAGTATAGGGTCAACATCAAGACCAGGTGAGCGATTCAGGCTCCTGGGAGCCTCTTGTTTTTTTATATCTATTTTGTAAGAATGAAACTTTACAGTATTGTTTATTGCTTTAGTTGGAATTTAGACTTTTTATTCCTTCATTAATTACATGTATATGACTTTTTTGTATAGAAATATATGTTGTTTATCATGCCATGTCTAGAAATTGCAATTGATTGATTTCAGACCCGATATATGCTGATATTTTGTAAAAAAATGTCTCCAGCTGAAACCTAGAGGGCCATTAAGGAACTTTATACCAAAGAGGTATCACCAAAACCTTTCAGATCAGATCTTAAATGCCTATTTAGCAAGCAGATATGAAGAAGAAAGACAAATTTTCAAAGAAAATCCTAATGCATCAACAGTTATTGTGAAGACATATTCTGAAAAACTATATAAGGTGGAGGAGCGTCTGAACGAACTTGGAAAAATGGCTTTAACAGAAATGGATGCCTGGCTAATGAACACTCTCATTTTCGTTAAAGTTAAAAAAAATCATGACAAATATAAGTTAAAGTATGTTTGGATACATCATGTATTTTGATTTTATTGTGCACAACAATTTGTTTATTCCCTAAATGATTTTTTTTATGTAAATAACTATATAGAATTATGTATTTTATGTCATTTTAGATGGGACTACTTCTTTATCAATTTCTGCATCATCATTGACTGAAAAAAATCATGGTAGGTTTGACATTAGTCATTTAGAAATTTTCACTGTCTTTATTTTTATTAAAATATTATTACAAGGGGGGATGTGAAACACTCTGTCTGTCCATCTGTCCACAAACCTCTTAATTGCAACTCTTCCTAAATCACTCAACAGATTTTTAAAAAAAAATACATAATGGAAGTGCATCATATGTAGATGTGCATGAAGAATTTCATTGCTCTCAGATATCATTCAGGAGAGAAATTTTGACTAGGTTTTCTATTGCTGTACAGAGTCCAATATAAAGCGAAGGGATCCTTTTGTGACCTCGCTTACAGTATACATTGTATTATTAAGGCCCCGCATCTTTGCGGACACCTTTTGTCCGTCTGTCCGTCCGTCAACAATTCTTATGAACACTTAAACTCAAAAACTATTAACACAACAGTTCTGGAATTTTGTACAGCTACTTACTAGCATGTCATAATTTGCTTATTAAAATTTTATGCAAAAATATGAAATATGTTTGGACAAATTTTTTTTATTGAAAATCACAGATTTTAAGAATTGGACTTTGTGAACACTGAAACTCAAAAACTGTTAACAATACAGTTCTGAAACATTGCACAGCTGCTAAGTAGCATGTAATGATTTGCATATTAAAATTTCGTGCAAATCTGTTTAATATTTTTGGAAAAAACTTCATTTTTTATCGAAAATCACAGATTTTGAGAATTGAAATTTTTGAACAATAAAACTAAAAAAAATACAGCTCTGATGTTTCATGCACATTCCATAGAACATGACTTAGTGGTTATAATCAAAGTTCGTATGATTTTGAAAACACTTAGATTTTTTGCCGCAAGACCCTTTCTGACTTTGTCAGTATTCTAGTTTGCTGTAGCACTCTGTTGTTCCCTTATATTCAATGTTAAAATTGATGCCCTTCTTTTTTTCCAGAACAATATGAGTATGTAAAAATTGGACCAGACCCAGCAACAGCCTCCTCATCAACAACTGCAAGTCAAAGTCAGATGCCAACGATGTCAAAATACAAGAGGAAAAAGACAACTGAAGAAACAATTGAAAGTTTAGAAGCAGAGCTGTTACGGGAGGAAATTAAAAGAGTCAAACTTCAGCAAGACGTATCCATTGCAGAGAAACTTTTTTTGACCAGACATATAAAAATGCTTTAATGGAAGAAAAATTTATACGGGCTCAGTTATCTGCTTTATTAGGTGTTGAACATGATGATTATGAACAGTAGAAGTCTACCACTCAGAGCTCCCACTGAATAAAGTGAAATATATTAACCTATTCAAGTCAATCATTTTTTATACGACCGCAAAAAATTTGCGGACGTATTATGGTATGATGCTGTCGTCGTCGTCGTCGTCGTCGTTGTCTGTTAACTTTTTAGTGTTTCCACAATAACTTTAGTTCCAGTGATCCGATTGTTATGAAACTTTACAATGATGTTCCTTACCATAAAAGGATGCATGGGATTGATTTTGGGGGTCCCCCTATTTTTCGTTTAGAAATTAGGTGCCAAAAAAGGGCCAAAAATACTACTTTTTTGTTTGTTTCCACAATAACTTTAGTTCTAGTTATCCAATTGCTATGAAATTTGACAGTGATGTTCCTTACCATACAAGGATGAATGGGATTGATTTTGGGGGTCACCCCTTTTTTTGTTTCGAAATAAGGGGCCCAAAAGGGGAAAAAAATTCAAATATTTTACTTGTTTCCACCATAACGTTGGTCCTAGTTGGCCTATTGCTGTGAAATTTGTCAAGAATGTTTCTTACAATAAAAGAATGAACCTGATGAATTTTTGCGCCCCCCTTTATCTCCGTTGTGTAATTAGGGGCCAAAAGGGGCCAAAATAAAAACTTTTTTATTTGTGGTGCGATTTTGAAATTTTTTTGTACATGTTTGTTCTTGTCAAATAGCGGATACAAAATTAAGAATTAATTTTTGCGACCCCCCTTTTTCCCCCTATTACGTAATTAGGGGCCAAACGGGGCCAAAATCGAAACTTTTTTATTTGTGGTCCGATTTTGAAATTTTTTTGCAAGTTTATTTTTGTCAAGTAGCGAATCCAAATTTGAGAATTTATTTTTGCGACCCCCACCCCTTTTTCACCTGTTACGTAATAAGGGGCCAAAAGGGGCCGAAATTGAAACTTTTTTTATTTCTGGTCCGATTTTGAAAATTTTTTTGCATGTTTGTTCTTGTCAAATAGCGGATACAAAATTTAGAATTAATTTTTGCGACCCCCCTTTTTCCCCTTATTACGTAATTAGGGGCCAAATGGGGCCGAAATTGAAACTTTTTTATTTCTGGTCTGATTTTGAAAATTTTTTTTGCATGTTTGTTCTTGTCAAATAGCGAATACAAAATTAGGAATTAATTTTTGCCACCCCCCTTTTCCCCCTATTACGTAATTAGGGGCCAAATGGGGCTTTTTTATTTGTGGTCCGATTTTGAAATTTTCTTTTGCAAATTTATTCTTGTCAGGTAGCGATTCTAAATTTAAGAATAAATTTTTTGGGCTGTAATCATAATTTTAAAAAAATTCTGGTTCGATTTTTAATTTTTTCCCCAAACATTATTCTTTTAAAGAGTACAACATTCAAAATTTATATTTTTAGCCCCTGGGTTGAAAGTCCATCAGAGAAGCATGTGTCAAAAACCTTTGTCAGTCCACCATGGGCTGCATGTGTCCAGAACAATAGACTATCCATATTAGGCCTAAAACGTACAGGGTTCAACATGTTGCGGTCGTATGCTGCGCTCGGCGAAGCTTTTTATTTTACTTATTTAAACAAAATGATCATGTTTGTTATTATCTTGTTAGATACCAATTCCATTCAGTGTCGTAATATGCCGTTAAGATATCTGATTATTTTATTTTATTTTTTTATATTGATCTTTAATATCAGTTCAGTAGAAATTGGTTAGGCGCACAATAGTTATCTATGAAATCAAGCTAGCTTAAGTACTTTGGGATTCAAATTTTTAAAGCTTTTAAAATAAGAGATTTACAATATGACGAATCATTGCAACATTCAAATTAATCATATGATAATGCTAATATCAAGGTTCGATATGGTTAAATAGGGTGAATATTGTGCTACCATTGAAGAAAAGCTGTTTTTGGAAGAATTTAAGGCTTTGCGCCCCTTTTTCCCTAATTATGTAATTAGGGGCCAAATGGGGCCAAAATTGAAACTTTTTTATTTGTGGTCTGATTTTTAAAATTGATTTTGGATGTTTGTTCTTTTCAAATAGCAGATGCAAAATTGAGAATTTAGGAGAAACGCTATTCTAGCACTGTAAGTATGTTTTTATAACCTTTAGCATCACTTTGTCAAATAAAAAATATGATTTTCAAATCTATATCACACCAGAAAACAGTCAACTCATATGATTACATTATAGCATGTTATATCCATCAAACTTGACAAACTTAATTCGTCTCATATCGCTCTCGTCCCTGCACTCTTTTAATTCACAACAATCAATGAAAATTTGAGATTTGCTGAAAATCTACGCAAAAAAATTTAATTTCGGAGAAAAGGGGTGTCCACCACCCTGGATCCGCCACTGATCTTGTTGCTGGTCCAATCACATCAGTGATGTGCCACATTTCATAAATCTTGTCATGATTGCATTATGGTATGTTATACCCAAGTCTGTCAGTCAGTCGTGTCTACTGTGCATGAGTGTAAATGTACAAGAATACTCTATAGACTGATTACAGAGAGCTGGATAGAAACTAGCTAAATAAAATGATTGACAGTTTACAGTGCACTGAGAAGGTCATTAAATTCCTATGATATCCTACAGTGGAATGTCAGCAGAGCGTGATTCACTATGATAACAAACAGATGTTAAAATTTATTTCACTAAATGGATAAATTAAAGAATTACATATCAATACAATAAGCAGATTTTATCTACAAGATATATGCATTGATTTATAGAATGTGCTATAAAAATAACAATAGACTAAGAAAACACAAAATTTACAATAATGAAATCAATAATAAACCTGTTTCTCATTTATCTTCTATATTTTGTTTAATTTAGCTAAATTATTAGAGATATTCATATACATGTACTAGAAAGAGGTTAAGCTTTATCTATATTTCTATTTTCTTAAAAACTTAAATAAATAATAACTTCTTATAACATGTAGCACCAAGATAAAAGTTTTTGTAAGTCTAAGAAAAAATGCTATTTAGTATACTGAAAAATAAACATTTTTTTTTCCAGATACATACTTTGAATGCATACATTCTACCACATTACATTTGAAGTACTAATTTACTAATTATGCACCTTATTTCAATTGAGCTATGTACTGGAACAGTATGATTTGTAATTGTTAATTTGTTTTATTTCAATTTTCATCGAAAGTAAAATTTCCATTTTCCATTTTTAGCTCACCTGGACCAAAGGTCCATGTGAGCTTTTACTATCACTTTGCGTCCGTCGTCGTCGTCGTCGTCCGTTAACAATTTTTCAAAAATCTTCTCCTCTGAAACTACTGAACAGAATTTACTGAACTTGGTATTAATGATCTTTAGGGTGTCCTGCACCAAACTTGTGTTTGGATTTTTGATCCGTCAAAAAACATGGCCGCTGTTACTAAAAATAGACCAGGGGGTCAGACTACTGTTTTTGGCTTGTAAATCATAAAGTATAAGAGATAGATGAAATATGATGCCACGCTACTGCTTCAGCATCAAAAGCTCTACAAAAGTCTCCATTGGGTCGAAGTTGTCAGATGAACCCTTATAGGAGTTACTGCCCCTTAAACGTGAAAAATAGCATTTTTTCATGTTTTGGCTTCTAAAATGAAAATTATTACAGATAGAGAAAAGTTGTTGCTTGCTTAAATGTTCAGCTCATTTAGCTCTACAAAAGTGTCCATAGAGTCGAAGTTGTCAGATGACCCCTTATAGGGGTTACAGCCCCTTAAAGGCGTAAAATAGTGTTTTTGGCCTGTAGAATGAAAACTATTGCAGATAGAGAAAATCTGTTGCTTGCTTAAATGTTCAGCTCATTGAGCACTACGAAAGCCTTCATAGGGTCAAAGTTGTCAGATGACTCCTTATAGGGGTTACAGCCCCTAAAAGGCAAAAAATAGTGTTTTGTCCTATAGAATGAAAACTATTGCAGATAGAGAAAATCTGTTGCTTGCTTAAATGTTCAGCTCATTGAGCACTACGAAAGCCTTCATAGGGTCAAAGTTGTAAGATGACCCCTTATAGGGGTTACAGCCCCTTAAAGGCAAAAAATAGTGTTTTTGTCCTATAGAATGAAAACTATTGCAGATAGAGAAAAGCTGTTGCTTGCTTCAATGTTCAGCTCATTTAGCTCTACAAAAGTATTCATAGGGTCACAGTTGTCAGATGACCCCTTATAAGGATAACAGCCCCTTAAAGGCATAAAATAGTGTTTTTGCCTATAGAATGAAAACTATTGCAGATAGAGAAAAGCTGTTGATTGCTTACATGTTCAACTCATTGAGTTCTACAAAAGTCTTCATAGGGTCGAAGTTGTCAGATGACCCCATATAGGGGTTACAGCCCCTGAAAGGCAAAAAATATTGTTTTTTGCCTATAGAATTTAAACTATTGCAGATAGAGAAAAGCTGTTGCTTGCTTAAATGTTCAGCTTATTTAGCTCTACAAATGTGTTCATAGGGTCGAAGTTGTCAGATGACCACTTTCAGGGGTTATTGCCCTTTAAAGGTGAAAATAGTGTTTTTGTCCTATAGAATGAAAACTATTGCAGATAGAGAAAAGCTTTTTCCTGCTTAAACATTCAGATCATTTAGCTATACAAAAGTCTTCATAGGGTTGACATCAAGACCAGGTGAGCGATTCAGGCTCCAGGGAGCCTCTTTTTTATACCCCCCACTTCAAAAGTGGGGGGTATATAGTGATAGGGGTGTCCGTCCGTCCTTCCGTCCGTCCTTCCGTCCGTCCTTCCGTTACACTTCAGGGTACCCATCTCTTATCCGCAACTCCTCCTAAACCCCTTGGTGGATTTTCATGAAACTTACACACAATCTTTGTGACATAATGTAGATGTGCACCTACTATTTTAGAATTTGATCAGAATGATTTTTGGGGTTTCCCGTAGCAAAACATGGACTTAGCCATTCGACTACATGGGGGTACCCATCTCTTATCCGCAACTCCTCCTAAACCCCTTGGTGGATTTTCATGAAACTTACACACAATCTGTGTGACATAATGTAGATGTGCACCTACTATTTTAAAATTTGATCAGAATGATTTTTGGGGTTTCCCATAGCAAAACATGGACTTAGCCATTCGGCTACATGGGGGTACCCATCTCTTATCCACATCTCCTCCTAAACCCCTTGATGGATTTTCATGAAACTTACACACAATCTTTGTGACATAATGTAGATGTGCACCTACTATTTTAAAATTTGATCAGAACGATTTTGGGGTTTCCCAAAGCAAAACATGGACTTAGCCATTCGGCTACATTGGGGTACCCATCTCTTATCCGCAACTCCTCCTAAACCCCTTGATGGATTTTCATGAATCTTACACACAATCTTTGTGACATAATGTAGATGCGCACCTACTATTTTAAAATTTGATCAGAATGATTTTTGGGGTTTCCAATAGGAAAACATGGACTTAGCCATTCGACTACATGGGGGTACCCATCTCTTATCCGCAACTCCTCCTAAACCCCTTGATGGATTTTCATGAAACTTACACACAATCTTTGTGACATAATGTAGATGCGCACCTACTATATTAAAATTTGATCAGAATGATTTTTGGGGTTTCCCATAGCAAAACATGGACTTAGCCATTCGACTACATGGGGGTACCCATCTCTTATCCGCAACTCCTCCTAAACCCCTTGATGGATTTTCGTGAAACTTACACACAATCTTTGTGACATATTGTAGATGTGCACCTACTATTTTAAAATTTGATCAGAAAGATTTTTAGGGTTTCCCATAGCAAAACATGGACTTAGCCATTCGGCTACATGGGGGGTACCCATCTCTTATCCACAACTCCTCCTAAACCCCTTGATGGATTTTCATGAAACTTTTACACAATCTTTGTAACATAATATAGATGTGCACCTACTATATGAAAGTTTGATCAGAATGATTTTGGGGGTTCCCATAGCAATACATGGACTCAGCCATTCGACTACATGGGGGTGCCCATCTCTTATCCGCAACTCCTCCTAAACCCCTTGATGGATTTTCATGAAACTTACACACAATCTTTATGACATAATGTAGATGTGCATCTCTTATTTTAAAATTTTATCTGATTATTTTTTTAGGGGGGGTGGGGGGTATTTATTTGTGAGCTGCGGCTCACAGTTTTTCTAGTTTTTTCTATTTTTTCTAAATTTTGCACGTATTAAGCCCAATAACTTGAAAACTAACCAAGTTATTTCAGAAATTTAAATCGCATATGGTTAAGCACAATAATATCTACAAAATATATGTATCTGTGTACTTCAGGTGAGCGATTCAGGCTCCCGGGAGGTGGGTGAATGGGGCAGCCATGACATCGAGAGATGCGGGGTCGTCAGGCGATAATGCGGGGTCGTCAGGCGATAATGCGGGAATCTGACCGAAATCCATAATGGTGCCTCGTGTTGGGAAAAATGTCACGTTCCTCGCACGTTTAAGAACCCTGCTGCAGGTCTCGGTAAGAGTAGGACCCGTAGGATCCCCATGCAGGAGGCAAAATTTCCGTCCCTTCCCATCACTCCTTTTTCCAGTGGCAGTCAAAACTCTCCTACCCGATTGGCCTTGTGTCCCCATTTCCTCCACTTTATCATTTCATGTTCATTGTATCGCCACTTTCATGTTCATCTCCTGGATGTTGCCGAGGTCGCGCTGCTTGGGAGTAAAGCAGTAACTAACTAACTAAGTTCCGTTTTTAAATTCTAAATTGTTTAAAACACCAGGTTTCTTTCCTTGTAATGCACATTATCGATATCCTAGGTGCTGGATTTGGCTTCCTTTTTCGAACGTTTTGGTTTTGAGTACTTTTCGTTTTCAACAGTTTTTGAATTTGAACTTCCAATGTTTTGATTGGAACTGAACTGTCAGGGGAACAACCAGACCCCACAGATATCATGTAAATGAGAGGTCTGTCCGATATTCCATAGAATTCAATGTGAACCAGTAGGGAAGTCGACCAACAGTCCCAAGTTTTCCATCATCGAGAGAGTAGACGTCCATAAAACAAAAATAAATCCAAACTAATAGCAAATATGCATAATCCTGTGTTAAAATCCATCAATTTAACAGAAATTAAAAGCACAATTTCGAGTCCAAAACATTTTAAAATAAAATTTGGGAGCCAAATGAACACGTCCACTCTGCATTCATTACAGACCTTGAACAAAATGTACATTTCAAATTTGCGCTTCTTATAACCCTTATTTGATTTATGTGAGGACATTCTAATTTATCTGAATGAAATGTCATACGGTAACGCCGGAATATTATTAAGTATTTGTAAATTTAAAATTGCTAGAACCCGTTTACGAACGACTTACTATTGATGTACGAGGGGGCCACGAATGCTTTAGGTTACACCCTTATGAGCAGCCTTTTCTTCTTAGTTACTCGGCACTTACGAACGCCCTTAGATCATTTTCTTGTTACCAGCCCCAGATCTATAGATGGTTGTTAGCTTAGAAAAGGCCTGCTTTTCCCCGCTACCTAGCCAGTTAATGGTTTTAGCAACATCATGACTTACTCCTTTGCCATATTAAATATTGGCGGAGCTACAGTGCGGCACCAAATACTCGTATTGGAGCAAATCGAAATTCTTTCTCAAACCTAAGCAAAGCTTCAAGATGATTCGAATATACCAAAATCTCTGAATACAATAGATTCAACAAAAATTTCGGTCATTTGTTAGAAAACGCACATTTACATTATTCTTCTTTGATTAGGCCTAATCAGAGATGTCGAAGGAGCTACATTATTGTAGCTAGTATTGACCCACCATAATTGACATTGAGTAAAATATTTTTTATTTCTATTTTTATTGCCCACAAAGCGACTGGGATGTGTGCCCCAGGTGGTTGAATGGGGCAGCCCTGACATCGAGAGATGCAGGGTCGTCAGGCGATAATACGGAAAACCTGACCGCAAACCATAGTGGTGCACCGTGTTGGAAAAAAATGTCACGTTCCTCGCACGTTAAAGAACCCTGCTGCAGGTCTCGGTAAGAGTAGGACCCGTAGGATCCCCATGCAGGAAGCAAAATTTCCCGTCCCTACCCATCACTCCTTTAAACAGTGGCAGTCAAAACTTCTACCCGATTGGCCTTGTGTCCCTATTTCCTCCACTTCATCATCATTTCATGTTCATTGTATCACCACTTTCATGTTCATCTCCCGGATACAGCCGAAATCGCGCTGCTTGGGAGTAAAGCAATAACTAACTAACTTACTAAAATCTATTTTTATAATACATGTAGTTCAGAAAGTAATGGCATATTGTTAACCAAAACCACATTTCTCAACAGAAAAACACACTGATAATACATATTTAATACAAAATGTCTCAACAGAAAAACAAACTGAGAATACATTAATACAAAATTTGTCATTAAATTGGTTTGTTATTCAACTTTTAACTTGCAAGGAAAAACAAGTTTGTGCTTGCGTCTTTACATGTACATAAGTTTTTTTATACATATTGTTCAGTGCTTTTTTTACAAGTTTTATTGCAAAAAATTTATTTATTGTTGTGAACCTGTATTTTGTATACATTGTTCTTCTACTAACTTGCCATTTTGATATCATGTTATTTTCAGTATTTTATCTTTGTTTTTTTAATTAGATGTCACTTTCTCTTTTTAGAAATAACACCAGTATTATACTCAACACAGCTGAACGATGCTGAAATTATAAGAATCTTCCCCCTAAAGGAATTTATTGCTGGAACCAGGGTTAAAATAATAAAAGAAATGGGGAAGTTGAAATGGTAAGTCAAATATCAAGAAAATATTTGAAACAATTCATGACATGGCTTCAGAATCTAAAGCTCTACAAAAGTCTCCATTGGGTCGAAGTTGTCAAATAACCAAACTTGGTATAGTTGTTTATTAGCATTTCGTGCTAAGAACACATGCGGGATTTTTTATTCGTCGTAAAACATGGCCACCGTAGCTAAAAATAGAACATAGGGTAAATTGCAGTTTTTGCAAATAACTCAAAACCGGCTACAGATAACAAATTCTGGCTAGGGTAAAAGTGATCAGCACCTAAAGATCTACCTATCCTGAAATTTTGAAAAAGATCCATGCAACAACCCATGTAGCAGTTATTGTCCTTTTTCTTGATTTCAACCCGTGCGGCGAATAGGCCCGCAGCAGCGCTAAGCTTGTATGTAGAAGTCCACTAAAGAGCGCTCAGAAACCTGACATCGGGGTCAGGTCGCTTTGCCCACAAAGCGACTGGGATCCCAGATAGCAATGACTGGTTGGGCCATCGTTGGCGAATGGTTGGCACCGTTGGTAACACGTTGGCATTGGCATTAAGTCGATGGCCCAACATTGGACCAACTGGTTCATACTAATCGTTGGTATTTATGTTATTGGGGCAATGTTGGCCCACCGCCTACAAAGTAACAGTTGGCATTCAGGCATTGACCCAACAAGGGCCCAACAGCTTTTAACCATCAGTTGGCTTGTTAATTGTTGGCCCATCCATAGCAAAATAGGGAATGTTTGCATTTGGTAACTATTCAGTGGCGGATACAGAAATTCTGAAAAGAGGGGGCCCACTGACTGACCTAAGAGAGGGCCTGCTTTGGTCACGCTTCAATGATTTCCTATACATTCCCCAGCCCCCCCCCCTGGATCCGCCTATGCTATTTTACAATTTTCTGGTCCGAACGTGCAGGAACATTTTAAAACAAGTGCTTATTCAATGTTCCTGAAACGTGTGATTTCATTTAAAAGAGAAAATCCTTAAAGATTTATATACTGATGATATAAATAATGTCTCATTAAAGATATAACTGGACGGTGGCTTAACTAATATTCCTGTGTGGTATTAAAACCAATGTGAGTCGATCCATCATTGATATTTACGAAGTGCCTGCAATGTAGACAACAGAGGCATTTTAACGGCCATTCATTGACCTAGAAAAATTCTTTTCTAACCTTGAAAAAGTTGCATAACGGGTAATTCACGTGATAACACGCGCGCTTCCTTTTCGACTGGACGGCGGACCTGGACAGTGAAGACACTAGAGATATGTAAGTTTTTCTTTTTTTAATGGAATTAAAACACGAGATCTTATGTATAAATAATTATGAATAACCTAGTTTGACGATTGAACAAAATTTGGTATATTAATTTAGAGGACTGATTGCTTGAAATTGCCTATTAAAAAAACTTTAAAATTTCAATTTCTTCTGATACACGTGTTTGGAAAGCATGCGCATATATATTCGACAGTAGTACTGTCTGTGACCGCAAGATGTTAAACGATATGTTTTACAAAACTTAACAAAAAAACATTATGTTTTGTTCAAAAATAGCGATAAGTGCTGATAGTGCATGGTGTAAGATAAAAATTTCGATAATAATTGGTTCAGACGCCGGGCACGGGTCAATCTGACATGACCGACATGGTCAGAGATGGCCGCGGAGTAAGTACATACCCATGATTAATAATTAACTATAATCGATGAGTAAAAAAGTTATAACAGATTAACAAAATATCAAATTTAAGTTATTTTGTAAATGAAATGTATCTTGTAAATTCCTCAAAGTACATGTTTTTTATATTGTCACGTGATATTGTTTCTATAAATGTGAGTCACATGATCACGAATTTAGTTCAAAATGGTGGAAATTTCGTTTGAACGTTAATAATGAAAGGTATTTCTGAATGATTTAATTTGAGAATAGCAAAGGGGCAAGGAAGTATTTTGTGCCAACCACATGTGCTTGTGTACAGTACAAAAATAAATCTTTTCAGTGAAAAGGGACAGGGGATATCAGGGGTTCAAATTAACATAAATTTGAAGGCAAAAGGTCCCTTTAAATAACATTTTGAGAAAGACTTATAAAATCATAAATTGGAAATCAAGTTTTATAACATGTCGAACAATAAAATATATTGTTTAACTTAGCATTAAAATTACCCTATGACATAAATCCAAGTCAGTATTGAAATGTCTTACTTACTACATGTACATACATTTTGTACCAAAGTGACTCATGATCAAATCCCAATCATACATGGGGGTCCTAATGGGGAATCAGGAAGAATAAAAAATGCAAATAACAAAAACACGGAAATATGGCTAAATTTTTGTTCACAGTTAAAAGTTTGACTGTATATTACTGTAAAGCATGCCTAAAACAAATCACATACAAAATACTTTGCTAAGAATGGTTCACATGCAATATCCAATCACAATGCACAGAAAAATATTTCAACAAATCACAATTAATGGAAAATAAAAATTGCCAATAACGGAGAACGAAATAAACACCCCCCCTCATACATGTAGGTCTTAGATATGTATGTAGTAAAATAAAGTTTAAAATTTAGTACAATGTATTTTGATAATGTCCACAATTATTTAGCTTTACATACACTCTAAAAAAATACTACTTGCCTCAAGTAAATAATTACTTAATTCTAGTAATAAGACTAGTAATTAAAGTTGTCAGAAAAACAAGTAATAACAATCCCTGTAAGTAATTGTAAGTAAATGGTTTACTTAGTAATTGCATTACTAAGTAATTACTTAAGTAATTCAATTACTTACTTCTATAAGTAAAAGATTTACTCATCTTGATTTTACTAAGTAATCCAAATACTTATTTTGAGTAAATATATTACTTATTATCAGTAATATTTTAAATGCTTTTGCTTATTTCAAGAAAATTTTCTACTTAAAATTACCAATTCAATTACTTGTGAATATTCAGTATGCTTACTTAAATTAAGTAATTCAAATACTTAATGTAGGATATAAAAATACCCCCTGCTGATGGAGATAAGTAAATAAAACCACTTTAGTTTGGATGTACTCTTGATACCGATATATAAGAAGGGATTTGTTTCAGAATAGCCTACCAGTGCCTTACACTATATGCACATATGTATGACTGCTTGTGTATAACCATGGAAGCAAGATAGACTCCTATATCAGTTCCTCTGTATAATCTTCTACCATTCTCTACTTTAGCAGTCATTGTAATCAAAGGAGTATAAGGAAAAAGTCAGAAGTAAAAACAAACTCAGGTGTTTAGATACAAGTTATTTATTCATCATACACACCAAAACATAAAATGAATACATAAATGGATAATTCTATCAAAGCATTGAGTATAATGGTGCATTAATCTTATGAAGTATGCATTTTACAAAAGAGTTGTGACCCTTAATACATCTTAAAAGTGTATTGTATTTATTTCAAAATTCAAAATGATACATTCTATTCTACTCATTGTTGTTTGTTTTTTAAGTCTTTAAGTACACATAGTATAGCAAATAGAACCATTTTAATAATGAAAGAAAATAAATGTTTAAAGTCAGTACTAACCAAACTACAAAAACTGTATTGAAGCAGTATTTATATAAAAGCAAAACCAACGCACACATGTAGTCCACTAGTAGAAAATAATGAGACTTGGAATAAGTGTAATAAAAAACAACTTGAAATGCACTGAAAATATTACAGTAACTGACACTATAAAACTCCAAGGCTACTGCCATTTTTGTATAAATGACCTATATTCCAAAAACAATAACTGGCTTCCATGAACTAACATGTATATACCACCTATTGGTAAACAGTAAATATCAGGGGCAGAAAATTTTGTTGGATATATAGGATATTGAAGCATGACCAAAGTGCCCCCTTCAAAATTTATAGATCTGCCACCATATTTGTGCATGATAGACAGTTATAATATTCCAAAATATTCTGACATATACATGTACATAAGAAACAGGGCGATATTGGAGGCAAGAAGATATTCACAATTAAACAAGTTAAAGGAACCTATATATGTAACATGTACAGGTGGTGGGAATAAATTACAAAAGTTAATTTTAACATACATGAGGTATATCAATATGTACATGTTTCAACAATCTAATAACTAAAATGTTGTACATCCTAAAATGATAATTAAATAATTACAACTTTCTGTTCATGTTTTCTTTCATTATTGACACAAGAAAGAATGGTTGCTGTTTTCTAGAATACAACTACATTAGGACTACATTAGGACTTTACAAATATGGTATTTGTCTTCTTCTTAAAATCTTACAAAATCCCAAATAAAAGATCAACAAACAGCGTCATTTTTGTTTTGTAATAAATAGCAAACAGT
The DNA here is from genome assembly GCA_963971305.1 of Arcuatula senhousia. NCBI lineage: Eukaryota > Metazoa > Mollusca > Bivalvia > Mytilida > Mytilidae > Arcuatula > Arcuatula senhousia. The sequence goes on from OZ020306.1 coordinate 58,200,383, forward strand.
GTCATTCTTTATTTTGTAGAAGCAAAAACAAATAATAATTGTATACTAGTATGTTGCATATCATTTGTATAAATACATTTTAAAGATATATAATTTTCATGAAAATTATACCAAAACTGTCTATTATTCATTAAAAAAAGGTGTGTAGATCAGTGATTTAAATGCTCACTAATGGTATGGCCACTATTAAAAGTATGCTTTACATAAAAGCAAATATTTACAGGCATGAAATTGTTATACATTATATTGTATTTCAGGATAAACCAATATGCAAAATACCAGGTTTCTAAAGAAGTTGCATGTATTTGCTGAGAAATTTGTACATGCATGTGACTGTGTGTAAAAATTTGAAAATAAAAATTAAAATATTTGGTTAATAGGTGTCGCTGCATAAAATTCCTAATTATATATAGTTGCTGTGTTACAGAAACTTTGCAATGAACAAACAGATTATCAAATGACCAAGATTAAACATCTCTTTCATGAAAAAGTCAGGATACTTCAAATGTTGTTCTTAATAAAGCTTGTGCTGTTGATATGGTTGGTATATTTTTGGCACAACTTTTTGACCAAAAATTACATTTCTAGATAGAACAAAGTTTTACACCACATTGAACAACATGAAAAGGTGTGTTTTACTTTCAAAAGTCAAAAATATCTTGATCAAAAGATCCAATGAAAGTGTCAAAACTCTTTTTAGCTTTGCGCAAGATAAGCATGTCTTTATCATGTACATTGTCCTTCAAAAGTTCATCTTGAAGGAACAACAAAGCACTAGTTACACATTGGTTATAACCAATTTGGGCTGCATAGTAAAGTCCCATCAATGACAAGACAGCTTCTGCAGCTGACTGGCACTTTGCAATCACACTGTCTTTATACATCAGCATAGTGGTTGTCTTGTCACCTAGGCTGTTGATCAAGATCCACCCATGGTCAACGGCTTTATGTGCTTTTGACACATTTGTGCAGGTCTCATTAGGCTAAAAAATATACAGAATAAGTTTAAATTAATCTCTATGGGTGTGCAAATATCATGCTTATGTGTCAATATTAAAATAGGAGGGACTTTGTTTAATACGTTGACTAGTTGCATCATCACAAATGTCCATTCAAGCGGATCATAATTTTCAAAATCATAACTATAAAGATAAATTTATCTGATAAAAATATAAAATGTATGTATTGTGCTGTGGTCCTTATATAAAATATATTTAAAATTGGATAAAGATAGCACAAACTTTTCCAAACTTACATTACATCTTTCTTTTGTTATGAGGCAGAATCAGTCCTTGGATGCCTTTGTATTTTATATTTTTAATTTGTGTGCTTTTTACCTGCTGCTTGTTGAGACACAACCATAAAATTTGTAAATTAAAAAAAAAAAACAGTCAACAAATCATATTCATATCTTTTCTTACCTTTACTATGTGGACCAGTAAATTTACCGGAAGCAGTTTTCCAGGGGCCTTTGTTATACCCATGATTTTAGGCAGCTGAGCAAATGCAACAATAACTTTGCAGTCTACAAAAAAAAAAATTAGGTACATGTACATGATGTAGTGATAAATCTTTCTGTAACAAAACTGGTAAATGTGTTTTAAGCTTTATAATACATTAATTGAAAAACAGGATATAACAGCCTAATAAAACTAGGAGTACCTTGAGTGATCTCTTAACAATTTAGCTTGTTTATATCCTAAAGCATATGGGTCTTAAGCTTAACATAATAAGATCATACTTTCATTATGGAAAAAGTTAGGGTCTTTCAGTGATAATTTGGGGATTGCTTTAAATATTATTAAATGTACTTTTAGTCCTGGCCAATGCAAGATGGCGGACAGGGAGCTCTGTTCTGGTTGAAAACTGCTGGCCATCTTCCATTATGGACTTTTTAAATTGCTGATTATGTAGGTTGTGTTGTGTTTGTGGAAATAAAGATAAAGACACATGTATAATAAAAACCTACCATCTGTTGTTATATATGACCTTGGTGATTTTAACATCTTTTTGTCATAAATGTAGTCAAGGAGCTTTTCTGCCAACTCCAACACTCTCTTTTCTAGGGACAGATCATCATTTAACTGAGTCAAGTTGTAAATAAGCTAAAAATAAAAAATATATCAAGTTACAAATCTAAACTAGTAACGCTGTCTTCCATAGTTGCACAGAAAACTATGATGTAATTTTGAAATTTTTTGTGACGTGGCAGGATGTAATGACAGTTAGTGCTAAAGAGACCATATGCCAAATGCTGTTTTGAAACAAGTTTTGGCCGACATAAAATGAAGACATTGTTGACATACATTTTAATAAAAACCCAACAATTGGGTATTAGTTTTCCAGAATTGTTAAAAAAACATCAAAGTTACAATTTCATACAAGCAGCGCCCCATACAACAATGTACATGTACAACTACTAAACTACATGTTTCTTTTCAGAGCACCTGAGTTCAATCACTTTAATTTCTATTTGAGCTTGTTTTGCTATTACATTGTATTTGTGTGTTTTGTTTCTTTGTGCTTTTTTCATTCCTTTTAACTTAATTTGTTTTTGCCCTTTTAGGCATTTGAAAGCCCCGTTGGTACTTTTCTGCTTTCTATAACCAAGTAGCTAGACATAAAGCATTGTATTGTATGTACCACTCACATTTTCAGGTTTCTTCAAAACAGGATATGTGCGAAACAATGTCTCAACTCTGTTTTTGAGATCAATTTGGTTCAGCTCTTCATTTATTTTACTCAGTGTAAGTCTTAGAAGCTGCTGAACACTATCAGGATTCTTTCCTGGTGGACAATTTTTCAGAGCCTTCAATAAAGACTCAGTACTGTTGTCTGAAATATAAAAACACACTAATTGAAATTATTGTTGAACATTGATATAAAACATAAAATTTATGCAACAAACAGACTGAAACGAGTGCACATACATGTTAATGTTGTCAGACACTTTACAAAAATCAATTTAATATCATAGGCATGACATGCATGAAAGCATTAATAAGTTTGTGACAATCTCATACATCACTGGCATTTCTGTGTATGTCCCTGCTTTACTGTTGGGTGGGGTTCGACTACATTTTCTAAGAATAAAAAATATTCCCCTACATTTTAACATACATGTACATTGCACTATTCTAGATTACTTATAGTTATTTATGGAGATGGTACATATGTACAGATAATTAACTTATAATTATAATTTTTGTGTCACTGTTTAACAAAGTTCTTAAATTCAGGTACATGAATAGCTAACCTGTTAACTCAGGAGATTCAGCAGTTTCACTACCAAGTTCTTCTAAAGGAATGCCTAAGTCATGGAAATTTTCATCCAACTCATGATCAGACGAGGCAGAATCATTTACTGATTTTTGCTGGGAGGATGCAGCCTCAGCATTGTTTTCTTTTTGTACTGAGGGTCCAACTTTTCCATCTTTTTGCTGGGAAGATGGAGTATTGTTAATACTTTTACGAGCACTTTTAGCTGGTGGCAAATTGCTACTGGTACTTGCTTTCTTTTTTCTGCCTTTTGTAGTGACAGCAGGTGTTATATTGTACATCCGCCTTCTGAGGAAACCAATCAAGGCAGTCTGCAAAAAAAAATTATAATGAATAATATTACACATGATACATGTACATACAAAAGTAACACCAATAATATATTCATTCCAGAAAAGACAAAAAGTTTAATAATGATCATTCCATTCACAAAACATTAAATGCAGAAGGTAAAATTACTTTTACTGGTCCCCTCTCTTGTGAAACACAACTCTGAAATACTTACCATCAAAATATGTGTCAAATACATGCAGGAAATAAGGACTACTTAGTTATCGTCATGCATTCAATCTTAAATCCATGCAAAAAAATCTGAAAGCTTATTACGTAGTTGTCCCGAATTCCTTCTTTTTGGTCATCTCTGAGAATAGGGTACCGGGATGCCATTGTTCTTGCCAATGTCAATAATTCTGTCTCACTTGGCCTCCCTCCTAGTGATCCTATAAGGGAATCCATACAGAGACGAATCATTTTCCTTCTCTCATTATCAATTATGATTGTCCCATATTCACTGGGGTTTTCTAGGATCAAGGACCGTGGTACGTTTATTGTACAGGCAGACTGGTGGTTTGTCTGGACATGTACAGGAGATGGTACAGGGCTGTTCCTGTGACATGGTGTACTTTGATAAGCTGGTGAAGTGGAGATGCAGGGTCGCTTTTGAGGGGTCTCAACTTCTTCTTTGTCACTATTCTAAAATGATAATTGTCAAAGTACATATGCAAGTGTATTATTATTCTAAGATTATGAATACAAACAGTGATATTTAAACAGATGTCTCAAGATGCTAAAACTTTGAACAAATATTAAGATTTATCAGCTTTTTCCTTACCAGTTGTCATATAGATCTATAATCAATCTAAAAGCTATAATCTGTCAAAATATATATTGTCTTTTCATTGACTTCTGTTTTCTGCTTAGAAAAATGTAAATGCATCTGAAAAACAAACTTTCTTTTTTATTGATAATACATGTATATAATGTAGTGTACCTTGTGTATTTTTCAATAGGCTTCATACTTTTATTTTTAAATTCCCATTGGTCATGTACATGTACAACATCCATTAATGACATCCTTATTTTTTCGATATATCAAATTTTTTTCAAAGACTTTTTAAACAGTCAATCTCATGCATACAATCATTTCTTTGTTAATTAAGTTATAATTTTACTTACAAGTTCATTAATTATCCTCCTCAGTCTTTGGCGGATTGAAAATATACTTGTTAAGTCTTTCAAATCTTCCGTGTCCAGATCAAGGAACTGTCTTGAATTGATTTCATTGTCTGAAAGGTTTTTGAAACAAAATATGCATATATTTACTGTGAATTCCTTTTTATTCGTGGGGTACCAATTTTCGTGGTTTTCGTGGGTAGGATGATCCACGAATTTAAGAATCCAACGAAATAATAACTTGTTGGAAATTCTATTTTGTGATAAAAACCTTGGATATGATCTACTTTCTAGACCGATACTATACATGCTATATGGGCATTAAAGTTTATTTGAATTGTTTTTCAAGCTATTGGGAAACAGACATACCTTGATTATTAGCTTATCAATCATTAAATATATCTTGGAAAAGATTGTGTAATATTTATTTGGCAAAACTCAAACGATTTTATTGGTTTTAATAAAGAATGAATACACTTCCGGTTTATTGAAATGTTTTGTTGTAAAGTGTTCATTTTCTATATTCTTCTGTACTGAATATGTACATTGGAAAAAAAATACTGAGTACATAAATATCAATTGAAATATTTTTTAAATTGTCAAAATCATAAACATGTCCTGTCACCTGAAGCCATAAACAGTTCCAAACCGTTTTACAAACACCTTTAGGATATGTATTAACAATGGTTAATCCCTTTAATCATCATAAATCAATTAAGTCTTGTCAGGTGTTTTTCACACCTTTACAGCTTAATTAATAAGATAATCAAGCTCTTTAACACATTAATCATTGGCAATTACATAATAAGTAAGAAAATTAACTGGCATATATGTTTATTTAAGAATAAAAAGTTAAATTTAATCTACAAATAAAATGACCACTTTCATGTGCTGAAATCGTAAACAGATCAACAAATACCAACATTTTTTTTTCTTCAAAATAAAAAATCCACGAATTTATGAATCCACGAACTTGTAAAATTTGGTCAAACCACGAAAATTGATACCCACGAATTTAAGTACTTTCACAGTATAATGTTTTTCTACATACAGTACAAACAGGGACTTATTGTGAAAGATGCATCTCAGAGACAGTGTCTAACTTTTGATGTCAGACAGGAAATCAGACATCTGCCTCTCAGTGACAGGGTAATAAAACAGCATGAAGTGGTTGCAAAATGATCATGCATAAATCCTACAATTTAATTGTAATGATTATTCAATAAAATAATAACACTTTAACAATCATAAACATGTTAAGGAAAAAAAGATTTTAGAAAATATGATTTTAAAATTATAAGTTATTGGTTTTTTTTTTTAATATTCTTAAGAATCAGAAATTCACAAAATATTTTACAATATTTTTCATTTATAAATTAATCTAACTTTGTTAATTTGTACACATGTAGATGCATATAATGTGTATTCTTATTGAAATTAATTTTTCATATTCAATCAATTTTATTTAGATATATTTTTTTAAGAATTATTCTTTAAATTTCTATAAAAAATCATTCAGGTAAATATGACAATATGACATATTTATGACTTTTTTCTTATTCACCTGTGTCCTCAAGTAATAAAATAAAAACCATGACATGAATTCATATTAAAAATCATTTTGTTAAAATGATAAAAAAATTGATAACACATTGATACTAAATTAAAAAAAAAATTAAAACAGATTTTTTTTTTAAATTGTGATTGAGAAATTGCAGCCATAGCTTTTTGAAATAGTTTATAATTAATTTTTAATCAATATATCTATATCTTGACTGTCTTTATATAAAAAGCTTTACATGGTTTTGGTTATGATAAACAAATAAATTAATAATGTTAAATAATAAAAATTCAAAAAATCTTTTATAATATTTTTTATTCGGGTAGTTATTTTACTCATTATTGAATTTGTTTGAATGTATAAATGAAATGAGTTGTCTATTTATTTTTAGTCAAATCAAATTTCTTTTATTCAATTAAATTAGACTATGTTTTTAAAGAAAAAAAGAACCTTTTAAAAAAAAAGTATTAAGGTACATAAAATTTTACAGGTAAGTATGACAAGGTACATAAAATTTTACAGGTAAGTATGACAAGATGACAAATTTATTACCCTTTTCCTGTTCACTTGGAGTATGAAAACAGCTGGATATAAAAATTTTATTGCTTTGGTCAGGCAGGGTATGAGACATGTCAGACATGGCTGTCTCTCAAAGACAATCATAGAAATAAGTCCCTGTTTGTACTGTACATGCATAAGCAAGTCCCTCAGATTAGTACAAAAATGTACATGTACAATGTATGTAAGGGATAAAGACAAGAGGAGTCTTATACTTTTATATTAAATGTATATCTACATATCTGGTGCATTGTGTAAGCTGAGTGCTGATGTTGGTTTGTCTTCATAGAGTTTTGCTATGTCTTTATCACAAAACGGGCATGCCGCTTTTTGTAATAATGTCAATGAAACATGTTTAGATCGGGATAGTAGTTCTAACATTGAAATTTCCATGCATGAAGATGATAACACAGTTGACGATGAAAGAATGGCTGACCTTGCCCTTGGTGATACAAGCAGAGCTGAACACAATATAAATCAATCTGATGAAAGGCTAATGGAGTTGGATCCTACAGACCATGGAAATACTCATTCTGTATGCATATTAATACCTAGTATTTGAACATGGTACAATGTTAACAGAATAATGATAGTTAAACATTTTATTTAGCGCTTCACTTTACAAATTGTAAACCGTGTGCACACTGAGAAATATTTTGACTTAAAATTGAAGCAAACCGGGGGTTATTTAAGTTAAAATACATTGTACATTATCACGATTGAAACTAAGGAATACAATCATGCCTGTTCAATTGGGTGTTCCACTGTCATTATATGAAATCAATAGAAGAAGCAGAGGTACCAATGGGGTATCCGAACGTCAAATGTCTGAAAGGACACAGACAAAACCAGTAAACACCAACAAGAACAGAACAAAAACAGACAACATGTAAAACATGGAAACACAAAATAACTGAATATCAATCAACAACGCGAACTCCAGTCGACATATAAAATCTAGACATATAAAAAACTTTAACAAGTTGCACAGGACAATAACAGAAAAACAAAGAACATGCATGTACAGCAACCAAACTAATGTACAATCTCATGATGAAATGATGGTCTGGAAAGGTACATGTTAGCAAAAACATACTTTAATTTGAAGCACATTATACCTGCAATCATACCATAAAGGACTTCATAATTGGTATTTAATGTCGGATACTTTTAACATGTTGAATAATATAATGTAAAGATATATTTTAAAATATTGATATAATTGACCCTTTGCATGTATTTTATGTAAGTTTTAATATGGTTAATTTAAATTGTAATCAATTGAACAGAATTACATGTATATGTTTCAATGTTTGTTTTTAAACTTTCAGGAATCTGAAAATGAAGACCAGGAAATCTGTTCCATAAATGCCAAAAGATCTGCATTACTGTACATGATGAATTTAAAAGAGTTTCATAGAATTAGAGAGGTAATATTTTTTGTAAAACATTGTACACGGTACAATGTAGAAGAGTAAAAAATGAAGCATGTTTTTCCTGTTATAAAGAAGAAAGAAAATAAAGACTTAAACTTTTGAAATGATCCACAAACTAAAAAGATTTTTATCCTACAATCATGTAGCTCAATTTTCTTTTAATATATTAGCACATGTACTGTACAAAATTGAACATGAATTTCATTATCACAACATCATGAACATGTTAGGACATGATCATGTATAATTATTATCATTTTTACTATATCTTTTTAGAGGACGGCTGAAGAAATAGCTGAAGGAACAAATGCATTAGTTCAAATGCATGTCAACAAGTTGAAGAAAAATGTTTTCAAAACTCTTTCCCAAAACCACATAAATCCAAATGAAATACCTCATTTGAATGACCAGTTTGAAATTGAGTTACCATTTGATAATATCACAACAGGATATGAAAGAGACAAGTTTATTAAAGAGAATTTTCTTTACAACGTAAGTAGACTACATCTATTTACAATTTAAGTAGACTACATATTGTTGAAGATGTTTGTTCATTTCCGTATTTGCATGTACATATTCATTATAATATATGTTCACACACAAATAACCCGCATACTAAAATTATCTTACCAGCTTTCATATTTATACATTAAAAACCTTGGACAAAGTCTACAATTTTTGTGGAATTTATGCCCCTATAAAACATGCTACAATAAAAAACTGTCAAAAGTTAAACTAATCAAGCCAGCAACCTTTTATAACCTTGGTACATGTACATTTACATTTACCTTATACAGTAGTCCCCCTCTTGAAAGACCACCCTATTTGAAGCAGAAAAGTGGTCTTACAAAAGGGGTGGTCTCTCAAAAGGAATTGAACATTTCAAAGAAAAAGTAACTTCCCAATATTGATTGTATACCTTGTGTATTAAGGTAATTGTGCAAATTAAATTCATACTGATATGACTGATAATGAAATTAATAATAATGAAAAAAATAAACATTATCTTATTTAGATCTGTTTTATGTACCTCTGTTTGTGTACATGTATTACCTGTTTATGTAAAATTTTATTAGTTTGTCATCAGTAAGTGTCATAACTGTTTATTTAGCTAATTGAAGCCATTCAATATCCCCTTTCATTAAAGAAAACAATATGAAGGCCTTATTTATATTAATTAACTTACTTTTGTCAACAATTGTTATTTGGGGAAGTAATGGGCCTCAGCTTGGGCAATGAAGTTTGTTGTTTTAAAAATATTTTTTAAATCAAAAAGAAGGTAAAAGTGGCAAGAGTCACTTTTGAAAGCTTGGTTTCTTATAGAAATGCAATATCTACATTTTGAAGATAAATTGTCTTTATTCCTTCTTATATTGTGTCAAAAATTTTTAATTATAAAGGGTATTTTTCTGTAGTATTTAGTATATAAAATATATATAATTAAAAAAAAGTGGTTTTTCAAGAGGGGGAAATTGATCATTTTTGACTCAAAAGGGTGGTCTTTGGTCAGGTTAAAGGGGTGGTCTTCCAAATGAGGTACTTTTGTTCACAAATGAGTTAATGCAAGAGAAATGTGGCCTTTGAAAAGGGGTGGTCTTACAAATGAGTGGTCTCTCGTGAGGGGGACTACTGTATACATATGCTGTATCAACAATACAATTAAATATAATGAATTTAACCTCAGATTGATTTTTTCATATTTATTACATGTATATGTAAATAAAACATGTATTTACAATCTGTTTCAGGAACCAGAGTATGTGAATGTTGGGCAACATTTAGGTCATGTTAGGAGACAAGGAGTACGTCAAGTTGACATTGTTCAAGATTATTTTGCATATTTTCCTCTTATAAACAGTATTGAACAATTCCTTCAAAACAGCAAGATATATTCGTTAATTTATGAACAAAACAAAAATCAATCACAAGGATTCTACAAAAATTTATCAGACGGATCAGTATATAAGAATCACCCTTTGTTTAGTGATGACAAGGATGCATTACAGATAATACTTTATTTTGATGACTTAGAAATTTGTAATCCTTTAAGTAAAAAGGTAGGCACTCATAAAATAGGTGTTTTTTTTACTATAGTTTGGCAAATTTAACACCGTTGTACAGATCTAGATTATCAGCTATCCGTATATTAGCACTAGTGAAGAGAAATGTACTTAATAAATATAACACTAATGTCATTTTAAATCGTTTGAAACAAGATTTAGAAGCCTTAAATGAAGGAACAAATATAACAATTCATGGGGAAAAGAAAAAGATCAAAGGTGCTTGTATTTGTTTTGTTGGAGATACTCTAGCTGCAAATGAATTTGGTGGGTTTAAAATTGGAGTAGGATTTTCATTTCAAAAATGCAGAGAATGCCAATGTAGTTTTGATGATATGCAGTCAAAGTTTAATGAAAAACTATTTCGACAGAGAACTAGTTTAGACTATGAGGAACAATGTACTGAAATGGATTTGGCTGCTTCTAAAGCTATGCGTGATTTATTGTCAACATCATATGGAATATCTTACAGAAGTGCTTCTTGTGATTTTCCCAATTTCAACGTTACCAAAATGATCCCACATGATATTATGCATGTAATGATTGAAGGAGTAGCTGTCTATGAAACAAAAGCAGTTTTGAATCATTTTGTAAAAGTAGGCACCTTTTCTTTACATCAATTTAATAGCCTGATAGAGAACTTTGATTATGGATACCATGATAGAGCAAGCCAGCCTACACCTATTCCTAAAAAAATATTCAATAATGATGAAACTAATTTACGACAATCAGCATCTAGTATGACTGTTTTATTGCGGTTACTTCCTTTTTTCCTGTTGGATAAACTTAGTTGTGATCCTGATGACAAATATTTTGGTTTCATTGTTGAACTTTGTGAAATTATTCTAATAATAATGTCACCAATTATAAGTCAAGAAACAGTAGTTATGCTGAAAAAACTGATAGAATGTCATCTGAAAAAGTTCAAAGAATTATTTCCTGATAAAAATATCATACCTAAGCAGCATTATATGCAACATTTACCAACAAACATTGAAAGATTTGGACCTCTTATTAATACTTGGGGGATGAGATTTGAGGGAAAGCACCAATTTATAAAACAAAGAATGTCTGGAAATCACAACTTCAAAAACATTGTGAAATCAATTTCAGATCGATGTGCAATGTATGAGTGTACCTTAAATGTCTGTGGAGAGCATCCTTTATTTACAAGGGATTTAGAACATGGCAAAACACAACATGTCCAAAATTTTGATGACTGTAGACAAACAATTAATAGCTTCTTTGGCACCGATATTGATTGTATCAAGTCTATCCATACATTGTCGTGGCTAATATATTCAGGACAAAAGTATGTGAAGGAACAGTGCTTAGTGGCATTTGGCGAAGCAAATGGACTTCCAGAATTTGGTAGACTAAAGTCAATATGGATGTCTATTGAAAACTATTCAGGTGAAAATGATATGGAGGATTTGATGACTGTCAAAAGAATATATTTACAATTACAAATGTATGAAACTTTGTACTTTAATGATGCAAACCAGTCATATGAATTATGTGAACCAGCAATTGCACAAGGCTTAGAACTTGTTCACATTGATAACCTGTTTGTACATACAGTTTTTCACGATTATAAAGGAAAGAATGATAAAATATATGTTCCAAGTCATCATGACATGACAGATATTGTCAATTTTAAAAGATTGTGTACATAATATAAACATGCTTCTTAAGGTTAAATGTACATGCATAAAATGTATTTTCATTATTGACATGATTACATGTATTCTAATTGTTAATATATTTGTTCAGATGTAAATATTGATATATAGTTGGTTGATATCTTTGACTTGATTGGTCTAATTAATAGTTGCAAATATATAGATGATAAAGAGATGTGGAATAAGTGTAAGTGACTCAACCAACATAAAGTAACTTCCCATGGTCAACATTGTCAAGTTACAATTCATAATATAACTTGTGCTTATTTGTTACATTAAAAACTGAAGAAAGTATACATCATGTACATGTTACTAATTTACTTTCACGGATAATAATGAAAGGTTGAATAAGTGTATGTGTCCATGATTAAAGATATTATCCATAGCTACATGTGTATGGTTAAAGAAGCAAGGGTGTATCAAAAGGGAATCAAATATCATCAATCCAAAAAATACAAAGACAAATACGGTAGACATAAACACGCACACAAAAAAAAAAAACATACAACAACCAAACTGCAATCAGCAGTGTGAAGTGAACTCGGGTGCTCCATCATAGTAAGTATAGTACATCAGCAAAAGAGCCATCAAATCACCACGGTAGGGTCCCCTTTTCATTTATTGAAAATAGTAAACTTTAAAAACATGCATGTGCAATGATAACGAGCTTAGAAACATGCATACCAGAAAAACTAAACATTTATTAATAATTGTCATAAACTTCACATTTACATGTACAATATACCATGGCAATATAAATTATCATCTAACTCATGATATCATAATGGTTATTATACCTATTCATGCCTATAGAGATGAATTATATATGTTATACTCTAATTTATATTAACTATAATTAAAGTTTCAGTAATTCAATTACTAGAGCATGTCAATTACTTAAAACAAGAACCAACATCTATTACAATAAGTAAAATGAACACTTAAAACAATTGAAAGTATGATAAGTAATGGTAAGTAAAAGAAGCAAGAAATAAGTAATTGTCAATCGAGATAAGAAATTATAAGTAAAAAATTACTTAGTAATATACTTAAAATAAGAAATAACTCAATACTTAGTAAAAGATTTTTAAGAGTGTAGATAATTGAATTTTTTACCCTTCATGTTGCCCTTTTTTTAGAGAATAATAAAACATCTTCAAACTGTTTTGGGAACTTTTAAAGTCATAACTGAAGTTACAATGTCATATTGGACCAAACGTTGGAAGGTGGACAAAAATGTAAAGATTCATATTGCTGAAATAGAGCAAGAAAATGAAAATGCTGAAAAAGAACTATTGGCCAATGAACAGAACTTTGTTAATTTAACTGAAAATTATGATCAAATGTCTGACGATGCTTCTCCGTTAATGGAATCTGATGAGTCAAAGTCTCTTAATATTAGTCCTGAATATGCAAATAGTAATCTTTCAAGTGAGTGAGTGAGTTGGTGTTTTACGCCCTTGCAACGCTATATAGGTTATTTACAGGCGATGAACATGAAAAGGGTGATAAAATGAACATGAAACGATGATGATAAATGAAATATGGGGGTGGGATGGGAAACAAAGGACCGGTAAATTTTGAAGAACCACAGGAAAAGGGGAGAAGTGGGTAGGGGCGGAAAATTTAGCCTATGTGGTGCACTACTGGGCGGTCCACAAAGGGGTCTTTTACGTGCATGAAGCGTGGCACTCTCCACACACGTTGGCCCACTATGGTCGGCGGTCAGGGTTTCCGTATTATAGACCTGACAACCCCCGCGGACGAGGGCCACCCTATTCAGCCACCTAGGGTACACACTTGGTCGCTCTGTGGGCTGAGCACTGACCCGACGTCAGAATCCCAAGACCCTTAGTCGCCTCTTACGACAAGCTAGGCTCTGCTGCGGGCCTATTCGCCACCCGGGCCCCGCACGGGACTCTTTCAAGTGATGATGATGATGAAAACTTTTATAATGAAATTTGTGGTGGTTCAAAAACCTCCTATTATCTTATAAGTGATTCTGAGAGTGAGGGAGAAATTGAACCTGATGAGAGTTCAGTTGAAGTCGAGGAAAAAATAGCAAATTGGGCTGTAGAAAGTGATACACCAATGACTCATCTAGGATCACTCCTTTCAATTATACAATTATTTATACCAAATCTTCCAAAAGACCCAAGAACTTTACTGAAAACCAAACTTTCTTATGACATTGATACTATTTGTGGGGGTGAGTGAGTGAGTTGGTGTTTTACGCCCGTGCAACGCTATATAGGTTATTTACAGGCGATGAACATGAAAAGGATGACAAAATGAACATGAAATGATGATGATAAATGAAATATGGGGGTGGGGTGGGACACAAAGGACCGGTAAATTTTGAAGAACCACAGGAAAAGGGGAGAGGTGGGTAGGGACGGAAAATTTAGCCTATGTGGTGCACTACTGGGCGGTCCACAAAGGGGTCTTTTACGTGCATGAAGCGTGGCACTCTCCACACACGTTGGCCCACTATGGTCGGCGGTCAGGGTTTCCGTATTATAGACCTGACAACCCCCGCGGACGAGGGCTACCCTATTCAGCCACCTAGGGTACACACTTGGTTGCTCTGTGGGCTGAGCACTGACCCGACGTCAGAATCCCAAGACCCTTAGTCGCCTTTTACGACAAGCTAGGCTCTGCTGCGGGCCTATTCGCCACCCGGGCCCCGCACGGGACTCTTTCAAGTGATGATGATGATGAAAACTTTTATAATGAAATTTGTGGTGGTTCAAAAACCTCCTATTATCTTATAAGTGATTCTGAGAGTGAGGGAGAAATTGAACCTGATGAGAGTTCAGTTGAAGTCGAGGAAAAAATAGCAAATTGGGCTGTAGAAAGTGATACACCAATGACTCATCTAGGATCACTCCTTTCAATTATACAATTATTTATACCAAATCTTCCAAAAGACCCAAGAACTTTACTGAAAACCAAACTTTCTTATGACATTGATACTATTTGTGGGGGAAAATCATTTTGGTTTAGCATCAGGAATTAAACATATAATATCTGAGCTTCAAGATGTTATCAATGAAACTTGTCTCTATATTCAATTAAGTATGGATGGTCTTCCTCTATTCAAAAGCTCCCCAGGACAATTTTGGCCTATTCTTGGAAGATTGGAAGGTGTTGGAAACTGTGACCCATTTATAATAGGTCTTTATTATGGGAATTCAAAACCATCAGATGTAGGTCAATACCTTCACAAACTAATTGAAGAAATAAAAGAACTTAAAGCTAATGGAATACTGTTATTAGAACAGAATTTTGAAATATCTATTTCATCAGTGATATGCGATACCCCAGCTAGGGCATTTATTAAAAACACAAAGCTCTTTTCTGGATATCATGGGCGTGACAAGTGCCTTCAAACTGGAACATGGAACAAAAAAATGACATACCCAGAACTAGATTCCCCTTTGAGAACTGACTCTGACTTTCTTAATAGAAGAGATGAAGAGCATCATAAGGGCCCTTCACCTTTTGAAGAAATAGTTGGTATGGTGTCTTGTTTTCCTGTAGATTATATGCACTTAGTGTGTCTGGGTGTTGTTAAAAGACTTATTACAGCTTGGCTGAAGGGAGATCTGAAGGTTCGAATAAGTGGGTCTCAGGGAAATCATATTTCAAATTTATTATGTGGTTTGAGACACTATATTCCAAGTGAGTTTGCTAGGAGGCCTAGAGGTTTTTCTGAAGTTGAAAGATGGAAGGCAACTGAATTCCACCAGTTTCTGCTTTACACAGGACCAGTTGTTCTTCTTGATAACATTAATGATATAATTTACAAAAAAATTATGTTATTATCTGTCAGTTTGCACATCCTCTTAAATTCCACTCTTGTTGAACATTATAGTGATTATGCTGAAAAGCTTCTTGCAACTTTTGTGCAGCATTATGGAGAACTTTACGGCAAAGAAAATATTGTTTAAAATGTACACGGATTGCTTCATTTATCTAAAGATGCTTCAAAGTTTGGCTCTTTGGACAAAATTTCCTCCTTCCCCTTCGAGAATTATTTAATGAAAGTTAAAAAAATGGTGCGAAAGCCAACATTTCCTTTGCAGCAAGTAATAAGAAGACTTTCTGAGAAAAAAACCTATAAAATATTATCAGTCCACTTGTGAACCTAAATATCAACATTATTTAGGTCCGCTGCCTGATAGCTTTGATGTATGTAACTGTCTCCAGTATAAGTCAGTAAAAATTCAAAGTTTTGTTTTGAACCTCAATAATCGCGACCAATATGTCAGAATTGATGGATATATATGCAAATTGGAGAATATTGTCAGTAAATGTGATGAAACCTTTGTAGTTTTCCGAAGATTTGTCTCAATGAGGAAGTTTTTTGAAACACCCTTAGACTCTGATTTACTTGGGATATATAAAGTGAAAACTTGGGTTAAAGACTTTATGTGAAACCTTTACAGGAAGTTCAAACTAAATACATAGTTATGCCATACAGGGAAGAGTTTGTTGCAATGCCATTTACAGACAGTATTTGGTAACTTGCCCGGCTTATTAGATTTATCTATTTGATGAAAACTTAATTTAGAGTTCATTATTACGTAAATTAGAAACATTCACTTGTGTTACAATTGACTTGGAATGGAATTATTGTTTATTTAGGGACTTGCGAGATTACTTGGTGGTGGAGTTCAAAGAAGAGGATGAAGTGGCTGTAATTCCCAAAAAATGGTTATATATGGGGATAAAAGAAAAATGTTTGTGGCCACCATGGAAGTCAGTTGGTAAAATTGAAAAGGCTGTAAGAAACAAGGAGCCTCCAGACAACACATTCACCATCTATGAAATTTCCAGGATAATGTACCATTCAGGTAGGTTGTGTTTAATAAGAGTGTTAAGCTAGGTATTCCTTGATGATTTTCAAGTGATAAGATTTTAAAATTTGATACCTTATTAAATTATAATTGAACAAAAAGAACAAAGGACACTCTATACAAGTATTTTAATACATGTTGGTTAATTTATCAAGCTAGTATTCAAGATATTGATAATTTTATATGGGAGTGAATTTTAGTTCTGACAAGGAAACAGATGAACATTTTTTATAAATATTTTCTATTTTTTGCTACTTGCAAAATTACTGATCTTGGACTCATGATATTAAGAAGCATCATCAGCAACAGTTGGATTTCAAGTCTGATGATGACCAATTTAATGTTTAATTTTTATAGGGGTATGGATTTTTTTTTCATCTTGCTTTTTATAGGACCGCAAAAAAAAATTGCCATTTTTACTATAACTATTTTATTTTGACCATTAAATTTATATACATGTAACATAAACCATGCAAAAACCTAATACATGTATGCAGTTGACAAAACTCATGGATGAAATTCAGTTTTTAAACTGAGAAACAATATTAAAAGATAAAGAAATGCATGAGATGGAACAAAACATTTAAAAACTAATAAAAACATGAATGAATAAACCAATTTACATGTTTACTTTTTAGATTCATTTTCTAAAGCAAGTTTCAAAGCAAAGCAGGCAGAAGTCACATCAGACCTACAGACAGAAGCTGAGGAAGTTATTGACCAGGGGAAAAGGAGCAGGCGGTAAGAATAAGTGAGAATGTCCACACTTATAAAAATTTAACAAACCAATGCACATCATTTGAAAAAGAAGCTTTTTTTATCTTTGAAAAGATTGATTGATTATTGGTTGCTTTATGTCCCGTCGGCGATATTGCAGCCATCATCGGGACATAAACAAGTTGATATAATTATGTTAATAACATGTTAATATAAAACAAAGTCAAAAGACCGTAGATAAAACAAAAAGTATGCCAAGAAAATAAATAGATAAAATAATCATTAAAAATAACACATTGAAACAATAAAACCATTTAAAGCAATAGGAAAACAAAGAACTTAACAAAAATAAGCTAAATATTATGACAACAAATTAACTTTCAAATGGTGATTACAAAAACTATAATTTTGAACACTGACCGATTTCTTTTAAAAAGGATAAAATGGCATCGGCTGGGATGCCGCTAAACAAATCGTGCATGGATGCACAGTTAAAATACTTCATGCGAATTGGAGCAAGATCAACACAGTCGAGAAGAACATGCTTCAAAGAGTACCGCGAGTCACAGGGAATGCACATCGGGGCCTCCTTCTCCTGTGTCATCAGGTGGCCATGAGTGACTCTAGAATGTCCTATACGACATCTAGTGAAGACCACCTGGTCTCGACGGCATCGAAATGAAACATGACTCTCCCCGAGCTGTGGTTTTAGCTCATGAAGTTTGTTGTGCTCAGCGGCAGCCCAAACCTCATCCCATAAAGTCTGAACATATATTCGGATTGTATTTCTACAATCCGAATAAGGAATAAAACAATTTGACACCGGTTTACGAAGGGCTTCCTTCGAAACCCTGTCCACAACTGAATTCCCATGGATACCAGTATGACTGGGTACCCATAGGAAAATCAATTCTGCGCCACCATTAATCAATTGATGAACCATATATACAATTTTAGAAATTAATGGGTTTTTCAATTTACAATTCTCAATTGCCAGAAGACAAGAGAGAGAATCGGAACAGATAAAGAATTGAGAGTGCTCAGAAGCATCAATTAGCTTGAGGGCTAAAATGATGGCTCTTGCTTCAGCTGTAAAAATGGAAGCAGTAGACGGGAGGCGTTGTGTTGACGTGCTATTCCCTGAGACAGCAGCAGCAGCAACGCTATCACCATATTTAGAGCCATCTGTATAAACTGTTAGAAATCCAGGATATCTAGATTTAATTTCGGAATAATCTTGTTGAATAAGTAGATGATTGGTTTCAGATTTTTTATGTTTACGGAGATCAAAAATAAATTTGGGCTTTAAAAGTTCCCAGAGGCTTGACAGGTTTTATAGTTTCTAAATCAATCTTCAGATTAGTCAGGTGAGGTTCGATACGAATACCAAAAGGAGGAGTTTTGTTTTCATGTTTTTCATACATATTCCTGAGAGGTGGATTGAAAACACAATCGTGGGCAGGGTTGCTAGGAAAGGCTTTTAATTTGGTGGCATATTGCAAACCGAGTTTAATTCTGCGAAGCTTCAGGGATGGCTCATTTGCCTCTGCATACAGGCTCTCAATGGGAGAGGTCCTGTATGCACCGAGGCAGAGTCGCAATCCCTGATGATGAACAGCGTCTAAAATTTGTAAGTAAGACTTTTTCGCAGACCCATAAATAATTGAACCGTAATCTAGTTTTGATCTAACAATAGATCTATACAAATTTAAAAGAATTGATTTATCAGCTCCCCAGTCGGTACTGGAGACAACTTTAAGAATGTCAAAAGCCTTAAGGCATCTTGATTTCAACATTTTGATATGGGGAAGAAAGGTTAGCTTTCTATCAAAAAGAACGCCAAGAAATTTTGATTCTTCAACTATTTTAATTTTTTTTCCATATAAAAAGAGATCTGGATCGGGATGAAGTTTTCGTTTCTTACAAAAATGCATAGCAACAGTTTTGCTCTCTGAAAATTTGTCACCATTTTCAGAGGCCCATTTTTCGATTCTTTTGAGGCACAGCTGTAACTGCCTTTCAATGGTATTCATGTTTTTTGCACTGTAGCATATTAAAAAGTCATCAACATATAAAGAACCTTCAATATTGTCTTGAAGGACTTTGGCAATGCTATTTATTTTTATACTAAAGAGAGTGACAGAAAGGATGCTACCCTGGGGAACACCCATTTCCTGGTCATACTCTTCAGAAAAGGTTTTATTGACTTTAACATTGAAGTGTCTGTCAGAAAGGAAGTCGGCCAAGAATGTTGGTAACCTGCCTTTCAACCCCATATCACAAATGTCTTTTAAAATACCATACTTCCATGTGGTGTCATAAGCTTTTTCGAGGTCGAAAAAGATAGACACCACATGTTCGTTCTTCGCGAAGGCGTTTCGAAGAAAAGACTCAAAACGGACCAAATGATCGAGCGTGCTCCTGCCTTGGCGGAATCCACACTGGATATTCGAGATGAGTCCATTGGACTCGAGGAACCAAACAAGCCGATCGTTGATCATGCGTTCTAGAGTCTTACAGACGCAGCTTGTCAAGGCTATCGGACGATAGTTGGAAGCATCTGTGTGATCCTTCCCCGGCTTAGGGATAGGAACAACAGTGGCAAGCTTCCATATTTCAGGCAATTTTCCGTTGATCCATATATCATTCATTATTTTAAGAAGAGTGTTCATTGATATATCAGGAAGGTGTTTCAAAAGCTGATAGTGGATGTCATCAGGACCACATGCAGTATCATGGGCTTTACTTAAAGAACTTTTAAGTTCATCTAAAGAGAATGGGGAATTGTAACTCTCCGAATTGTCGGAGTTAAAGTTCAATTTAGTTTTTTCAGCTGTTCGTTTAAATTTTTGGAAGTCAGGTTTGTAATTAGATGAAGATGAATGTTTAGCAAAAGTCTCAGCTAGTTTGTTGGCAATGTCCTTTTCAGATGTTAAAGTGGAATTGCCAACGTTCAGATGTTTAACTGAGGATTTAGAGTTTTTACCTTTTAATTTTTGTATAAAATTCCAAATTTTATTCATAGGAGTTCGTGAAGTTAAACCAGATACAAATTTTTTCCAGGATGTTCTTCTGGATTGTCGACAAGTTCGTCTAGCCTTCGCCCGAAAAATTCTAAAATTACTCATATTTTCTTTTGTTTGATGTTTGTCGAATAGTTTTTGAGCCTTATTTCTATCGTCGATAGCCCTGCCACACTCGTCTGTGAACCAAGGTTTATTGAGTTTTTTAGGAGTTGCCGAGGTCTTAGGAATGGTTTCATCCGCTATAGATATAAGGGTTTGATTAAATGTTGTAATTGGTTCTTGATCATGATCAAAAAGTTCTGGTCTTAATTTTTCCGAACAAAGTATGGAAAATGTTTGCCAATCGGCATTCTCTAACTTATAGCGAGGAATTCTTTGTTCAGGTTCACCAAAGAGATCTTTTAAAATTATAGGAAAGTGATCACTTCCACAGAGATCGTCATGGACTTGCCACGAGAAGTCTAATAAAAGAGAAGGATCACAAATAGAGAGATCAATTGAAGAATAGGTTCCATTGCCAGAATGTAAAAATGTAGACGAACCATCATTAAAAATGCATAGAGATTCTTTGGATAAAAATCCTCTATCTTTTTACCCTTATCATTCAAAGTAACACTGCCCCATAATGGATTGTGGGCATTGAAATCCCCAATTAGCATGTATGGAGCAGGAAGTTGATCTGTTAAATTTTGAAGTTGCGCTAAAGTTAAATTATCATTTGGTGGTATATAAACTGAACATAGAGTTATTGTTTGATGTAATAAAACTCTCACGGCAACTGCTTGCAAATCGGTAGTTAAAGGAATCGAACTATGGAGAATGCGATCCTTTACTAAGATGGAAGATCCACCAGCAGCTCGCTCAGTATTAGAAAATTTGCTATAGATAGAGAAGCCCTTCAAGGAAATCGTGTCAGTTTCCTTGAGGTGAGTTTCCTGAAGACAAAAGGCAGTTGGATCTAATGACTGCACTAAAAGATGTAATTCAAGAAAATTGGCCTTGAGGCCTCGGCAATTCCATTGAATGATGGTACTCATTTTGGAGTCTGATTAGGATCGAAAAGTCTACCGAGAGATCGCCTACGTCTGTGTGGAGACTGGCTCTGTGAACGCTCGATCGGTGTTTCCGAAAGATCCATATCCGACTCCATGTCGTCACCAAGAGAGCCAAAACGATTATGCATAAAAATTGCATTTCGTTCGGCTTTCTTGGATCGAGATTTTAATGGCGACGTCTGCTGTGACGAATTCTGTCGTCTATCCGACTGTAAGGATCGCTGCTGTCTGTTTGAAGTTTGAGAAGCAGACGATGACCTTGAGGAAGACTGTTTTTTCTTTGACGAAGAAGTTGAAGAAGAGGACTGAGGATTGGAAACTCTGGTAGGAGCTCCAAATCCGGCCCAAGATGACTTACGTGGTGTATAAAACAGTGTCTCATCGACCACTGAATCGTTGTTTGGACCTGCTGAGGACTTTCGTGGAGGGGGATGAGAATCATCCAACTCTTTCCATGCTTTCTTACAGTATTTGACAAATCCTTTTTGGGTTTCCTTATCAAAACAATCGGCACCAAACATCCATCCATTGGTATTGCACGTACTGGGCTTAATTTCACCCTCCGGCCAGGTAACCAAATGTCCTAGAGGGTTTGGCAGCCTCTGCGTAAGATCTGGATGGTGTGGTATCATTGGAGACAGAGACTTGACGACGAGCTTCCTGATATGAGATGTTTTTTTCAGCTTTAATTTTTTGAATTTGTTTTTCATGTAAAAGTACAGGGCATTGTTTAGACGAAGAAAGGTGGTCAGCGCTACAGTTAACACATTTTGGATCGTTGGCACAATTGAAATCCGAATGGCCTTCCTGTGCACACTTTACACACCTTTCCTTTCCGTTGCATGTAGCCTTTCCGTGGCCAAAACGTTGACATTTGAAACATCGAAGAGGATTTGGAACAAAGATGTCTACAGACACTCTAAAATAGCCTAAATTTAAATGACTTGGTGGAACAGCTGAATTGAAAGTAATTAGGTAAGTATTCAATTTAATAATTTTGTTGTCGTCTCTTTTAGTGAATCTTTTTGTCCCGTGCGGGGCCCGGGTGGCGAATAGGCCCGCAGCAGAGCCTAGCTTGTCGTAAGAGTCGACTAAGGGTCTTGGGATTCTGATGTCGGGTCAGTGCTCAGCCCACAGAGCGACCAAGTGTGTACCCTAGGTGGCTGAATAGGGTGGCCCTCGTCCGCGGGGGTTGTCAGGTCTATAATACGGAAACCCTGACCGCCGACCATAGTGGGCCAACGTGTGTGGAGAGTGCCACGCTTCATGCACGTAAAAGACCCCTTTGTGGACCGCCCAGTAGTGCACCACATAGGCTAAATTTTCCGCCCCTACCCACCTCTCCCCTTTTTCCTGTGGACGTCAAATTTACCGGTCCTTTGTTTCCCACCCCATCCCCATATTTCATTATCATCTTCATTTCATGTTCATTTTATCATCCTTTCATGTTCATCGCCTGTAAATAACCTATACAGCGTTGCACGGGCGTAAAACACCAACTCACTCACTCACTAGTGAATCTTTTGACTTGGATGACACCTTGTGATTCGAGTTCAGAGCAGATTCCTTGCTCTGATAAATCAGCAAGGTTTCGATCTCTATCTCGAATGATACCCTGTGAACGATTCAGTGATCGATGAGCTTCAGCAGATACTGGTATTTCCAAAATAGATGAAATTGACATTATATTTTTTGCTTGTTGTTGTTTTGCGCACTCGACTAGAAGGTTACCGGAGCGGAGCTTGGTGATTTTTGGAATATCAACTCCAGTAACGCTCTTGATTGTTTTCGCAATGACAAAGGGTGAAACCTTTGTCAAAGGACGAGTGGCATCTTTGCTCGTAAGTACAATAAACTTCGGCCAACTATCGTTTGTGGTATTTTGACGCTTAGATGAAGCTGGTGCGTCCTGATCGTCATCATCGCTACAAGAAATGTTTCTTTTTAATTTATCATTTGAACTGGTTGTTGTTGGTTTTTTTTGGGAACCCATGATGAAAGATAATGATTCACTGCCTTGCTCCCCGCCCGCCACGGAGCGCCAACAAGGGCGATGCTGTTGCTCAACGGGGCTCCAGTTGAAAGCATCAGGGCTACAAGGACAGTATACTCGCACAGAGTATTCTTTTAAGGAGACAAGCATCGTGCCAGGGGTTACCTGGCGATACAACCCTCCAGAATTACATCCACACGATTGACCCATGAGCCACCGCCTTCTGTAGAACATAAATGACATTAGGTTAATAACTTCAGATATAACAAAATGCAAGTTATAAATACAATGAGATGGTGCTCTACAGGGCTTGGCGTGACCAGCCGATTGACCAGACCGAGCCGAATCTGACCGCCTGTCTAAGAGAAGTAAGGGCCAAAGCCCACATACGTGGACCAGGATCCCGTCCTCCCCCGACACAGGTCGCAACACACGGCAAACATGTTGACCCGTTTAGTCGCTTCTTACGACAAGCTTTACGGGCGGCTGCGGGACTATTCTTTTCACACCCGGTTCCCGCAATCTTTGAAAAGAAATTTAAAACATGTAGTATATGTTTAAGGTCATCTATGAAGTGTCACACACATGCTTTTTTCTTTTACATTTACCCCAACAAATTTGCCATAAATTAAAGGTTGGCAAATATTTTTTTGTTAATACATGTTAAAAATCTCTCCACATTACAACATTAAAGTACAAATGTAGAAACAGAACAGATGGATCCTCTTTTTGTTCTTATATGATGGAGTTCCACACCTCAGTAGAGGAATAAAATCTTTAAGAAATAAAACAATCACATCTAAAGAACCAATTCCCGCAAAGAAGTGGACACTTTTGAAACTGAAAAATTTGTTCACTATAGTCATTTGTTTACCTAAAATTAAAAACATGAGGTGCGTTTTGGTAAGCTTTCCGAGTCACCCAAATGAAATATTTTGATTGATTAATTTTGAACTGAAGACATAATGTTAAAGTGCCAGTGTAAACATTTTTAATGAGCAAATAAAAAAGTTTTGATTTAGAATCGATGCAGTGAAATATAATCGGAATTTTTTGGTGCATTTTTTAGAACGTTCATTTTGGGACATGATGCTTGAGAGGATTGAACGTAAATTAGGAATGTAAGAAAAAATCAATTAAAAATTTGTAACTTCAAATAATGAAGCAACTGATCATCATCAGATTCTGAATATTTTTCCCCTTTTACTATATAACATATATATTTTTTGAATGAGACGAGCGAATTGGGTAATTATTTAACATTTACTCCGAATTCCTTTGAGAAGCATTTCTGGACAAAAACAAATCAATATCAATATTAAGCAAATTTTTCATGTGAACTTGCTGAAGAGCTCTCTGCTACGAGCTGTGCTTGCTATCAACTAATTCAACACAAACAGAAATGGCATTACTATAATTAGATTTTTGTCATGAAACAATAGTATATTTTTTTCTCTCTTTTATTCTTTTATAGCCCTCCTGAAAGAAATGATTCTGATTCTTCCCCAGAAAAGAAAAGGAAAAGGCCAAGGTGTGTTGTCAGGACACCCGAGTCCAGTCCAAGTACCACTCCAACAAAAACACCAATCAAAAGAAGGCCTGTAAAAGTTCTACCACCACTGCCTGATTTTCCACTGCCACCAGTAAGACCAGAATCTGCCTCCACACCCACAACAAGGTTAAATACTCCACGACAAGAGACACCAGGTCCATCTAGGATCAACAACCCTGTCTCCACACCCATAACAAGGTTAAATACTCCACTACAAGAGACACCAGGTCCATCTAGGATCAACAACACTGTATCTGGTAAGAATTAAGATTCTGTTTAGGCCAAAAAGAATATGTATGTTTCCAGTTACTCGGCTCTTCCTAGTTATACCCCTGCTTCTACCCCCACTTTGAAGAAGAGGGGGTATTCTGTTTTACCCTTGTCCGTCCGTCCATCCGTCCGTAACAAAACACTACATGAGATATGAGTTAAAGCTCTGATATTTTGTATTCAGCTTTATCCTATAGTACCATATGGTGTATACAGATTTTATGCTCCTACATGTAGGTAGTCTACTTCCTGTTTACAGAATACTTAGGTTTTTACACATAATGAACATAAATGCAAAATTTTTGTCACAGTTTCCCAAGCAACTACATGAGATAGAGGTCTGATATTTTGTATACTGCTTTATCCTATAGTATCATATGGAGTATAGCGATTTTATGTTTCTAGGTCAACTACTTCCTGTTAACTGAGTTTTTAAACTTGTATGCGTGGCTTAGATTGGGGAGTGGGGGTATCACTAGTGAGAATAAGCTCACAGATTTACTTGTTTTTTATTCCTACCCTAACTTTTTATCAAATTCAATTCCACTCTCCATTTACTCAAGGTAAAAAAAAAAAATAAAAAAAATTGATACATACCTTCCTACCTAGTTTTGTCAGACATGTAACAGGTAAAACACATATATTTTTGTTTGGTCTTTTGTTTAAGTACTCCTTTTTCTAAGAATCAGGCAGATACCATGAATAGGGTGGCAAATTTTTCAGTCTATCTTGAGTTTGGAAGATATTACCAGTCAAAATTTAGTTACATTGTTTAGTGAAAAGTACAGGAAAATTTCCCGCCATATTTTTTTCCTATATATAACCAGTCAAAAAATATCTAGGCACCAAATACATATTAAAATGTAAAAACTGCATTGGGTTTGTTTTTATGGTAAAATGAATGCATCTATACCCCAAAATCTGAAATTGGAAATTACAGATGTGCCACCCCCTCCCTGCCTGATCTTATGTGGAATAGTACTTAAAAATGCAAAAATTCTAAACAAAGGGAGACAACTCAATGCATTTGTATTTTTAAAATCAAATTTTTTTTTTAATGAAATCAGTGAGAGGTTTAAAAATGTTTAATGCAATCAAATAAAAGAAAAAAAAACAAAAGGTTATTTTCTTAAATACAACATTTCATTTTAAAACTCAGTATTATATGCTTCTCTGGAAGTGGTAATGTTAGAAAATGCAATAATTAAGCTGTACCACGAGCTTAATTTTCCTTCAACCAATTGGTTTTGCATGCTTGATATTCCAACTGTTTAGCTTCTTTTTTCTTTGAAAATTTCATATGTCAATAAGAATATGTGACCCACTAGAAAAAGCATTTTTTTTTCTAATACAAATTGTTTCAATTCATCGTATTATAAATATTTTAAAATTAATATAGCTTGGAAAATATTCAAACACAGGATTTAACTTGGAGAGTGTCACAGGTTACACCTCCCTCATATTAACGTTTGAAGATTTGCATTGAAATGACAATGTAATAAGCACATTTATTTTTTATCATTTTTTTTTTACAGTTGTTGATAGAAAGGTCCTTACTTTACTGGAAGACAACAATGCACAAAATTGTCAAATAATTAAAATGCTAGGTGTAGTACTAAAGAAGCTTGACCAATCTGAGCAAAATAGTGATGCCCTTCTGCCAGATGGGATTCTTCTTCCCATGTTAAGTATGGCAGACTACCAGAGTTTGGAAGAAAAACTGGAGAATGAAGAGATAATGAAGAAAATGGTATGTTAATTATTTTCAATGTACTGTACTATTATCACATTAAAATTTTAAAATTAATTAAAAGAAATCTTTAAAACTAGCCATTCACACAAAATATAAAGGTTGGACTGAAGGTGTCACTATATATGTGGTGATGCTTTAAAGTAATACAGTGCATTACAAATCTGTCAATATTCCTTTTGTTTGTTACAAATTACCTAACTAAGTTGGTTGTATGTGGAAATCTTTCAGCTGAATCTAAAATGGTATCTGGAAAACAAAAAACAAAAAAATTCCCATGCCTTGCATCACTGATGAGCTTCACTTTTAGTTTGACAGAAAGTTAGTAAGCAAGCTAATATAGATATAAAACTTTAATGTAGATTATTATTTAAAAAAACTACTGTAGAGTGTTATGATACTTTCAGACCAACCATCTAGGAACCATAGGTGGAGAAACCACACAAGATTGCACCAGAAGGCTGTTACGATATACCATTTCAAACCAGTCAACCCTTAATTTTAATTGGAAAGGGCAGGGAGACAAAACAGCCATTGGAAATAGCAGACTTGTGGATCTAATAAGAAGTAAGTACAGCTGTCCTTTTCTTTGCAATTTTGAAATTTTTTGCAAAAAAGAAGATTTTGAAATATGAGGGTAATTTTGACTAATTTGTAAAAGAGGTGAGAAAATCCAGAATTCAAAAAAGGTTTGAAGGCCATAACTCCAGTAATTTTTGACTGAAAATTATGAATTTCCAATCAGAAAAGAAGTCGTGGAAGGCGAGACATATAGCGCAAACCGCTCCGGCACCAACACTTTTGAGTTGGAGAAAACATCAAAGCCATAAATTATCCGTCTAAATTTTAAAATTGTGTAAACCCTAAGATTCTTCCTACCCCAGACATAGGTTGATTATCTTAGTAATATTTTGGTTCCACAGTTTGGTATTTTGGGTTTTATTGTTCTATGCTCTTCATATTCATATAATGTTTGGCATTTTCAATATTTTTGGTAGAGCGCCTTTGATGAGTCTTGAATAGACGAAACGCACGTCAGGCGTAGCAAAATTTATTGTCTGGAACTTTGTTGTCATTTGTATTTCGAACACACGTGAAGGTTAGCACTGCTGGAGGAGTTTTAATTCCCCGAGGTTAGCCCGCTCTGGCACAAACACTTTTGAGTTGGAGAAAACATCAAAGCCATAAATTATCCGTCTAAATTTTAAAATTGTGGAAACCCTAAGATTCTTCCTACCCCAGACATAGGTTGATTATCTTAGTAATATTTTGGTTCCACAGTTTGGTATTTTGGGTTTTATTGTTCTATGCTCTTCATATTCATATTATGTTTGGCATTTTCAATATTTTTGGTAGAGCGCCCCTGATGAAAGAAGCAAAGGTGTACCAAAGGGGTAATCAGTATCATAAAACCGTGAAGACAAAGACAAAACCGGCAGACAAAAAATCATCACAACAAAACAAACCACATAACAACATAAAACACACACACACATAACAACAAAACCGCATTCAGCAACGCGAACTCATGTCGAAACGAGAGTGAACTCAGGTGCTCCGGAAGAGTAAGCAGTTCATGCTTGCTATAGCACACACCGCTCCGGCACCAACACTTTTGAGTTGGAGAAAACATCAAAGCCATAAATTATCCGTTTAAATTTTAAAATTGTGTAAACCCTAAGATTCTTCCTACCCCAGACATAGGTTGATTATCTTAGTAATATTTTGGTTCCACAGTTTGGTATTTTGGGTTTTATTGTTCTATGCTCTTCATATTCATATAATGTTTGGCATTTTCAATATTTTTGGAAGAGCGCCTCTGATGAGTCTTGAATAGACGAAACGCACGTCAGGCGTAGCAAAATTTATTGTCTGGAACTTTGTTGTCATTTGTATTTCGAACACACGTGAAGGTTAGCACTGCTGGTGGAGTTTTAATTCCCCGAGGTTAGCCCGCTCTGGCACAAACACTTTTGAGTTGGAGAAAACATCAAAGCCATAAATTATCCGTCTAAATTTTAAAATTGTGGAAACCCTAAGATTCTTCCTACCCCAGACATAGGTTGATTATCTTAGTAATATTTTGGTTCCACAGTTTGGTATTTTGGGTTTTATTGTTCTATGCTCTTCATATTCATATAATGTTTGGCATTTTCAATATTTTTGGTAGAGCGCCCCTGATGAAAGAAGCAAAGGTGTACCAAAGGGGTAATCAGTATCATAAAACCGTGAAGACAAAGACAAAACCGGCAGACAAAAAATCATCACAACAAAACAAACCACATAACAACATAAAACACACACACACATAACAACAAAACCGCATTCAGCAACGCGAACTCATGTCGAAACGAGAGTGAACTCAGGTGCTCCGGAAGAGTAAGCAGTTCCTGCTTGCTATAGCACACACCGCTCCGGCACCAACACTTTTGAGTTGGAGAAAACATCAAAGCCATAAATTATCCGTCTAAATTTTAAAATTGTGTAAACCCTAAGATTCTTCCTACCCCAGACATAGGTTGATTATCTTAGTAATATTTTGGTTCCACAGTTTGGCATTTTGGGTTTTATTGTTCTATGCTCTTCATATTCATATAATGTTTGGCATTTTCAATATTTTTGGTAGAGCGCCTCTGATGAGTCTTGAATAGACGAAACGCGCGTCAGGCGTAGCAAAATTTATTGTCTGGAACTTTGTTGTCATTTGTATTTCGAACACACGTGAAGGTTAGCACTGCTGGTGGAGTTTTAATTTCCCGAGGTTAGCCCGCTCCGGCACCAACACTTTTGAGTTGGAGAAAACATCAAAGCCATAAATTATCCGTCTAAATTTTAAAATTGTCTAAACCCTAAGATTCTTCCTACCCCAGACAAAGGTTGATTATCTTAGTAATATTTTGGTTCCACAGTTTGGTATTTTGGGTTTTATTGTTCTATGCTCTTCATATTCATATAATGTTTGGTATTTTCAATATTTTTGGTAGAGCGCCTCTGATGAGTCTTGAATAGACGAAACGTGCGTCAGGCGTAGCAGAATTTATTGTCTGGAACTTTGTTGACATTTGTATTTCGAACACACGTGAAGGTTAGCACTGCTGGTGGAGTTTTAATTCCCCGAGGTTAGCCCGCTCCGGCACCAACACTTTTGAGTTGGAGAAAACATCAAAGCCATAAATTATCCGTCTAAATTTTAAAATTGTCTAAACCCTAAGATTCTTCCTACCCCAGACATAGGTTGATTATCTTAGTAATATTTTGTTTCCACAGTTTGGTATTTTGGGTTGTATTGTTCTATGCTCTTCATATTCATATGTTTGGCATTTTCAATATTTTTGGTAGAGCGCCTCTGATGAGTCTTGAATAGACGAAACGCGCGTCAGGCGTAGCAAAATTTATTGTCTGGAACTTTGTTGTCATTTGTATTTATTAGAAAAATTTGAAAAATATTTGCAACGCTATATAAACAAACAGGCTACGTTCTGCGATACAAGCGCCACCGCTAAAAAACGGATCATCCCATTTCGTAAGGAGGTTGATTTCATCTGTTGTACTCGCATCTAATTCTCTGATTATCGATTTAAAGTCACTTTTCCATATCGAATAGGACTCAGGCTTATCATTTAATGTTGTCAAGCGTGTCAGTAATATATCTGTTCTGAGAAGAAATTTGGTGAATTTCATCGCATTTGTTTCTATAATTTGCTGGGGCGCTGATGCATTGATGTCTATTTGATTAAATTTCCTGGACACCTCAATGGAACTAAGTCGACCGTTGTTACTTTTAAATTTCATTTTAGATTTGTTTTTGTCTCGCCTGCGAAGCAGAGCGGGACATAGGTGTTACTTTACCGGCGGCGACGGCGGCGTTAACTTTTTGGAAAAGTTTTATGAGCACCTCCATATCTCAAGAACTATAGGTCCTAGGTTGATGAAACTTGGTATGCATATGCCCCAGTAGTAGCTTAGCACAGTTGCATCCCCATCTTTTGACCTTGACCTTGATTTTCCGGTTGAGTGACTTTGACAATTTTCAATACATATAATAGCAATGGAAAAGTTTTGCGAGCACCTCCGTATCTCAAGAACTATAGGTCCTAGGTTGATGAAACTTGGTATGCATATGCCCCAGTAGTAGCTTAGCACAGTTGCATCCCCACCTTTTGACCTTGACCTTGATTTTCCGGTTGAGTGACTTTGACAATTTTCAATACATATAATAGCAATGGAAAAGTTTTGCGAGCACCTCCATATCTCAACAACTATAAATCCTAGGTTAATGAAACTTGGTATGCATATGCCCAAGTAGTAGCTTAGCACAGTTGCATCCCCATCTTTTGACCTTGACCTTGATTTTCTGGTTGAGTGACTTTGACAATTTTCAATACGTATAATAGCAATGAAAAAGTTTTGCGAGCACCTCCATATCTAAAGAACTATAAGTCCTAGGTTAATGAAACTTGGTATGCATATGCCCCAGTTGTAACTTAGCACAGTTACATCCTTATCTTTTGACCTTGACCTTGATTTTCCGGTTGAGTGACTTTGATTATTTTAATTGCATATATTTGTGATATTGAAGTTCTATAAACATTTATTGATCTCAGAAACTGAAAATCCATGTAAATTCAAAATATAGTGGAAGTAAGAAAGAATAATTGTTTCTGATGGTGCCGACAGGCGAGACATACTTCAGTGTTAACTCTTGTGTTTTTGTTTTTGTTGTTACTTCAGGTTCTAAAGATATGCGAGTGGCAGGTTTCAAATTTTCCTGTTTTGAGCTTTCCTGTCTTTCTTTCAATTCTTCAGATATGTCCGTGTCATGTATGTCTCTTACATAGGCTGTTGTTCGATCTTGATGTTTTCGTGATGTAGATTTTCCAGTGATGTTGAAAATTGCATTGAACCTTCTTTGTCAGCAAGTATCTGAGCTTCTGTTTCCAAAACAACTGCTCATTTCTTAAGCGTCAATAGTGACATTTCCGCTTCTATGTCTGCGTTCTCTTTTTAGCTCACCTTGCCGAAGGCAATGTGAGCTTTTGCCATCACTTGGCGTCCGTCGTCCGTCGTTCAACTTTTCAAAAATCTTCTTCTCTGAAACCGCTTGGCCAAATGTTATGAAAATTAGTAGGGTTGTTCTGTAGTATGTCCTCTACAAAACTATCGTTCGAAATTTTGATTCGACAAAAAACATGGCCGCCATGGCTAAAGTAGAACATAGGGGTAAATTGCAGTTTTTTGCAAATTACTCAAAAACCGTAACAGATATCAAAATTCTGGCATTGGGTAAAAGTGATCAGCACCTCAAGATCTACCTGCCCAGAAATTTTCAAGAAGATCCAACAACTGATGTAGGAGTTATTGCCCTTTCTCTGGACTTTTTTCAAAAAAATACTTATTTAGCCCTATATCTTGAAAACTATACAAGATATTTCAAAAATTTAAATTGCATATGACTAAGCACATCAAGATCTACAAAAGTCGTAACAGAGTCAAAGTTGTAGGATCGTTCCTTTAGGAGTTATACCCCTTGGATTGTAAAAATTGACCATTTTCAGTTTTTTGTTCCACTTTTCAAAAATCTTCTTCTCTAAAACTGCTTAGTCAAATGAAATGAAACTGTAGGGTTTTTTAGTAGTATGTGGTCTACAAAATTATCGTTCGAAATTTCGATTCGACAAAAAACATGGCCGCCATGGCTAAAAATAGAACATAAGGGTAAATTGCAGTTTTTTGCGATTTACTCAAAAATGGTAACAGATTTTAAAATTCTATTTGGGTAATAATGATCAGCACACAAAGATCTACCTGCCCTGAAGTTTTGAAGAAGATCTGACAATGGTTGTAGGAGTTATTGCCCTTTTTCTTGTTTTTTTTTCTTTCAAATTTTGCTCTTTTAAGACTTATATCTTGAAAACAATACAAGACATTTGAAAAATTTAAATTGCATATGGTTAAGCACTTAAAGACCTAAAAATTATGTAATGGGGTCAAAGTTGTAAGACCTTTCTTGACAGGAGTTGTTTCCCTTAGAACATTAAAATTGATAATTCCACAGAGTAGCAGTCCTTTGTTTAAATATCCAGCATATAATAATCGAATACAAGGTGAGCGATTCAGGCTCCTTGGAGGTTCAGCGATAGCTTGATGAAGTCAATGCTGCCTGTTTCTTTTTCAATATTGCTTCGTCCTCTTGTCAAAGATGACAAAGGAGCTACATTATTGTAGCTACATATTGCATGGAAGCCTTTAAGGCCGCGGCTCTAGCTTTCTTTTTTGATGCTCCCCTAGTTATAGTGATTATAGTTAGAGTTATAGTTATTTCTTGTTATTGAATCTGAGTGTTTTGTAATACCCTCTTAATGTGTTGTTAAATGTTTGTAATTTATGTTCGCCTATCTCCGTGTTTTGTCTGTTTAGGTAACCGAGATAGTCTGGTCTTAAAGTTTTTTATTAGTTTATGTCATGTAGAATCTCATTCTTAAGTGTTTGTAAAGCACTTAGTTCATTTGATCAAATTGTGTCTATTTTTCTCCGTGGATGTTATTATGCTTCCCAAACTTTTTAAATTTTTGATTGCTATTTCTTGTAATTTTCAAGGAAAAGACTTACGACTGTGATGTGATTGTCGACGTCGTTCCTCTTTCTTAGTTATTGTCCCGTGCGGGGCCCGTATGGCGAATAGGCCCGCAGCAGAGCCTAGCTTGTCGTAAGGGGCGACTAAGGGTTTTGAGATTAAAATAACTTCATTTTTTATTTGTAAAAGTTTCCACAGACTCCATAGATTTCTTACTTCATAAGAACGATCAAACATCTCTTCTTTACTTGGTTTACTTTGGGACTGACTTAAGCTCAATAACTTTCTGTCCCGTGCGGGGCCCGGGGGGCGAATAGGCCCGCAGCAGCGCTAAGCTTGTCGGTAAAAGTCCACTAAAGAGCGCTCAGAAACCTGACATCGGGGTCAGGCCGCTTTGCCCACAAAGCGACTGGGATGTGTGCACCAGGTGGGTGAATGGGGCAGCCCTGACATCGAGAGATACGGGGTCGTCAGGCGATAATGCGGAAAACCTGACCGCAAACCATAGTGGTGCACCGTGTTGGGAAAAATGTCACGTTCCTCGCACGTTAAAGAACCCTGCTGCAGGTCTCGGTAAGAGTAGGACCCATAGGATCCCCATGCAGGAGGCAAAATTTCCCGTCCCTATCCATCACTCCTTTTTCCAGTGGCAATCAAAATTTTATAAAATTAACGTACATCAACAGAGGACTAGACTTCATAAACATTTCTAGTATTTTTATGGATCGTACTATTAAAAGAGTTAATACCACCATATTTTACAAATACTGAACCTCCAATCATATCTTATAAATATAAAAAAACCAACACGTAACATTATTTTTAACTATACGTCCATCACTACAGATGAAGACCTAGACTCGAATATTCCTGTATCATGCGACTGTGCTAATTCCTTGTGGCCATATTGTTACTGGCGACCTAAACGTTGTCGATGACCCAGAGGTTATTAAATTCTTGAAAAAGGGACCAAAATTCAGACCTCCTTCGAAAATTAATTGGAATTCTTGTTTTGATTGTATAAAAACTGCCCTTCAATCGTACTGTAAAACCTGGATTAGACGAGAAGGAGCAGATTCCAAATCTTTAGACAAGTTTAAGAATAAATTCATATCCATTGTAAAATTACGAATAAGCCATTTTCAAAACACCTTTGTAGAATATCGACCCCAAACTTATATAAACAGAACTAAATCAAAACTACAATTATTAGGTTCACGATATGTTTTTGTTCCTGCGGATAAAGCGGCTAACAATGTTGTTGTGGTATGTCGTAAATATTATCTGGATGTTTTAATGCATGAAATTAAAGGCTCATGTACTTTCGTTCCCGTGAAAGCTACAGAAACCAGTATTATTGACGATCATGTCATAGCAACCACAGCACTTCGAGCAGCCCCTACATACAATAAATTACCTACTATTTACTGGATACCTAAATTACACAAAAACCCATATAAATCCCGTTTTATTTCTGCATCAAGTAAATGTTCCTAAACCAATATTTCTAAAGTCTTGTCTCTTGCTTTAACTACAGTGAAAGTACTGTGATAAAATTTTCGAAAATAGTGGAATAAATCATTTTTGGAGTGTTAAAAATTCTCTTGATGTTTTAGACAAACTTCGGGCATTTGAAAATACTTTTCAATCCGTAGACAGCTATGACTTTTCCACTTTATATACTAATCTACCTCACAATCTTATCAAAAAGAAATTTGAATATTTAATTAAATGGTGCTTTGACAAATCTAAAAGTGACTACATCTGTTCTAAAGTGTCACAAGTATTTAGTAAATCGTTTTTGTCTCGCCTGCGACGAATAGTCGCGGAAGGCGAGACATAGGTATTACTTTCCGGCGACGGCGGCGGCGACGGCGGCGGCGGCGACGGCGGCGGCGTAAACTTTTTTGTAAGACTTTTGTGGACAATGAATTGCTTGAAAAGTATAATAGCTAGGCATCTGATATTTGGTATACAGACAGTTCAGGTTATGGTCTACGCAACTGTCACCATGCCGTTTGACCCTGACCCCATTTTCACGCTCCAGTGACTCTGTGAACTTAGGTTTTTTTTCAGGCCGTAAACTTTTTTGTAAGACTTTTGTGGACGATGAATTGCTTGAAAAGTATAATAGCTAGGCATCTGATATTTGGTATACAGACAGTTCAGGTTATGGTCTATGCAACTGTCACCATGCCGTTTGACCCTGACCCCATTTTCACGCTCCAGTGACTCTGTGAACTTAGGTCTTTTTTCAGGCCGTAAACTTTTTTGTAAGACTTTTGTGGACGATGAATTGCTTGAAAAGTATAATAGCTAGGCATCTGATATTTCGAATACAGACAGTTCAGGTTATGGTCTACGCAACTGTCCCCATGCCGTTTGACCCTGACCCCATTTTCACGCTCCAGTGACTCTGTGAACTTAGGTCTTTTTTCAGGCCATAAACTTTTTTGTAAGACTTTTGTGGACGATGAATTGCTTGAAAAGTATAATAGCTAGGCATCTGATATTTAGTATACAGACAGTTTAGGTTATGGTCCATGCAACTGTCACCATGCTGTGTGACCCTGACCCCATTTTCACGCTCCAGTGACTCTGTGAACTTAGGTGTTTTTCAGGCCAAAAAACTTTTTTGTAAGACTTTTATGGAAGATGAATTGCTTGAAAAGTATAATAGCTAGGCATCTGATATTGGGTAAACAGACAGTTGCAGTTAAGGACAACGCAACTGTCACCATGCCATGTGACCATGACCCCATTTTTATGCTCCAGTGACTCTGTGAACTTAGGTCTTTTTTCAGACAGAAAACTTTTTGTAATACTTGTGTGGATAATGGATTGCTTGAATAGTATAATAACTAGGCATCTGTTATTAGGTATACTGACACTTTTTGTGTTTATATCAAGAAATGAAAGCTTAGGTAGTTGATTTTAGTGATGGTGCCGGCAGGCGAGACATACTTTTAGTGGCCACACTTGTTTAGTAACGAAACCCACAAATGTTATGTTAATTTGACCGACATAGAAGTTATTACTGCATTAAACTTTCTTTTAGATAATATTTACATCCGGTTCGGTAAACAAATATATCGCCAAGTCATTGGTATTCCAATGGGAACCAATTGTGCTCCACTCATGGCTGATCTGTTTTAATATTGTTACGAATCACAGTTTATGGCCAAGCTACAAAAAGACCCAAACAAAAACCACCTTATCGAAACTTTTAACAATACATATAGGTACTTAGATGACATACTTGCTCTAAACAACCCCACATTCTCAAATTTTATAAATAATATATATCCTAAAGAATTAACCCTAAATAAAGCCAACTCAACCGACAGTAGATGTCCATTTCTAGATTTGGACTTAAGCATTATCAATGGTAGATTACACACTAAAGTATATGATAAACGGGGTGACTTTTCATTCCCAAAAGTTGATTTTCCGTTTCTTGAAGGAGACGTACCATTAGCTCCAGCTTACGGGGTATACATTTCACAATTAGTCAGGTATGCTCGCATTTGCAGTGATGTGTCTGATTTTAATGATAAAAACCGTTTTATTACAGAAAAATTGCTAAAACAAGGTTACCGTTACCACAAATTAGTCAAATCTTTTACAAAATTTGCACATAAATATGGACATCTCATCGAAAAATTTGATTGTACACGTAGATTTCTGATTGTTAAAGGAATATCTCATCCTGAATTTTATAGCAATGTAGTTTTTAAAGCACAAAAATTCAAAAACAACCTTATGGAAATTAAAAACTGGCTTAAAAACCATTTGAAAAAAGGATACGAATTCAACGTTTTAGCAAAATCCTTGCATTTGGTATGTTTTGGCAGAAATATTGATAGCTTTATTGTAACTTTAAAACGTTAAATTTTCACTTTATCCACTGTATTATTTATAAGCACCACAGCGATCAAGTATGTCGGTTCTGTATGGTGATGCAACTCTTGATCATTCATTGTTTTGACGTGGGGTGTCGGATTTAGAACTGATGTATTTGATTCTTTTACATCAATCGATAAATGTTTCTCAGCTAGTTGTCAGTAACTTCGAGTCTTCTCAAGAGAGTTCCTCCTTGTCTTGTTGTTTTCGTACAGTATTTTGTCTTAGGTTCTCTCTTGTTGAATTGAACTTTTGTCGATTGAGTTTTACAGTGTTTTTTATATGTATGCTTTGTGCAAGCTTATCAATAGGGGGAAGGTTGGATTTAAAAAACTAGTTTAACCCCGCCACATTTTATATGTGCCTGTCCTAAGCCAGGAAACTTTGCCAAAGCCTTTGTTTGTCCTTGTCATTCTATGTTAACTGTTTTATGTCAAGAATTGAGTCTTTCCTTGATGATTTAGGGATTGGTTTTGATACTTTTGTATTGTATTATAAGTCTTGGGCCAATGTAAGACGGTAAGCAGTGACCTATGGTCATGTTGAAGACTGCTTGCTGTTTTCCGTTGTGATTTTTTGAATTGCTGTTTGTTTATGTTTGTTGTGTCGCGTACACTTATTCCACATCTCAATATCGTATATCTCCTACCCGATTGGCCTTGTGTCCCCATTTCCTCCACTTCATCATTTCATGTTCATTGCATCACCTCTTTCATGTTCATCTCCCGGATATAGCCGAAATCGCGCTGCTTGGGAGTAAAGCAATAACTAACTAACTAACAATAACTTTCTTTAAACAAATCTTTTTCTTGCCAAGTCTTAATTTGTTCATGTGTCCAGGTATTCAACCAGTTTGGACTTGCGTCTTCAGAATTTTCAGAAATTTAAACAAGAAATAAAGTTAGATCTGTCTGAACACTTTCAGATTCTGAATTAACTGTTTAATCCAGACTTATTGAGGAACAAATACATGTATTTTCTGTGTTAACATTTATTTTGTCTATACACTGCGGGCATTTATCACTCTTACACAGCCGATATGGTTTCCTGGGAAGGGCATCTGTATTGTAATGCTGACTCCTCCTCTGGTGTTCTATTACATATTGATATGTATTCAGAACAGAGATCCATCTGGCTACCATACCTTCTGGGTTTTTAAAATTTTTAAAGCCATATAAGAGAAGCATGATCTGTTCTAATCTTAAATTTTTGCCCTAGCAAATAGTGTCTGAAATGTTAAACAAAAGTTACTACTGCTTAAAGTTCCCTATAAGTAGTACAATATTTTCTTTGTGAGTCACTTAGCATTTTGCTTGCGTAAGCAATAACCTTTTCTTGACCATCAATAAAACAGCACTAATTCCATGACCACTAGCATCAGTATCTAATATCATGAGACTATCTTCTGAAGGATAACTCAAAATTGGAGCAGATACTAATTTCTGTTTTAAAGTTTCAAAAGCCTCCTGACATTCACTTGATCAATTTAATTTAACTCCCTTTTTAGTTAAATTAGTGAGGGGGGAAGCGGTTTCTGAAAAATCTAGGATAAACCTATAATACCCTGCTAAGCCTAGCAAACTTCTTACTTCATTTACATTTGTAGGAACTGGCCAATTTTGAATTGCCTCAATTTAAGAGGGGTCACAGGAAATGCCTTCTTCTGATACAACATGTCCAAGAAACAAAACTTCATGTTGAAATAAAGAACATTTTTAAATTTTAACTTAAGGTTGGGTTGCCAAAATCGTTCGAACACAAATTCTTAATTTTCCAAAGCTTTGTCAGTCAAAGGAGTAGGGGCATTAAAGCCCTTATTTGGCCCCAAAAATTTGTACACATTTTAGAACATTTGTCAAAATAAAAACTATGGTGCTTATATGAATGCTAAGATATAGAGTTAATATTTCCAAAAGGATTTTTTCGCATAAATGGTTTGGCTGAGGCATAGCAGATCCTCAAACTTCGGTCAAATAACTAAACTGGTCGTTTTTTTATGTATATTAACACATTTAGAGGTAGTATTTGCTTGAATCAAAAGGGTCCACACCCATGTTCAAAAAAGATATTTTCAGAAAAGATGCATAATAATCAGACACATGCTCAATTATAATATTTTGTTTGAACATGGGTGTGCTCACTATCTACCAGAACAGAATATGTGTCAAAAGGGCCAGAAAATCACATTTTCAAGTGTTTTAGCCAATTTTGATCAACTTTGACGTCACCATGACATCACAATGACATTGAAAAGGTCAAAATTTGTCATGTTTCTTTAAGTTCATTTACTTCTGTTTAAATCTACACCAAAAACAATTGATTCTGAGTAACTCAAATTTTGGGGCCAAATACTGGCCTTAGTGCCCCTACTCCTTTGGTTGCCAAATCAAGAGCCCACAAGGAACAAAAGGATTATGCTTGTACATCAAGACATACACAATGAACCAAAATAATGACTGACATTACCATGTACAGTTCAAATTCGATTTAAAATGACTGAAATGAACTTTGATTTACCACTAATTATCTGTAAAGTGCTGATTTTATTTGATGCAATATCTTCAGTAATTATCAATTTCTGTATTTTTACTGTTTTTAATTGTCCTTAACTGTAGCAGATGATGTCAGTTTATATCAGTCAATTTTGTGATCTGTAACAAACCATGACAGTCATTTTAAATATTTACCTTGATTTAAAATCACTGATGTGGTTTGTTACTGTCATTGTCAGTCATTAACAGAACTTTACCTTGATTTAAAATGACTGACAGGGATTAGTGGGTCATACATCTTCAGTCAATGTCAGTCATCATGGTAAAGTTCTGTTAATGACTGACAATGACAGTAACAAACCACATCAGTGATTTTAAATCAAGGTAAATATTTAAAATAACTGTCGTGATTTGATACAGATCACAAAATTAACTGATATTAACTGACATCGTCTGCTTCAGTAAAGGACAATTTAAAACAGTAAAAATACAGAAATTGATAATTACTGAAGATATTGCATAAAATAAAATCAGTATTTTACAGATAAATTGTGGTAAAGTACAGGTCATATCAGTCATATTAAATCGAATTTGAACTGTGTATGGTAATGTCAGTCCTTATTTTGGTTCATAGTGATACTGAAAGACAATTTTTTTTAGGGCCCTCTCAGCAAAAAAAAAAATACAAACAATTACATAAGTGTGTTCGAAATCTCAATTTCCATAAAATATACATATGCAGCATGCGCACTGAGATATTTATCAAACAACAGAACATTACTGTAGTATTTATATTTTGAGTACGGTATTTACTTTTATTGTTTCCAAAATCCAATTCTCAGAATCTGAAATTTTCTGGTTAGTTATTGCTTTACTCCCAAGCAGCACGATTTCGGCTATATCCGGGAGATGAACATGAAAGTGGTGATACAATGAACATGATATGATGATGAAGTGGAGGAAATGGGGACACAAGGCCAATCGGGTAGGGGAGTTTTGACTGCCACTGGAAAAAGGAGTGATGGGTAGGGACGCGAAATTTGGCCTCCTGCATGGGGATCCTACGGGTCCTACTCTTAACGAAACATGCAGCAGGCTTCTTTAACGTGCAAAGAACGTGATATTTTTCCCAACACGGTGCACTACTATGGTATGCGGTAAGGTTTTCTGCTTTATCGCCTGACGACTCCGCATCCCTCGATGTCAGGGCTGCCCCATTCAACCACATGGGGCACACATCCCAGTGGACTTTTACCGACAAGAATATAAAATTTATGCCAAAAAGACACAACCCACATCTTAAATACTTTTATAATAAATATTCAAAAGCTAGCTAAATTTAACTGCATGTAAATCGCTGTTCTGGATTATCTGCATCAGACACGATATTTTGTTAACCTTTAGGTGAACACCTATGATAAATCATGCATCAATCGCACTCAGACAATGTCATAGGTGACTTCTAACTTTCTTCAATGAAATATGTGTTGTCTACAACCCCCCCCCCTTTTCCCCAAAGTTAAGGTATAATAAAAGTGTCCATAGGGCAGTCTGATACGTTTTGTAAAATCTTATCATCTTAGATGAAAATCAAAATAAATAAATCATGTTTTATTGCTTATGGGTGGCAGGTAACTGGTTTATCACATGTCACTAAGTGTAAATATAAGTATGCATGTAGCCATGTAGCAATGTGCAAAGAAGGCATTGATTAAGGCAACATATACAGAACTTTTACACAGATTTATACATAAATTCATTTGAATATGTTACATTCAACGAATGCAAGCTGCAAATGTTGAACTATCAGCATTTTGTTCCAACCGTCGAGGGAAACAAGTGCTTGTTTTGATCTGTTTACATCTTTCATCCTTGTTGGCAAGTACTAAAATGACGTCGATTGATAAAGGAACGTTTCCGATTAGCTGACGTCGACAGGTGGGCGAAGCAAAACGCCGTAATGTGAGTGAGTGAGTGAGTTGGTGTTTTACGCCCGTGCAACGCTATATAGGTTATTTACAGGCGATGAACATGAAGAGGGTGATAAAATGAACATGAAATGATGATGATAAATGAAATATGGGGATGGGGTGGGAAACAAAGGAACGGTAAATTTTGAAGAACCACAGGAAAAGGGGAGAGGTGGGTAGGGGCGGAAAATTTAGCCTATGTGGTGCACTACTTGGCGGTCCACAAAGGGGTCTTTTACGTGCATGAAGCGTGGCACTCTCCACACATGTTGGCCCACTATGGTCGGCGGTCAGGGTTTCCGTATTATAGACCTGACAACCCCCGCGGACAAGGGCCACCCTATTCAGTCACCTAGGGTACACACTTGGTCGCTCTGTGGGCTGAGCACTGACCCGACGTCAGAATCCCAAGACCCTTAGTCGCCTCTTACGACAAGCTAGGCTCTGCCGCGGCGGGCCTATTCGCCACCCGGGCCCCGCACGGGAGCAAAACGCCGTTTTTTTTTTCAAAACGCCGTAAAAAGTGTTGCCTCCCCCTTACGCCAAAAATCTAGAAAGCTGCCTAAACATCGCTGCGTGCGTCTTTAATGTCATCAGTGATGTGGGCACGCATACTGTCCGTCACCAACAGGGCGCTCTTGCGGTTGAAAAAAAAAATCGGAACGCTTAGAGTAGCATTCTCTCAACCAGGCCTTCATAATGTCGCCGTCCATCCAGCCCTTCTCGTTCACCTTAATGACAACACCTTTTGGAAACTTGTCTTAGGGCATGGTCTTCCTCTTAAAATCAGCATAGGAGGTAGTAGTTTGCTGGATGCTGTGCAGGAGAGGACGCATGTAAAACTGGATTCTCGTGGCCAATGGTCTTAATGCTGATGGTCTTAGTGCCGGCTTTCTCAACTGACTTCCCAATGGGTAGATCGAATGTAAGTGGGACTTCGTCCATATTGATGATTTGGTCTGCGTTAATGCTGTACTCTCTAATTTTGGTGTAGCAGTATTGGAGGAAAATCGAAATCTGCTGGAAGCGACTGGCAAACAGTGGTTCTTGCTCTGATTGACATCTGTTTCCTTCTCATAAATCTCAGACAAAAGGAAGGTCCGCCTTGAAAATGAGCTCAGCCCAAATCTTTAGCAATGGTGATGGCTTTCAGTCTGATCTGGACTGTGCTGACCCCTCTGTGTGTTGCCCTCTGCTCTAGCACCCACGTCTCAACTTGGTCTTCAAGGACTGGCTGTGTTGGTCTTCCTGGTCAGTCTAAGTGTGTCTTCTTGATTTTCTTTGCTCTTATAGCTGAAATGGAAATTACTTTTTTTTTAAATAATGATATACAACTTTAAATAAATTAACCATTTTTATACCTATTTTGGTGTTGTATTACAAACAATAAAAAAACAGCACTTTTTACCCGCAAATGACTCACTAGTAAGCCGTAAATAGTCTGAAATGGCCAAACAAGATACTTTTTATGATGAGTCTTGAATAGACGAAACGCGCGTCAGGCGTAGCAAAATTTATTGTCTGGAACTTTGTTGTCATTTGTATTTCGAACACACGTGAAGGTTAGCACTGCTGGTGGAGTGTAAATTCCCCGAGGTTAGCCCACACACATAACAAAACCGCATTCAGCAACGCGAACTCATGTCGAAACGAGAGTGAACTCAGGTGCTCCGGAAGAGTAAGCAGTTCCTGCTTGCTATAGCACACACCGCTCCGGCACCAACACTTTTGAGTTGGAGAATACATCAAAGCTTAAAATCATCCGTCTAAATTTCAAAATTATCTAAACCCTAAGGTTCTTCCTACCCCAGACATAGGTTGAATATCTTAGTAATTATTTGGTTCCCCTGTTTGGTAGTTTTGGTTATACCGTTCTATGCTCTTCATATTCATACAGTGTTTGGCATTTTCAATATTTTTGGTAGAGCGCCTCTGATGAGTCTTGAATAGACGAAACGCGCGTCAGGCGTAGCAAAATTTATTGTCTGGAACTTTGTTGTCATTTGTATTTAACTGAACAAATCTTTTCCGATTCTCGTTCAGATAATTTAAGATATCCAGTTTATATTCAGATCAATCATCATTACAGTCGGTTCAGATCTGTTCAGACAAATTCAGTTTGTTCAGACTTCAGGGTTTCCGTATTATAGACCTGACAACCCCCTATCGTACGTTAATTAGTGTTAAGATCTGTCAAGACTACATCAGTAATTATCGGATCGATAACATTTAATTGAATTTAGATTCGTTTAGACCGTGTTAAGATGTGTTAAGATAATAAGAGTTACATCCCTTTGTACTATCAAGACAACCTTTAGTGATTCGAATAATTCAAGTCATATCCGTCTTTGCATACTTCTGTAAACAAGAAGCGACTACAGGGAGGGAAATAAAACGACTGAATTATTCAGGTTAGGTCTACAGATTTCGGGCATTTATA
Source organism: Arcuatula senhousia (assembly GCA_963971305.1). NCBI lineage: Eukaryota > Metazoa > Mollusca > Bivalvia > Mytilida > Mytilidae > Arcuatula > Arcuatula senhousia. Next base: position 58,245,015 of record OZ020306.1, read on the forward strand.
TTTATAAGATTCTTCGATGACTTTCATTTTAAATTTGGTCATTACTTGTTACTTTAGTGGGTGGAGCCGTGCGTGATGTCAGCTTAAATTTAATGTAATGAAATCCTCGCTATCTTACGCGAGTTAAATTATATTTATACTTTTTATTGCGAATGTTGATTATAATTATATTAAATGCATGCATGCGTCTTTGAACAACTAGAACGTAAACGATTCCTATCATTAGAAATTTAAATCATATTGCTTGATTTTTGTCTCGCCTGCGAAGCAGAGCGGGACATAGGTGTTACTTTACCGGCGGCGGCGGCGGCGGCGGTGGCGGCGGCGACGGCGGCGTTAACTTTTTGAAACAGTTTTATGAGCACCTCCATATCTCAAGAACTATAAGTCCTAGGTTAATGAAACTTGGTATGCATATGCCCCAGTAGTAGCTTAGCACAGTTGCATCCCCATCTTTTGACCTTGACCTTGATTTTCCGGTTGAGTGACTTTGACAATTTTCAATACATATAATAGCAATGGAAAAGTTTTGTGAGCACCTTCATATCTCAAGAACTATAGGTCCTAGGTTGATGAAACTTGGTATGCATATGCCCCAGTAGTAGCTTAGCACAGTTGCATCCCCATCTTTTGACCTTGATTTTCCGGTTGAGTGACTTCGACAATTTTCAATACATATAATAGCAATGGAAAAGTTTTGCGAGCACCTCCATATCTCAAGAACTATAGGTCCTAGGCTGATGAAACTTGGTATGCATATGCCCCAGTAGTAGCTAAGCACAGTTGCATCCCCATCTTTTGACCTTGACCTTGATTTTTTGGTTGAGTGACTTTGACAATTTTCAATACCATCCCGTGCGGGGCCCGGGTGGCGAATAGGCCCGCAGCAGAGCCTAGCTTGTCGTAAGAGGCGACTAAGGGTCTTGGGATTCTGACGTCGGGTCAGTGCTCAGCCCACAGAGCGACCAAGTGTGTACCCTAGGTGGCTGAATAGGGTGGCCCTCGTCCGCGGGGGTTGTCAGGTCTATAATACGGAAACCCTGACCGCCGACCATAGTGGGCCAACGTGTGTGGAGAGTGCCACGCTCCATGCACGTAAAAGACCCCTTTGTGGACCGCCAAGTAGTGCACCACATAGGCTAAATTTTCCGCCCCTACCCACCTCTCCCCTTTTTCCTGTGGTTCTTCAGGGTTTGCCGGTCCGTTGTTTCCCACCCCATCCCCATATTTCATTTATCATCATCATTTCATGTTCATTTTGTCATCCTTTCCCAAATTTGGTATTTTTGGTTTTACTGTTCTATGCTCTTCATATTCATATAGTGTTTGGCATTTTCAATATTTTTGGTCGAGCGCCTCTGATGAGTCTTGAATAGACGAAACGCGCGTCAGGCGTAGCAAAATTTATTGTCTGGAACTTTGTTGTCATTTGTATTTCGAACACACGTGAAGGTTAGCACTGCTGGTGGAGTTTTAATTCCCCGAGGTTAGCCCGCTCCGGCACCAACACTTTTGAGTTGGAGAAAACATCAAAGCTTTAAATTATCCGTCTAAATTTCAAAATTGTCTAAATCCTAAGGTTCTTCCTACCCCAGTCATAGGTTGATTATCTTAGTAATAACTTGGTTCCCAAATTTGGTATTTTTGGTTTTACTGTTCTATGCTCTTCATATTCATATAGTGGTTGGCATTTTCAATATTTTTGGTCGAGCGCCTCTGATGAGTCTTGAATAGACGAAACGCGCGTCAGGCGTAGCAAAATTTATTGTCTGGAACTTTGTTGTCATTTGTATTTCGAACACACGTGAAGGTTAGCACTGCTGGTGGAGTTTTAATTCCCCGAGGTTAGCCCGCTCCGGCACCAACACTTTTGAGTTGGAGAAAACATCAAAGCTTTAAATTATCCGTCTAAATTTCAAAATTGTCTAAATCCTAAGGTTCTTCCTACCCCAGACATAGGTTGATTATCTTAGTAATAACTTGGTTCCCAAATTTGGTATTTTTGGTTTTACTGTTCTATGCTCTTCATATTCATATAGTGTTTGGCATTTTCAATATTTTTGGTCGAGCGCCTCTGATGAGTCTTGAATAGACGAAACGCGCGTCAGGCGTAGCAAAATTTATTGTCTGGAACTTTGTTGTCATTTGTATTTCACGTTCATCGCCTGTAAATAACCTATAAAGCGTTGCACGGGCGTAAAACACCAACTCACTCACTCACTCATTTTCAATACCTATAATAGCAATGGAAAGTTTTGCGAGCACCTCCATATCTCAAGAACTATAGGTCCTAGGTTGATGAAACTTTGTATGCATATGCCCCAGTAGTAGCTTAGCACAGTTGCATCCCCATCTTTTGACCTTGACCTTGGTTTTCTGGTTGAGTGACTTTGATTATTTAGTGAATGTATTTGCAATGTGTAAGTTCTATAAACATCGTTTGATCTCAGAAACTGAAAATCCATGTAAATTCAAAATATAGTGGAAGAAAGAAAGAATAATTGTTTCTGATGGTGCCGGCAGGCGAGACATACTTTAGTGTTAACTCTTGTTAAAGTCGGTTCTTGTTTCTTGTCAATGCACCCGGGTGGCGAATAGGCCCGCAGCAGAAGCTAGCTTGTCGTAAGAGGCGACTAAGGGTCTTCGGATTCTGACGTCGGGTCAGTGCTCAGCCCACAGAGCGACCAAGTGTGTACCCTAGGTGGCTGAATAGGGTGGCTCTCGTCCGCGGAGGTTGTCAGGTCTATAATACAGAAACCCTGACCGCCGACCATAGTGGGCCAACGTGTGTGGAGAGTGCCACGCTTCATGCACGTAAAAGACCCCTTTGTGGACCGCCAAGTAGTGCACCACATAGGCTAAATTTTCCGCCCCTACCCACCTCTCCCCACCCGTGCGGGTACCGGTTGGCGAATAGGCCCGCAGCAGCGCTAAGCTTGTCGGTAAAAGTCCACTAAAGAGCGCTCAGAAACCTGACATCGGGTCCAGCCGCTTTGCCCACAAAGCGACTGAGATGTGTGTCTCAGGTGGTTGAATGGGACAGCCTTGACATCGAGAGATGCGGGGTCGTCAGGCGATAATGCGGAGAACCTGACCGCAAACCATAGTGGTGTACCGTTTAGGGAAAAATGTCACGTTCCTCGCACGTTAAAGAACCCTGCTGCAGGTCTCGGTAAGAGCAGGACCCGTAGGATCCCCATGCGGGAGGCAAAATTCCCCGTCCCTACCCATCTCTCCTTTTCCAGTGGCATTCAAAATTCTCCTACCCGTTTGGCCTTGTGTCTCCATTTCCTCCACTTCATCATCATTTCATGTTCATTGCATCACCACTTGCATGTTCATCTCCCGGATATAGCCGAAATCGTGCTGCTTGGGAGTAAAGCAATAACTAACTAAGTAACTAACCCACCTCTCCCCTGTTTCTGTGGTTCTTCAAAACTATCGGTCCCACCCTTATATTTCATTCATCATCATTTCATGTACATTTTATCACCCCTTTCATGTTCATCGCCTGTAAATAACCTATATAGCGTTGCACGGGCGTAAAACCCCAACTCACTCACTCACTCACTCACTCGTGTCAATGCATGTGCGCTAATGAAATCATTTGACTTAAAAAATCTTAACACAAAGTTGTAGAACGTCAACTTTATGTTTTATTTTATTTCGTGACCTTCTGTTAAAGACCGGCTTGGATTTTAATATAAATGCTATAGATGTTGTTTATATACCATAACTAACCCTAACCCTATCTTCTGTGAATATACAAACAGGAGTATCCAACATAAACGCAACAGGCAGTGGTGGTCGTGTGTTACTCTATAATTACCGGTACACTAATTAACCGACTGTAAACAGGTAAACCAAAGAACATGTTGGGATGCAAGAACATTAAATGTCAACACGCTATGCCGCTTCCGCCACTGAGGTACATCCTTGATCTTTTGAAAATTGCACTAGAAAACAAATTCACCTTTAATAATAAATTTTACAAAACAACAACAGGGGTTCTGATGGGAAACAGTTTATCACCAAAATTGATCTTCGAGTATATGAAGTTATGATTCAAATTATTGATTCATATGACAACAGTCATAAAATAAATAACTTCTATCAGTTTAGAGATGACTCCTTTTTCACGTTCACAAATGGAACACGGGAAGAAATTGAAAAATTTTTCAGACATGCTAATAATTTTCATCCTCTGCTAAAATTTACGTATGAAATATCAAATGAAAGGATGCAGTTTCTAGATATCCTCATGTTTAAAGGTCCCAGGTTTAATGAAACTGGAATATTAGACCTAACTACCTTTCACAAAGAAACAGAAAACTATCAATATTTAGACCGGTCATCTTGTCATCCAACGTCCACATTTAATGGACTGATCAAAGGGGAACTACTACGTTTTGAAAGATAACAACTTAAAATAAATTAACAATTTTTGTCTCGCCTGCGACACTTTTTAAACTTATGACAAATTTATGATATGATGTATATTGTATAAGTTTAAAAAATACATATTCTAAAATGATTATATATTATGTATTGTTTTACCCTTGTCTATCCATCTGTATGTGTAACCCAAAAAAAAAAAAATCGTCCATCCCCGTAGCCTGTATATAAATATTTCAAGAAGTTACCTCTTTTACTTTTGTCAATTCATATAAAGGTATTCGTATACAAAATTTCTAGACAACTACACCCTACAGAATCTTGATATGTTGAATTAACGTGCTTGTTCCTAAAGCTATATTATAATGGGTTTATTTATGAGATGGTTATAAATATTTATATTTCAATTTATATTTTTTGCATTGCAGAAAGGTAGTATAGTATCATGGCGGACAGAAGATATTGTCCCAGTAGGAAAATATGAGGTAAACATTTTGAGTTTTACTGATGATATCAATTATGAAATATTTAAGACTAAACCAGAAAGCATGAACAACAAAGACCGCATTATAAAGAAACAAACAACACAAAAGTAAAAAAAAATCTGAACAATAGTCAAGTCATAACAATAATGAGCTCAGGTGCTCTGAAAGACTAAGCTGTTTTTGTTACTAATGGAAGTTACTTGTTAAAAAATAGCATACATATATCTAATATATTATACATATTACAAATACTCTGTCTTCAAATATTTATAGTTTATAAGCATGACTAAAATAATTTTCCTTCCGTTTTCTAAAGATTATTGAAGATGGCCCTTATGTTGTTAAATTGTTAAGAGACAGTGTCGTAAATGTGAAGATCTGGCCTGACATGGTGGACACAAGTGTTGTAGAGAGGAGTGATATAAAGCAGAGACTGGCATTTCCATCATTTAGCAGAGGGAGACTGTTTTTTCCAGATATATACTGATTTACTTGTTGTATACATGTACTTGTTATAAATGCTTGATATTTGTTACATTTTTGTTGACAATTAGATCAATTGTTTTATAAAACAGTGGTGGATCCAGGAAAAAACAGGAATTATATGAAATAAATAAACAGGAGACCATAACAAAAATGTTATTAACTCAAAAACTACTATTATTTTTCATAATTGTATGACGATTTTAAAAAAAATTAATTCCTCATCGCTTGAGGACCTTACATAGGAAATCCACAATTCAAAGTGTTGAATGAAATGAAATGAAATAATAAACAAAATACATCTAATGAAAGATGCAATTTTATCAGCAAATCTTCCGTCTGGGGCGAATTTCAGTATTAATAGAAGAAAACAAAATTAAGAATCCCAAGACCCTTAGTCGCCTCTAACGACAAGATAAGCGCTGTTGCGGATCTATTCGCCACCGGGGCCACGCACGGGACAAGGGGTTAAGGAAGTGTCATGGAACTCATAGAATTGTTAGTACAAATATATCATGGGCTTTTTAGGGATGTCAGTATCCGAGCATAGGACTAGGTTAGTTATTTATTGCTTTACTCTCAAGCAGCACGATTTCGGCTATATCCAGGAGATGAAAATGAAAGGTGATACAATGAACATGAAATGACGATGAAGTAGAAAAAAATGAGGACACAAGGCAAATCGGGTAGGAGAGTTTTGACCGCGACTGGAAAAAGGAGTGATGGGTAGGGACGGGGAATTTAGCCTCCTGCATGGGGATCCTACGGGTCCTACTCTTACCGAGAACTGCAGCAGGGTTCTTTAACGTGCGAGGAACGTGACATTTCTCCCAACACGGTGCACCACTTAGGTTTGCGGTCAGGTTTTCCGCATTTCGCCAGACGACCCCGCATAACTGGATTTCAGGGCTGCCCCATTCAACCACCTGAGGCACACATCCCAGTCGCTGTGTGGGCAAAGCGGCCTGACCCGATGTCCGGTTTCTGACATTTAATAAATAACTACCAAACTGCTAAAGTTCACTAAAATTAAAAAAAAAATAAAATGCCTCATTTGAGAACTTCTAAACTAACTTGAAAATAACTCTGAACTTGTCTTCTTTACATGAAATTATATGTAGATTTGTTTATTTATTATACTTAGTTTTTGTTTTTTATATTTTTATACATGTAGTTATTTTTTTTGGTTTTTTTTAAATATTTTTATACATGAAGTCAGTTGTGTTTTTGAAAATGTCTCATAGTTAGTTTTATACTGTTAAATTTTGTATCATTGCAGATTGGGAAGACTAATTTTCCAAGTGGCCATTTTTACTATTTTTATTGAAATTCAACAATTTTAAGGGACAATTGTTTGACTATCATACATTATTTTGAAATGCTGGGTAAATATTTAAATAAAAAAGGACTACTTTCAATGCCAGGCCAGTGGACCCTTGTCTTCCCAACCACCGCTTTGATGTCAACCAGTTCGTGTACACCTGTCTCCATCTTGTTAAAAGTAAAAAAATAACTGCCATTATCTGCTTACATTTCTTTTCTTCATTGTCATAGAGATTTTCCACAAGTTATATACACACAATTCTGTTCATTTTCCTTACTTGCAAAATTTATCTTCTTCATTTTTCTGTTAATTAAATTTGACAATACCTGTCTAAATACGTTTTATATACATGTATCTTTTACATGTACATCAAAATAGCAGTTCAGAGCAGACATCTTGCTGTGATAAATCAGCAACGTTTCTACTGTGGATTCATTTATTTTTTTTAAAGAAGACAAGCATCGTGTCAGGGGTTACCTGGCGATACAACACTCCAGAATTACATCCACGCGTTTGACCCATGAGCCATCGCCATCAGTAGAACATAAATGACAATAAGTAAATAATTTCAAATAAAGCAAAATTGAAGTTATAAATACAATGAGATGGTGCTCTACAGGGCTTGGCGTGACCAGCCGGTTGATCAGACAGAGCCGAATCTGACCGCCTGTCTAAGAGAAGTATTGAGAAAATAAATGTTCCAATACTTTCTGCTTTGAACTTAATCCTTTTGTTTTGCAAACAGCACTGGTACAACGAGTTTTGTTGTTTCTGTATACACGTCTTCTTCACATCATTCAAGGTATACTTGATCTGTATGTGAAAGAAAAAAATCCTTATATTAGAAAAGGGAAGTAAAAGATTATTTTCGTGCATCATTTTGATGATTTTATTTTTAGTTCTTTTTATTTTTTGTGTTTTCGTGTAGACATGGCTGTAAGTGCTTTGTATTTCAGCCCTGTGATTTGTATTGGACAATCCATTTTGCGTGCATGATCGTTGAATTAGATTGTTTCTTGATTGGCGACATAAACTGCTTATGCAAGGCAGTTAAACCAAAAATCCCTTAATGACAACACCTTTTGGAAACTTGTCTTAGGGCATGGTCTTCCTCTTAAAATCAGCATAGGAGGTAGTAGTTTGCTGGATGCTGTGCAGGAGAGGACGCATGTAAAACTGGATTCTCGTGGCCAATGGTCTTAATGCTGATGGTCTTAGTGCCGGCTTTCTCAACTGACTTCCCAATGGGTAGATCGAATGTAAGTGGGACTTCGTCCATATTGATGATTTGGTCTGCGTTAATGCTGTACTCTCTAATTTTGGTGTAGCAGTATTGGAGGAAAATCGAAATCTGCTGGAAGCGACTGGCAAACAGTGGTTCTTGCTCTGATTGACATCTGTTTCCTTCTCATAAATCTCAGACAAAAGGAAGGTCCGCCTTGAAAATGAGCTCAGCCCAAATCTTTAGCAATGGTGATGGCTTTCAGTCTGATCTGGACTGTGCTGACCCCTCTGTGTGTTGCCCTCTGCTCTAGCACCCACGTCTCAACTTGGTCTTCAAGGACTGGCTGTGTTGGTCTTCCTGGTCAGTCTAAGTGTGTCTTCTTGATTTTCTTTGCTCTTATAGCTGAAATGGAAATTACTTTTTTTTTAAATAATGATATACAACTTTAAATAAATTAACCATTTTTATAGCTATTTTGGTGTTGTATTACAAACAATAAAAAAACAGCACTTTTTACCCGCAAATGACTCACTAGTAAGCCGTAAATAGTCTGAAATGGCCAAACAAGATACTTTTTATGATGAGTCTTGAATAGACGAAACGCGCGTCAGGCGTAGCAAAATTTATTGTCTGGAACTTTGTTGTCATTTGTATTTCGAACACACGTGAAGGTTAGCACTGCTGGTGGAGTGTAAATTCCCCGAGGTTAGCCCACACACATAACAAAACCGCATTCAGCAACGCGAACTCATGTCGAAACGAGAGTGAACTCAGGTGCTCCGGAAGAGTAAGCAGTTCCTGCTTGCTATAGCACACACCGCTCCGGCACCAACACTTTTGAGTTGGAGAATACATCAAAGCTTAAAATCATCCGTCTAAATTTCAAAATTATCTAAACCCTAAGGTTCTTCCTACCCCAGACATAGGTTGAATATCTTAGTAATTATTTGGTTCCCCTGTTTGGTAGTTTTGGTTATACCGTTCTATGCTCTTCATATTCATACAGTGTTTGGCATTTTCAATATTTTTGGTAGAGCGCCTCTGATGAGTCTTGAATAGACGAAACGCGCGTCAGGCGTAGCAAAATTTATTGTCTGGAACTTTGTTGTCATTTGTATTTAACTGAACAAATCTTTTCCGATTCTCGTTCAGATAATTTAAGATATCCAGTTTATATTCAGATCAATCATCATTACAGTCGGTTCAGATCTGTTCAGACAAATTCAGTTTGTTCAGACTTCAGGGTTTCCGTATTATAGACCTGACAACCCCCTATCGTACGTTAATTAGTGTTAAGATCTGTCAAGACTACATCAGTAATTATCGGATCGATAACATTTAATTGAATTTAGATTCGTTTAGACCGTGTTAAGATGTGTTAAGATAATAAGAGTTACATCCCTTTGTACTATCAAGACAACCTTTAGTGATTCGAATAATTCAAGTCATATCCGTCTTTGCATACTTCTGTAAACAAGAAGCGACTACAGGGAGGGAAATAAAACGACTGAATTATTCAGGTTAGGTCTACAGATTTCGGGCATTTATATTTATAAGATTCTTCGATGACTTTCATTTTAAATTTGGTCATTACTTGTTACTTTAGTGGGTGGAGCCGTGCGTGATGTCAGCTTAAATTTAATGTAATGAAATCCTCGCTATCTTACGCGAGTTAAATTATATTTATACTTTTTATTGCGAATGTTGATTATAATTATATTAAATGCATGCATGCGTCTTTGAACAACTAGAACGTAAACGATTCCTATCATTAGAAATTTAAATCATATTGCTTGATTTTTGTCTCGCCTGCGAAGCAGAGCGGGACATAGGTGTTACTTTACCGGCGGCGGCGGCGGCGGCGGTGGCGGCGGCGACGGCGGCGTTAACTTTTTGAAACAGTTTTATGAGCACCTCCATATCTCAAGAACTATAAGTCCTAGGTTAATGAAACTTGGTATGCATATGCCCCAGTAGTAGCTTAGCACAGTTGCATCCCCATCTTTTGACCTTGACCTTGATTTTCCGGTTGAGTGACTTTGACAATTTTCAATACATATAATAGCAATGGAAAAGTTTTGTGAGCACCTTCATATCTCAAGAACTATAGGTCCTAGGTTGATGAAACTTGGTATGCATATGCCCCAGTAGTAGCTTAGCACAGTTGCATCCCCATCTTTTGACCTTGACCTTGATTTTCCGGTTGAGTGACTTCGACAATTTTCAATACATATAATAGCAATGGAAAAGTTTTGCGAGCACCTCCATATCTCAAGAACTATAGGTCCTAGGTTGATGAAACTTGGTATGCATATGCCCCAGTAGTAGCTTAGCACAGTTGCATCCCCATCTTTTGACCTTGACCTTGATTTTTTGGTTGAGTGACTTTGACAATTTTCAATACCATCCCGTGCGGGGCCCGGGTGGCGAATAGGCCCGCAGCAGAGCCTAGCTTGTCGTAAGAGGCGACTAAGGGTCTTGGGATTCTGACGTCGGGTCAGTGCTCAGCCCACAGAGCGGCCAAGTGTGTACCCTAGGTGGCTGAATAGGGTGGCCCTCGTCCGCGGGGGTTGTCAGGTCTATAATACGGAAACCCTGACCGCCGACCATAGTGGGCCAACGTGTGTGGAGAGTGCCACGCTCCATGCACGTAAAAGACCCCTTTGTGGACCGCCAAGTAGTGCACCACATAGGCTAAATTTTCCGCCCCTACCCACCTCTCCCCTTTTTCCTGTGGTTCTTCAGGGTTTGCCGGTCCGTTGTTTCCCACCCCATCCCCATATTTCATTTATCATCATCATTTCATGTTCATTTTGTCATCCTTTTCACGTTCATCGCCTGTAAATAACCTATAAAGCGTTGCACGGGCGTAAAACACCAACTCACTCACTCACTCATTTTCAATACCTATAATAGCAATGGAAAGTTTTGCGAGCACCTCCATATCTCAAGAACTATAGGTCCTAGGTTGATGAAACTTTGTATGCATATGCCCCAGTAGTAGCTTAGCACAGTTGCATCCCCATCTTTTGACCTTGACCTTGGTTTTCTGGTTGAGTGACTTTGATCATTTAGTGAATGTATTTGCAATGTGTAAGTTCTATAAACATCGTTTGATCTCAGAAACTGAAAATCCATGTAAATTCAAAATATAGTGGAAGAAAGAAAGAATAATTGTTTCTGATGGTGCCGGCAGGCGAGACATGCTTTAGTGTTAACTCTTGTTAAACTCGGTTCTTGTTTCTTGTCAATGCACCCGGGTGGCGAATAGGCCCGCAGCAGAAGCTAGCTTGTCGTAAGAGGCGACTAAGGGTCTTCGGATTCTGACGTCGGGTCAGTGCTCAGCCCACAGAGCGACCAAGTGTGTACCCTAGGTGGCTGAATAGGGTGGCTCTCGTCCGCGGAGGTTGTCAGGTCTATAATACGGAAACCCTGACCGCCGACCATAGTGGGCCAACGTGTGTGGAGAGTGCCACGCTTCATGCACGTAAAAGACCCCTTTGTGGACCGCCAAGTAGTGCACCACATAGGCTAAATTTTCCGCCCCTACCCACCTCTCCCCACCCGTGCGGGTACCGGTTGGCGAATAGGCCCGCAGCAGCGCTAAGCTTGTCGGTAAAAGTCCACTAAAGAGCGCTCAGAAACCTGACATCGGGTCCAGCCGCTTTGCCCACAAAGCGACTGAGATGTGTGTCTCAGGTGGTTGAATGGGACAGCCTTGACATCGAGAGATGCGGGGTCGTCAGGCGATAATGCGGAGAACCTGACCGCAAACCATAGTGGTGTACCGTATAGGGAAAAATGTCACGTTCCTCGCACGTTAAAGAACCCTGCTGCAGGTCTCGGTAAGAGCAGAACCCGTAGGATCCCCATGCGGGAGGCGAAATTCCCCGTCCCTACCCATCTCTCCTTTTCCAGTGGCATTCAAAATTCTCCTACCCGTTTGGCCTTGTGTCTCCATTTCCTCCACTTCATCATCATTTCATGTTCATTGCATCACCACTTGCATGTTCATCTCCCGGATATAGCCGAAATCGTGCTGCTTGGGAGTAAAGCAATAACTAACTAACTAACCCACCTCTCCCCTGTTTCTGTGGTTCTTCAAAATTATCGGTCCCACCCTTATATTTCATTCATCATCATTTCATGTACATTTTATCACCCCTTTCATGTTCATCGCCTGTAAATAACCTATATAGCGTTGCACGGGCGTAAAACCCCAACTCACTCACTCACTCACTCACTCGTGTCAATGCATGTGCGCTAATGAAATCATTTGACTTAAAAAATCTTAAAACAAAGTTGTAGAACGTCAACTTTATGTTTTATTTTATTTCGTGACCTTCTGTTAAAGACCGGCTTGTATTTTAATATAAATGCTATAGATGTTGTTTATATACCATAACTAACCCTAACCCTATCTTCTGTGAATATACAAACAGGAGTATCCAACATAAACGCAACAGGCAGTGGTGGTCGTGTGTTACTCTATAATTACCGGTACACTAATTAACCGACTGTAAACAGGTAAACCAAAGAACATGTTGGGATGCAAGAACATTAAATGTCAACACGCTATGCCGCTTCCGCCACTGAGGTACATCCTTGATCTTTTGAAAATTGCACTAGAAAACGAATTCACCTTTAATAATAAATTTTACAAAACAACAACAGGGGTTCTGATGGGAAACAGTTTATCACCAAAATTGATCTTCGAGTATATGAAGTTATGATTCAAATTATTGATTCATATGACAACAGTCATAAAATAAATAACTTCTATCAGTTTAGAGATGACTCCTTTTTCACGTTCACAAATGGAACACGGGAAGAAATTGAACAATTTTTCAGACATGCTAATAATTTTCATCCTCTGCTAAAATTTACGTATGAAATATCAAATGAAAGGATGCAGTTTCTAGATATCCTCATGTTTAAAGGTCCCAGGTTTAATGAAACTGGAATATTAGACCTAACTACCTTTCACAAAGAAACAGAAAACTATCAATATTTAGACCGGTCATCTTGTCATCCAACGTCCACATTTAATGGACTGATCAAAGGGGAACTACTACGTTTTGAAAGATAACAACTTAAAATAAATTAACAATTTTTGTCTCGCCTGTGACACTTTTTAAACTTATGACAAATTTATGATATGATGTATATTGTATAAGTTTAAAAAATACATATTCTAAAATGATTATATGTTATGTATTGTTTTACCCTTGTCTATCCATCTGTATGTGTAACCAAAAAAAAAAAAAAATCGTCCATCCCCGTAGCCTGTATATAAATATTTCAAGAAGTTACCTCTTTTACTTTTGTCAATTCATATAAAGGTATTCGTATACAAAATTTCTAGACAACTACACCCTACAGAATCTTGATATGTTGAATTAACGTGCTTGTTCCTAAAGCTATATTATAATGGGTTTATTTATGAGATGGTTATAAATATTTATATTTCAATTTATATTTTTTGCATTGCAGAAAGGTAGTATAGTATCATGGCGGACAGAAGATATTGTCCCAGTAGGAAAATATGAGGTAAACATTTTGAGTTTTACTGATGATATCAATTATGAAATATTTAAGACTAAACCAGAAAGCATGAATAACAAAGACCGCATTATAAAGAAACAAACAACACAAAAGTAAAAAAAAATCTGAACAATAGTCAAGTCATAACAATAATGAGCTCAGGTGCTCTGAAAGAGTAAGCTGTTTTTGTTACTAATGGAAGTTACTTGTTAAAAAATAGCATACATATATCTAATATATTATACATATTACAAATACTCTGTCTTCAAATATTTATAGTTTATAAGCATGACTAAAATAATTTTCCTTTCGTTTTCTAAAGATTATTGAAGATGGCCCTTATGTTGTTAAATTGTTAAGAGACAGTGTCGTAAATGTGAAGATCTGGCCTGACATGGTGGACACAAGTGTTGTAGAGAGGAGTGATATAAAGCAGAGACTGGCATTTCCATCATTTAGCAGAGGGAGACTGTTTTTTCCAGATATATACTGATTTACTTGTTGTATACATGTACTTGTTATAAATGCTTGATATTTGTTACATTTTTGTTGACAATTAGATCAATTGTTTTATAAAACAGTGGTGGATCCAGGAAAAAACAGGAATTATATGAAATAAATAAACAGGAGACCATAACAAAAATGTTATTAACTCAAAAACTACTATTATTTTTCATAATTGTATGACGATTTTAAAAAAATTTAATTCCTCATCGCTTGAGGACCTTACATAGGAAATCCACAATTCAAAGTGTTGAATGAAATGAAATGAAATAATAAACAAAATACATCTAATGAAAGATGCAATTTTATCAGCAAATCTTCCGTCTGGGGCGAATTTCAGTATTAATAGAAGAAAACAAAATTAAGAATCCCAAGACCCTTAGTCGCCTCTAACGACAAGATAAGCGCTGTTGCGGATCTATTCGCCACCGGGGCCACGCACGGGACAAGGGGTTAAGGAAGTGTCATGGAACTCATAGAATTGTTAGTACAAATATATCATGGGCTTTTTAGGGATGTCAGTATCCAAGCATAGGACTAGGTTAGTTATTTATTGCTTTACTCTCAAGCAGCACGATTTCGGCTATATCCAGGAGATGAAAATGAAAGGTGATACAATGAACATGAAATGACGATGAAGTAGAAAAAAATGAGGACACAAGGCAAATCGGGTAGGAGAGTTTTGACCGCGACTGGAAAAAGGAGTGATGGGTAGGGACGGGAAATTTAGCCTCCTGCATGGGGATCCTACGGGTCCTACTCTTACCGAGAACTGCAGCAGGGTTCTTTAACGTGCGAGGAACGTGACATTTCTCCCAACACGGTGCACCACTTAGGTTTGCGGTCAGGTTTTCCGCATTTCGCCAGACGACCCCGCATAACTGGATTTCAGGGCTGCCCCATTCAACCACCTGAGGCACACATCCCAGTCGCTGTGTGGGCAAAGCGGCCTGACCCGATGTCCGGTTTCTGACATTTAATAAATAACTACCAAACTGCTAAAGTTCACTAAAATTAAAAAAAAAATAAAATGCCTCATTTGAGAACTTCTAAACTAACTTGAAAATAACTCTGAACTTGTCTTCTTTACATGAAATTATATGTAGATTTGTTTATTTATTATACTTAGTTTTTGTTTTTTATATTTTTATACATGTAGTTATTTTTTTGTTTTTTTTTAAATATTTTTATACATGAAGTCAGTTGTGTTTTTGAAAATGTCTCATAGTTAGTTTTACACTGTTAAATTTTGTATCATTGCAGATTGGGAAGACTAATTTTCCAAGTGGCCATTTTTACTATTTTTATTAAAATTCAACAATTTTAAGGGACAATTGTTTGACTATCATACATTATTTTGAAATGCTGGGTAAATATTTAAATAAAAAAGGACTACTTTCAATGCCAGGCCAGTGGACCCTTGTCTTCCCAACCACCGCTTTGATGTCAACCAGTTCGTGTACACCTGTCTCCATCTTGTTAAAAGTAAAAAATAACTGCCATTATCTGCTTACATTTCTTTTCTTCATTGTCATAGAGATTTTCCACAAGTTATATACACACAATTCTGTTCATTTTCCTTACTTGCAAAATTTATCTTCTTCATTTTTCTGTTAATTAAATTTGACAATACCTGTCTAAATACGTTTTATATACATGTATCTTTTACATGTACATCAAAATAGCAGTTCAGAGCAGACATCTTGCTGTGATAAATCAGCAACGTTTCTACTGTGGATTCATTTATTTTTTTTAAAGAAGACAAGCATCGTGTCAGGGGTTACCTGGCGATACAACACTCCAGAATTACATCCACACGTTTGACCCATGAGCCATCGCCATCAGTAGAACATAAATGACAATAAGTAAATAATTTCAAATAAAGCAAAATTGAAGTTATAAATACAATGAGATGGTGCTCTACAGGGCTTGGCGTGACCAGCCGGTTGATCAGACAGAGCCGAATCTGACCGCCTGTCTAAGAGAAGTATTGAGAAAATAAATGTTCCAATACTTTCTGCTTTGAACTTAATCCTTTTGTTTTGCAAACAGCACTGGTACAACGAGTTTTGTTGTTTCTGTATACACGTCTTCTTCACATCATTCAAGGTATACTTGATCTGTATGTGAAAGAAAAAAATCCTTATATTAGAAAAGGCAAGTAAAAGATTATTTTCGTGCATCATTTTGATGATTTTATTTTTAGTTCTTTTTATTTTTTGTGTTTTCGTGTAGACATGGCTGTAAGTGCTTTGTATTTCAGCCCTGTGATTTGTATTGGACAATCCATTTTGCGTGCATGATCGTTGAATTTGATTGTTTCTTGATTGGCGACATAAACTGCTTATGCAAGGCAGTTAAACCAAAAATCCCAAACTTGGAACCAAATTGTTACTTAGATGATCAACCTATGTAGAACTTTAGGGTTAAGACAATTTGGAAATTTAAACGGATAATTTTAAGCTTTGATGTGTTTTCCAACTCAAAAGTGTTGGTGCCGAAGCGGGCTAACCTCGGGGAATTAAAACTCCACCAGCAGTGCTAACTTTCACGGGTGTTCGAAATAAAAATGACAACAAAGTTCCAAACAATAAATTTTGCTACGCCTGACGCGCGTTTCGTCTATTCAAGACTCATCAGAGGCGCTCTACCAAACATATTGAAAAAGAAATAACAAATCTTCCATATGAGAAATATGTGACAAGTCTTTTTTTATGGTAAAACATACAATGGAACACTATCAACTTTAATCTTTAACGTCAGAACAAAATCATTTTCTGAATTCACTTCATTTTTGTTGTCAGATTCAATGTCCATGTCTTCAACTTCAATTCAATCTAATTGTAAAATTTCTTGCAAAGGATTAACCTGGGTTTCAGTGTCTGCTAAAATATCTAGTGTGTAATTTTGACTATAGTTACGAAAACGTAACCCTCAATAATGTCCTATGAAATGTTGTCCACCCTGCCATACTTAACACTGAAAAATCTAGAGGACAACATTTCATATCTCTTAAGTGTTTTAGTCCCGTGCGGGGCCCGGGTGGCGAATAGGCCCGCAGCAGAGCCTAGCTTGTCGTAAGAGGCGACTAAGGGTCT
Source organism: Arcuatula senhousia (assembly GCA_963971305.1). NCBI lineage: Eukaryota > Metazoa > Mollusca > Bivalvia > Mytilida > Mytilidae > Arcuatula > Arcuatula senhousia. The sequence continues at coordinate 58,262,073 of OZ020306.1, forward strand.
AGGGATTCTGACGGCGGGTCAGTGCTCAGCCCACAGAGCGACCAAGTGTGTACCCTAGGTGGCTGAATAGGGTGGCCCTCGTCCGCGGGGGTAGTCAGGTCTATAATACGGAAACCCTTACCGCCGACCATAGTGGGCCAACGTGTGTGGAGAGTGTCACCGGTGAAGTACCATCAGACTGGAAAATTGCACACGTAGCACCAATTTACAAAAAAGGCTCGAAGAATAATCCAGAAAATTATCGTCCAATTTCCCTAACATGCATATGCTGCAAAATCTTAGAACATATAGTAGTCAGTGCAATCATGACACATGCAAATAAAAACAATATTCTTTATCCATTACAACATGGCTTTAGACGACAAATATCTTGCGAAACACAATTAATTGAATTTATAGATGATGTTACAAAAAATCTTGAAAACTCAAAACAGACAGACGACAATTGTTTGACTATCATACATTATTTTGAAATGCTGGGTAAATATTTAAATAAAAAAGGACTACTTTTTTCAATGCCAGGCCAGTGGACCCTTGTCTTCCCAACCACCGCTTTGATGTCAACCAGTTCGTGTACACCTGTCTCCATCTTGTTAAAAGTAAAAAATAACTGCCATTATCTGCTTACATTTCTTTTCTTCATTGTCATAGAGATTTTCCACAAGTTATATACACACAATTCTGTTCATTTTCCTTACTTGCAAAATTTATCTTCTTCATTTTTCTGTTAATTAAATTTGACAATACCTGTCTAAATACGTTTTATATACATGTATCTTTTACATGTACATCAAAATAGCAGTTCAGAGCAGATATCTTGCTGTGACAAATCAGCAACGTTTCTACTGTGGATTCATTTATTTTTTTTAAAGCAGACAAGCATCGTGTCAGGGGTTACCTGGCGATACAACACTCCAGAATTACATCCACACGTTTGACCCATGAGCCATCGCCATCAGTAGAACATAAATGACATTAAGTAAATAATTTCAAATAAAGCAAAATTGAAGTTATAAATACAATGAGATGGTGCTCTACAGGGCTTGGCGTGACCAGCCGGTTGATCAGACAGAGCCGAATCTGACCGCCTGTCTAAGAGAAGTATTGAGAAAATAAATGTTCCAATACTTTCTGCTTTGAACTTAATCCTTTTGTTTTGCAAACAGCACTGGTACAACGAGTTTTTTTGTTTCTGTATACACGTCTTCTTCACATCATTCAAGGTATACTTGATCTGTATGTGAAAGAAAAAAATCCTTATATTAGAAAAGGCAAGTAAAAGATTATTTTCGTGCATCATTTTGATGATTTTATTTTTAGTTCTTTTTATTTTTTGTGTTTTTGTGTAGACATGGCTGTAAGTGCTTTGTATTTCAGCCCTGTGATTTGTATTGGACAATCCATTTTGCGTGCATGATCGTTGAATTTGATTGTTTCTTGATTGGCGACATAAACTGCTTATGCAAGGCAGTTAAACCAAAAATCCCAAACTTGGAACCAAATTGTTACAGTACTTGAACCGATCAATGCAACAGTTTTTGCGATCCGTCACGCGTCACCAATCAGTCATCGATCCGGTCTCAATCATTCACCGATCCGTCATCAATCAGTCACCAATCCGTCATCGATCAGTCACCAATCCGTCCGATCCTATCCGTCTAATGCATCCCATGATGCAATTTACCAATCCGTCATGCGTCAATTCAATCTAAAATACGGAATTTTTAAGTTCGTTCCGCTTATTGTATCACGTGACTCCTTGATTGAATGCATAAAATCTTTGAATAAAATAGAAATTTATATAAATAAATGTAAAAGCGGGACATAAGACGTGTTTTATATCAATAATTAAACATAGAATATTACAATGCACAGCCGAACTGTGCTTAAATAAATCTTAAAGTCTAACTTTAATGTAAAGACATAACCAGATATAATATACACAATGCGAAAATTCATACGATTTTTTATGTCAAATATATTATATTTTAAAATAAATCATTTAAAATCTTGTCATAAAGTTATTTTGAAAACAATTTATTTGTGATTGTTATAAAACCATCATATAGTATTATGCTCAAACATCAGATTTTTAATTTCTTATACATTTGTAGCTTGCATAAGACATGTTTGGTCTTAAAAATTCTATAATGGAAATAAATTTTCTTTATAATCTCTTATAAATGGTTAAATATGAACCTTATTTTTAAAGTTAAAGATATGAAGTTATTCAAGTTTTCAAAATATTAAAGCATTTATGTGTCAAATCTGATGAAAATAGTTTTTTTTCGCAAACAATTTCATGTAAACTTTATTCAACCGTCATATAATTTTATGCTCAAATAGAAGATTTTACTAAAGTTTCATATATTTTACATAAGAAATTTGTAAATGTGATCTATATTCCTTTGCGAACAAATTTTCTTTATTGTCTCTTTACTCTATGAACCTTATTTTTTAAGTCAGCAATATGTAGTTATGCAACTTTTCAAGTTATCTTAGCATTATTGTGTCAAACCTGATGAAAAAAGTTGTTTCGCAAACATTTTCTTGTCAATTTTATTAAACCGTCATATAATTTTATGCTCAAATAGAAGATTTTACTATAGTTTCATATATTTTACATAAGAAATTTGTAAATGTGATCTATATTCCTTTGCGAACAAATTTTCTTTATTATCTCTTTACTCTATGAACCTTATTTTTTAAGTCAGCAATATGTAGTTATGCAACTTTTCAAGTTATCTTAGCATTAATGTGTCAAACCTGATGAAAAAAGTTGTTCCGCAAACATTTTCTTGTGAATTTTATTAAACCGTCATATAATTTTATGCTCAAATAGAAGATTTTACTATAGTTTCATATATTTTACATAAGAAATTTGCAAATGTGATCTATATTCCTTTGCGAACAAATTTTCTTCATAATCTCTTGACTTTATGAACCTTATTTTTTAAGTCAGCAATATGTAGTTATGCAATTATTCAAGTTATTTTAGCATTAATGTGTCAAACCTGATGAAAAAAGTTGTTTCGCAAACATTTTCTTGTCAATTTTATTAAACCGTCATATAATTTTATGCTCAAATAGAAGATTTTACTATAGTTTCATATATTTTACATAAGAAATTTGCAAATGTGATCTATATTCCTTTGCGAACAAATTTTCTTTATTGTCTCTTTACTCTATGAACCTTATTTTTTAAGTCAGCAATATGTAGTTATGCAACTTTTCAAGTTATCTTAGCATTAATGTGTCAAACCTGATGAAAAAAGTTGTTCCCCAAACATTTTCTTGTGAATTTTATTAAACCGTCATATAAATTTATGCTCAAATAGAAGATTTTACTATAGTTTCATATATTTTACATAAGAAATTTGCAAATGTGATCTATATTCCTTTGCGAACAAATTTTCTTCATAATCTCTTGACTTTATGAACCTTATTTTTTAAGTCAGCAATATGTAGTTATGCAATTATTCAAGTTATTTTAGCATTAATGTGTCAAACCTGATGAAAAAAGTTGTTTCGCAAACATTTTCTTGTCAATTTTATTAAACCGTCATATAATTTTATGCTCAAATAGAAGATTTTACTAAAGTTTCATATATTTTAAATAAGAAATTTGTAAATGTGATCTATATTCCTTTGCGAACAAATTTTCTTTATTGTCTCTTTACTCTATGAACCTTATTTTTTAAGTCAGCAATATGTAGTTATGCAACTTTTCAAGTTATCTTAGCATTATTGTGTCAAACCTGATGAAAAAAGTTGTTTCGCAAACATTTTCTTGTCAATTTTATTAAACCGTCATATAATTTTATGCTCAAATAGAAGATTTTACTATAGTTTCATATATTGAACATAAGAAATTTGCAAATGTGATCTATATTCCTTTGCGAACAAATTTTCTTCATAATCTCTTGACTTTATGAACCTTATTTTCTAAGTCAGCAATATGTAGTTATGCAATTATTCAAGTTATTTTAGCATTAATGTGTCAAATCTGATGAAGAAAGTTGTTTTCGCAAACAATTTCTTGTCAATCTTATCAAACCGTCATATAATTTTATGCTCAAATATAAGATTTTACTAAAGTTTTATATATTTTACCTAAGAAATTTGCAAATGTGATCTATATTCCTATGCGAACAAATTTAACACAGTGAATTAAAAAAAAATTAAATAAAAATTACTAGATTATTGATATCTCCTGATTTATTTGTTCTTAATTATATGTTACAAATTGTTGAAATAATTGTTCTAAGCAGAACCTTTTAACATTTTAAAGATTTTTTTCAGCACAGTTTCTGTTTTTGTATTTAAAAATCAGAACAAATAAAATAAAATTATATTAGTATTATTTCTATAGAAGAAAAGAACACGAGCTTTGCCTATTTAGTTTAAAGGCAGTACTATGTAAACAATTATTAAATTCATTAGATTAATAATATTAACATATTTAAATAGAAAATGTACGTCTTATATTTAACACTATAGCATAATTTATTTAAAACAAATTAAATTAACGCCAACGTGTGTGGAGAGTGCCACGCTCCATGCACGTAAAAGAACCCTTTGTGGACCGCCAAGTAGTGCACCACATAGGCTAAATTTTCCGCCCCTACCCACCTCTCCCCTTTTCCTGTGGTTCTTCAAAATTTACCGGTCCTTTGTTTCCCACCCAATCCCCATATTTCATTTATCATCATCATTTCATGTTCATTTTATCATCCTTTTCATGTTCATCGCCTGTAAATAACCTATATAGCGTTGCACGGGCGTAAAACACCAACTCACACTCACTCAATTAAATTAACGCCGTGACTGTTTTGTGTTGCGTTATATATGTTATAAACGTATAGGTATAAACGATAACTTCGTTTCACAGAAGAGTTTTCTAATTATACCGATCGATCGTATCAGTCAAAATAACGGATCGATAGCCCGGTTACCTATGGTATCCGTCATCCGTCCAATCCGTCCGATCCGTCATCAATCAGTCAACAACGCGTCACCAATCATTCACCAATCCGTCACCAATCAGTCATCAATCCGGTCCAAACGCGTCATCAATCCGTCACCGATCAGTCATCGATCCGTCAAAGTGTTGCATTGATCGGTTCAAGTACTGTACTTAGATGATCAACCTATGTAGAACTTTAGGGTTAAGACAATTTGGAAATTTAAACGGATAATTTTAAGCTTTGATGTGTTTTCCAACTCAAAAGTGTTGGTGCCGAAGCGGGCTAACCTCGGGGAATTAAAACTCCACCAGCAGTGCTAACTTTCACGGGTGTTCGAAATAAAAATGACAACAAAGTTCCAAACAATAAATTTTGCTACGCCTGACGCGCGTTTCGTCTATTCAAGACTCATCAGAGGCGCTCTACCAAACATATTGAAAAAGAAATAACAAATCTTCCATATGAGAAATATGTGACAAGTCTTTTTTTATGGTAAAACATACAATGGAACACTATCAACTTTAATCTTTAACGTCAGAACAAAATCATTTTCTGAATTCACTTCATTTTTGTTGTCAGATTCAATGTCCATGTCTTCAACTTCAATTCAATCTAATTGTAAAATTTCTTGCAAAGGATTAACCTGGGTTTCAGTGTCTGCTAAAATATCTAGTGTGTAATTTTGACTATAGTTACGAAAACGTAACCCTCAATAATGTCCTATGAAATGTTGTCCACCCTGCCATACTTAACACTGAAAAATCTAGAGGACAACATTTCATATCTCTTAAGTGTTTTAGTCCCGTGCGGGGCCCGGGTGGCGAATAGGCCCGCAGCAGAGCCTAGCTTGTCGTAAGAGGCGACTAAGGGTCTAGGGATTCTGACGGCGGGTCAGTGCTCAGCCCACAGAGCGACCAAGTGTGTACCCTAGGTGGCTGAATAGGGTGGCCCTCGTCCGCGGGGGTAGTCAGGTCTATAATACGGAAACCCTTACCGCCGACCATAGTGGGCCAACGTGTGTGGAGAGTGTCACCGGTGAAGTACCATCAGACTGGAAAATTGCACACGTAGCACCAATTTACAAAAAAGGCTCGAAGAATAATCCAGAAAATTATCGTCCAATTTCCCTAACATGCATATGCTGCAAAATCTTAGAACATATAGTAGTCAGTGCAATCATGACACATGCAAATAAAAACAATATTCTTTATCCATTACAACATGGCTTTAGACGACAAATATCTTGCGAAACACAATTAATTGAATTTATAGATGATGTTACAAAAAATCTTGAAAACTCAAAACAGACAGACGACAATTGTTTGACTATCATACATTATTTTGAAATGCTGGGTAAATATTTAAATAAAAAAGGACTACTTTTTTCAATGCCAGGCCAGTGGACCCTTGTCTTCCCAACCACCGCTTTGATGTCAACCAGTTCGTGTACACCTGTCTCCATCTTGTTAAAAGTAAAAAATAACTGCCATTATCTGCTTACATTTCTTTTCTTCATTGTCATAGAGATTTTCCACAAGTTATATACACACAATTCTGTTCATTTTCCTTACTTGCAAAATTTATCTTCTTCATTTTTCTGTTAATTAAATTTGACAATACCTGTCTAAATACGTTTTATATACATGTATCTTTTACATGTACATCAAAATAGCAGTTCAGAGCAGATATCTTGCTGTGACAAATCAGCAACGTTTCTACTGTGGATTCATTTATTTTTTTTAAAGCAGACAAGCATCGTGTCAGGGGTTACCTGGCGATACAACACTCCAGAATTACATCCACACGTTTGACCCATGAGCCATCGCCATCAGTAGAACATAAATGACATTAAGTAAATAATTTCAAATAAAGCAAAATTGAAGTTATAAATACAATGAGATGGTGCTCTACAGGGCTTGGCGTGACCAGCCGGTTGATCAGACAGAGCCGAATCTGACCGCCTGTCTAAGAGAAGTATTGAGAAAATAAATGTTCTAATACTTTCTGCTTTGAACTTAATCCTTTTGTTTTGCAAACAGCACTGGTACAACGAGTTTTGTTGTTTCTGTATACACGTCTTCTTCACATCATTCAAGGTATACTTGATCTGTATGTGAAAGAAAAAAATCCTTATATTAGAAAAGGCAAGTAAAAGATTATTTTCGTGCATCATTTTGATGATTTTATTTTTAGTTCTTTTTATTTTTTGTGTTTTTGTGTAGACATGGCTGTAAGTGCTTTGTATTTCAGCCCTGTGATTTGTATTGGACAATCCATTTTGCGTGCATGATCGTTGAATTTGATTGTTTCTTGATTGGCGACATAAACTGCTTATGCAAGGCAGTTAAACCAAAAATCCCAAACTTGGAACCAAATTATTACTTAGATGATCAACCTATGTAGAACTTTAGGGTTAAGACAATTTGGAAATTTAAACGGATAATTTTAAGCTTTGGTGTGTTCTCCAACTCAAAAGTGTTGGTGCCGAAGCGGGCTAACCTCGGGGAATTAAAACTCCACCAGCAGTGCTAACTTTCACGGGTGTTCGAAATAAAAATGACAACAAAGTTCCAAACAATAAATTTTGCTGCGCCTGACGCGCGTTTCGTCTATTCAAGACTCATCAGAGGCGCTCTACCAAAAACATATTGAAAAAGAAATAACAAATCTTCCATATGAGAAATATGTGACAAGACTTTTTTTATGGTAAAACATACAATGGAACACTATCAACTTTAATCTTTAACGTCAGAACAAAATCATTTTCTGAATTCACTTCATTTTTGTTGTCAGATTCAATGTCCATGTCTTCAACTTCAATTCAATCTAATTGTAAAATTTCTTGCAAAGGATTAACCTGGGTTTCAGTGTCTGCTAAAATATCTAGTGAGTAATTTTGACTATAGTTACGAAAACGTAACCCTCAATAATGTCCTATGAAATGTTGTCCACCCTGCCATACTTAACACTGAAAAATCTAGAGGACAACATTTCATATCTCTTAAGTGTTTTAGTCCCGTGCGGGGCCCGGGTGGCGAATAGGCCCGCAGCAGAGCCTAGCTTGTCGTAAGAGGCGACTAAGGGTCTAGGGATTCTGACGGCGGGTCAGTGCTCAGCCCACAGAGCGACCAAGTGTGTACCCTAGGTGGCTGAATAGGGTGGCCCTCGTCCGCGGGGGTAGTCAGGTCTATAATACGGAAACCCTTACCGCCGACCATAGTGGGCCAACGTGTGTGGAGAGTGTCACCGGTGAAGTACCATCAGACTGGAAAATTGCACACGTAGCACCAATTTACAAAAAAGGCTCGAAGAATAATCCAGAAAATTATCGTCCAATTTCCCTAACATGCATATGCTGCAAAATCTTAGAACATATAGTAGTCAGTGCAATCATGACACATGCAAATAAAAACAATATTCTTTATCCATTACAACATGGCTTTAGACGACAAATATCTTGCGAAACACAATTAATTGAATTTATAGATGATGTTACAAAAAATCTTGAAAACTCAAAACAGACAGACGACAATTGTTTGACTATCATACATTATTTTGAAATGCTGGGTAAATATTTAAATAAAAAAGGACTACTTTCAATGCCAGGCCAGTGGACCCTTGTCTTCCCAACCACCGCTTTGATGTCAACCAGTTCGTGTACACCTGTCTCCATCTTGTTAAAAGTAAAAAATAACTGCCATTATCTGCTTACATTTCTTTTCTTCATTGTCATAGAGATTTTCCACAAGTTATATACACACAATTCTGTTCATTTTCCTTACTTGCAAAATTTATCTTCTTCATTTTTCTGTTAATTAAATTTGACAATACCTGTCTAAATACGTTTTATATACATGTATCTTTTACATGTACATCAAAATAGCAGTTCAGAGCAGACATCTTGCTGTGATAAATCAGCAACGTTTCTACTGTGGATTCATTTATTTTTTTTAAAGAAGACAAGCATCGTGTCAGGGGTTACCTGGCGATACAACACTCCAGAATTACATCCACACGTTTGACCCATGAGCCATCGCCATCAGTAGAACATAAATGACGATAAGTAAATAATTTCAAATAAAGCAAAATTGAAGTTATAAATACAATGAGATGGTGCTCTACAGGGCTTGGCGTGACCAGCCGGTTGATCAGACAGAGCCGAATCTGACCGCCTGTCTAAGAGAAGTATTGAGAAAATAAATGTTCCAATACTTTCTGCTTTGAACTTAATCCTTTTGTTTTGCAAACAGCACTGGTACAACGAGTTTTGTTGTTTCTGTATACACGTCTTCTTCACATCATTCAAGGTATACTTGATCTGTATGTGAAAGAAACAAATCCTTATATTAGAAAAGGGAAGTAAAAGATTATTTTCGTGCATCATTTTGATGATTTTATTTTTAGTTCTTTTTATTTTTGTGTTTTTGTGTAGACATGGCTGTAAGTGCTTTATATTTCAGCCCTGTGATTTGTATTGGACAATCCATTTTGCGTGCATGATCGTTGAATTTGATTGTTTCTTGATTGGCGACATAAGCTGCTTATGCAAGGCAGTTAAACCAAAAATTCCAAACTTGGAACCAAATTATTACTTAGATGATCAACCTATGTAGAACTTTAGGGTTATGACAATTTGGAAATTTAAACGGATAATTTTAAGCTTTGATGTGTTTTCCAACTCAAAAGTGTAGGTGCCGAAGCGGGCTAACCTCGGGGAATTAAAACTCCACCAGCAGTGCTAACTTTCACGGGTGTTCGAACTAAAAATGACAACAAAGTTCCAAACAATAAATTTTGCTACGCCTGACGCGCGTTTCGTCTATTCAAGACTCATCAGAGGCGCTCTACCAAACATATTGAAAAAGAAATAACAAATCTTCCATATGAGAAATATGTGATAAGTCTTTTTTTATGGTAAAACATACAATGGAACACTATCAACTTTAATCTTTAACGTCAGAACAAAATCATTTTCTGAATTCACTTCATTTTTGTTGTCAGATTCAATGTCCATGTCTTCAACTTCAATTCAATCTTATTGTAAAATTTCTTGCAAAGGATTAACCTGGGTTTCAGTGTCTGCTAAAATATCTAGTGAGTAATTTTGACTATAGTTACGAAAACGTAACCCTCAATAATGTCCTATGAAATGTTGTCCACCCTGCCATACTTAACACTGAAAAATCTAGAGGACAACATTGCATATCTCTTAAGTGTTTTAGTCCCGTGCGGGGCCCGTGTGGCGAATAGGCCCGCAGCAGAGCCTAGCTTGTCGTAAGAGGCGACTAAGGGTCTAGGGATTCTGACGGCGGGTCAGTGCTCAGCCCACAGAGCGACCAAGTGTGTACCCTAGGTGGCTGAATAGGGTGGCCCTCGTCCGCGGAGGTAGTCAGGTCTATAATACGGAAACCCTTACCGCCGACCATAGTGGGCCAACGTGTGTGGAGAGTGTCACCGGTGAAGTACCATCAGACTGGAAAATTGCACACGTAGCACCAATTTACAAAAAAAGGCTCGAAGAATAATCCAGAAAATTATCGTCCAATTTCCCTAACATGCATATGCTGCAAAATCTTAGAACATATAGTAGTCAGTGCAATCATGACACGTGCAAATAAAAACAATATTCTTCATCCACTACAACATGGCTTAAGACGACAAAGATCTTGCGAAACACAATTAATTTAATTTATAGATGATAAATGTTTTGGCTAAAGGACCAAAATACCGTGAGCCTAGACGTATCAACTGGAACCATAATTTTAAAACAATTATGGATTCAGTTGAAGACTATGCCAGAAAATGGGCCAAGAAAGAACAGGAGAAAGAAACGGACGTTTTGTCAGAGTGGGTTAAAGCTGTGAGGTCATTGGTTTTGAAACGAATTAATTCTTTGAAGAGCTCAATGAGCACTAAAGCAACATCCATATTTAATAACGCTGATGTTGCAAAAACACTGTCCACCTTACACGACAAATATGTTGTTGTACCTGCAGACAAAGCACCAAATAACATCATTTTTGTGTGCAAGAAACACTATATTGAGTGCTTGACAGTTGAATTAGGGATTAGTTGTACCAACAATAGCAGCACGTACACAGCTACAACATTGTCTAAGGAGGAAATTATTGACAATCATAAATCTGTCATTTCCTCCTTCGGGCTCTCTGTTGGTGCTGACAATGATGACATTCCATCCCTGTATTGGATTCCTAAATTACATAATAATCCATACAAACAGCGCTTCATTGCAGGGTCATCGAAATGTACCACTAAACCTCTTTCAGTCCTGTTGACCTCAATACTGACGGCAATAAAATCCGGCCTCCAGAAATATTACGATTGTTGTTATTCTAGAAATGGTGTCGATCAAATGTGGATCCTGAAGAATTCGAAAGAACTGATGGAGATTCTTAACTCTAAATCAGTTTCATCTTGCAACAGCATCAAGACTTTCGATTTCTCCACACTTTACACTTCTATTCCACATGAACAACTCAAGTCACGATTGGCACAGCTGATTAAACGCAGCTTTTTCAAAAAGAATGGAAAACGCAGGTACAAATATCTGGTAGTCGGTTATAAAAAGACTTACTTCGCCATCAATGAGTCTAAAAGTAAGAACAAATTTACAGAAGATCAAATAATCGACATGCTCAACTTTCTTATAGACAACATATTTGTTCAGTTTGGTGGACGTGTTTTTCAGCAAACAATAGGGATTCCAATGGGCACCAATTGTGCACCTTTGCTTGCTGATTTGTTTCTTCATTCATATGAAGCAGACTTCTTACAATCTCTTCTAGACAAAAAAGATCGTAGACTAGCTCTCTCTTTTAACCTCACGTTCCGTTATATTGATGATGTCCTTTCACTGAATAATTCTCGATTTGGTGACTTTCTCCATCTCATATATCCCCCGGAACTTGAGATAAAGGACACAACGGATTCTAGGAAGTCTGCTTCATATTTAGATCTACATCTCGAAATAGACTCTCAAGGAAAACTATCAACAAAGCTCTATGACAAACGTGATGACTTCAACTTCCCAATCGTCAACTTTCCCTTCGTGTGTAGCAACATTCCGTCCGCTCCAGCTTATGGAGTTTACGTATCACAATTGATTCGTTACTCCAGAGCTTGTGGGAGTTACATCGATTTCCTTGGCAGAGCGTCACGTTTGACACAGAAATTGCTAACACAGGGTTATGTTGCTCCTCGGTTGCTGTCTTCACTCAAGAAATTTTACGGTAGACACCATGTACTCATAGATAAATATGGGATTTCTATCTCTCAGATGAGTGCAGATGTCGGTTTGTCATAGGGTTTTGTTATGTCTTCCTTTACCGGATTTGACACACTGAATTGGAAATTGGCAGCGCGGCGGGTGTGCTATAGCAGGCAGGAACCGCTTACTCTTCCGGAGCACCCGAGTTCACTCTTGTTACGACTTGAGTTCGCGTTGTTGATTTCTGTTTGGTTGTTTTTATGTTTTGTGTTTCCTTGTGCTGTTCTTGTTCATGTTTACCGGTTTTGTCGTTGCCTTTTCGGACTTTTGACACTCGAATGCCCTTTTGGTGCCTCTGCTTATGTTACAAAAAATCTTGAAAACTCAAAACAGACAGACGTACTAATTATGGATTTTAGCAAAGCATTCGACAAAATAAGCCACAACCTTCTTACACTTAAACTCAAACACTATGTGGAATTCAAGGTAAAACAAATAACTGGATAAATAGCTTTTTAACAAATCGTACACAAGCAGTTGTTTTGGAAGGTGTGACTTGAGACTATGTTGATGTCCAATCAGGAGTGCCCCAAGGTTCTGTCCTGGGCCCAAGTTTGTTCTTGTTCTATATCAATGATATTCCACTGGGAATAAAGTCCACTAAATGCCTTTTTGCTGACGAGACTATCGTGTATCTAGCCGTCAAATCCAATTCTGATTACAATACATTACAAAGTGACCTCGATAGATTAGGATTATGGAAGAATGAATGGCACATGGCTTTCCATCCCGAAAAATGCAATGTCTTATCATTATCCAAAAATAAAAAACCCACCAAAAACACTTATACATTGCATGGCCACAACCTCGAACATGTTGAAAAAGCTAAAAACCTTGGCATTACAATCCAGCAAGATCTTACATGGGATAACCACTTAAATAATATATGCAACAAAGCTACAAACACTCTCAGCTTCTTAAAACGAAATCTCAATATCAGTTCTACTAAAGTTAAGGAGCAGGCATACAAATCACTAGTCCGTCCATCTCTAGAGTACGCCTGCTCTGTGTGGGATTCATATACAAGGGAAAATATAAATAAATTGAAATGATCCAAAGACGTGCAGTGCAGCTAGGTTTGTAACCAACAGATACAACAATACCTCTAGCGTATCAAACATGCTAAACCACTTGAACTGGAGGAGCCCTGCACATAGAAGATGCGTTGCATGACTTATACTCCTCTATAAAATACAATACCACTTAGTAGCTATCAATAAAACTGACAGACTCATACCACTTCTCAGACAATCTAGAAACATGCACTCCTTAACCTTCCAAATCCTTAAATGCAGACTTCAAGTTAGACACCAATCCTTTTTCCCAAGAACCATAAAACTTTGGAAAAGCATCCTTGTAAACATCTTAATGAATGATTCTGTCGAATCATTAAAATCCACAATTCAATACAAGCATTCTGAGAGTATTGCAAAACATTACTTAGTCCCCTACCGGCCACATATTTCATTCACTGGTATCAATTTTTCAACAAATGAATACCTAAACTTGATCAGTTTATTATCTACAATGAACAATAAAAAAGTTTAGAAAAGAAAATTGTAATAGATTTTCAAATTTCAAAGGGCCATATCTCCCATAAAAATGTGTGCATCGGCACGAAACTCAAACTTGATCTGTAACTCATCAAGGTAAACTCACATACATTTAGTTAGTTAGTTAGTTATTGCTTTACTCCCAAGCAGCGCGATTTCGGCTATATCCGGGAGATGAACATGAAAGTGGTGATACAATGAACATGAAATGATGATGAAGTGGAGGAAATGGGGACACAAGGCCAATCAGGTAGGAGAGTTTTGACTGCCACTGGGAAAAGGAGTGATGGGTATGGACGGGAAATTTTGCCTCCCGCATGGGGATCCTACGGGTCCTACTCTTACCGAGACCTGCAGCAGGGTTCTTTAACGTGCGAGGAACGTGACATTTTTCCCAACACGGTGCACCACTATGGTTTGCGGTCAGGTTTTCCGCATTATCGCCTGACGACCCCGCATCTCTCGATGTTAGGGCTGCCCCATTCAACCACCTGGGGCACACATCCCAGTCACTTTGTGGGCAAAGCGGCCTGACCCCGATGTCAGGTTTCTGAGCGCTCTTTAGTGGACTTTTACCGACAAGCTTAGCGCTGCTGCGGGCCTATTCGCCTATTCACAAAAACATCAGTTCATTATTTATAAGCGATTAGAAAAAAAGTGCGGAAAACTGAAATTTTAGTGAATTTTCAAAGTTCAAAGGGCCATAACTCCCATAAAAAATTGTGGCAGAAATGGCAGTTTCTTCATCCTGTTGAAGTTGGCCATCAGACAGTGGAAGTAGAAGAAGCATATATTGACTGATGTAAAATAAAACAAATTGATTCTAAATCCAACATTTCAATGAATTAGTGTTGTATCACCACACAAAACCGAAATATTGCTGTAATATGCTTAAAAATAAATTTATAATCAACATGCATAAAATGAATTATATAATTCTAAAATTTAAAATCTAAAATTTAGGAAAATTATATATCTATGTATTTATACCTTTCTAAGCTTTCTATAACATTCTTTTTTTAGAATCCCAACTCAATAACATCTGAAGGTTAAACATAATGTAGCTCTTCACCAGATGGCAAAATGTGCTGAAAAATTGACATGATTTTGCATATTATTTTTTATTTAATACTTAATTTCTTTATCTGACTTAAAAATAAAGTAATTATAAAATATGTCTATGAGCATTGGCCCTTCTGTTCTTGAAATATAATTGAACCCCAATTTATAATACCTGGTATATGCATGAACCTTTACCAAGAAATTAAATCGAAAAGCACTCATGCATGAAATATAGGTCACATGACATAAAGATAACCATATGTCTGTGTGCTTGTATTTAGAAAATGTGTCTTTGAGCCACAGGATGGCCTTAAGCTTCCAGTTCTTGAAATATATTTATCATTGAGCCCCAATGTGTTTTAAAAAACCATGAATAATGAAGTTGTATCAGAAGAATTTTAATATTTTTTTACAGTTGAGTTTTATGGTCACATATATAAGTAAGGGTCAGGGTGCATTTTTTTCTCCAGTACGTATTAAAAGGTTTAGTCTAGAGGAGTTCCAAAGTCAAACTGAAATTATGAAAACATCCTCAAAAAATATCCAATACTATAAACACCCGGGTTAACCTGAGATCGTGAAGTCGGTGGTTATCGTGAACTCGGTTAGGCAAAATGTAAACAAACGAGAATTAACCAATGGGAAAAAAGAAATTTCGACTAAAATGTAGTCGTTAACGCGGTTAATGTTATCGTTCAACCTGGTTTGTTCCTTTTTACTGTTATCGTGAACCGCGAATTTTCATATTGTAATATGTACCAAAAGCTTCTTTCTCTTATCAAATAGTGTTAGTTTAGATGTTTGAAACCTTTGTAAGTGTAGCAAATTAACTTTTTGGTCTTTGAAATTAAGAGTATCTCTTTAACAGATTAAGGAAAGAAACCAAAAAGGGTAAATATAGGTAAAATTACCGAACTATAATAATATACATATATAATATTGTAGTAAGGTTGTCAACCATACACAATTTACCACTCTCTGATTAATTACAGCCGGTGTTTGGGAAACTTGGGGTATATACATGCGTCCGATTATTTATTTCTGACCCTGTTAAAGTACTTTATAAAGATTTATCTTGCTTTTTTTTATTTACTTTTCCATAACAACTTAGTTTAATTGTTTTGGTCGTGGTCCAAAATCTTTGTACTATATATAAACGGTATTGCAAATTGCAACTTCGAATTCGGATTAAATTTAAAAGCAAAAAAGGTTATCAAAATCCTTAAACGGACAGACACACGGACACGAATAAGTATCATTAACATAATACATGTAAACCAACAGCTTATTCAATATTGGCACTATATACATGTGTAGTACAAATGTACAACCAATTAACTTTGTTTATAAAAAAAATACACCATGTCAAGACATAGTGACCGCCTTTTTGTTTTACAGGAAGAAGATCGAGAGCGACAGACCTAAAATCAATTCCAATGCTATGGGACTGCATACTATGGAACATACCAAATACCAAAAGGCTGCGATTGTTTTACTACGTTGAATCCAACAAAAAGAGGGACATTTGCGACCCTTAATCATATCATTGACCTTTATAATTAATTCTCAATCTCATGGCAGTCGTTATGTACAGAATATTTAACATGAAAAAGGCATTCACTTGATTCCGAATCCGTGCGGTGCACGGGAGGCGAATAGGTCCACAAAGGCGCTAACCTTGTCGAAAGTAGACCACTAAAGAGCGCTCAGAAACAACTGACATTGGATCCGTTCGCTTAGCCAATATAACGACTACGATATGTGCCTAATATGGTTGAATAGGGCAGCCCTGTCATAATGAACACGGGGGTCATCATGTTATAATTCGGAAAACCTGACCGCAAACCATAGATTGTCAAGGTGAGTGGATAGGGCCTGTGGCTGATTCAGAAATTGTGACTTATTTAATACAGTTTCTAACCAAATTTTCCTGTCAAACGGGAGGGCGCGCGCCCGGCACGCCGGTCCTTTACACAGCTTTGATGGGTCATGTTTAATGCACGTAAAAGATCACCTTTGAGGATTGCCAAGTAGTTCATCACATACAAGCTAAATTTTCCGCCCTAACCACCTCGCCCTTAACCTGTGGTCTTCAAAATTTACAGTTCTTTTGTTTTCCACCCAAACCCTTGTTAGCTCACCTGGACCGAAGGTCCAGGTGAGCTATTACCATCACTTGGCGTCCATCGTCGTCGTCTGTCGTCGTCGTCAAAAATCTTCTCCTCTGAAACTACTGAACAGAATTTAATGAAACTTGGTATGAATGATCCTTAGGGTGTCCTGCACCAACTTGTGTTTTGATTTTTGATCCGTCAAAAAACATGGCCACAGTTACTAAAAATAGACCAGGGGGGTCAGACTACTGTTTTTGGCTTGACTATCAAAAAGTATGAGAGATAGATGAAATCTGATGCCACCCTACTGCTTAAGCATCAAAAGTTATACAAAAGTCTCCATTTGGTCAAAGTTGTCAGATGATCCCTTATAGGGGTTACAGCCCCTTAAAGTTGAAAAATAGCGTTTGGCATGTTTTTGGCCTATAGAATGAAAACTATTGTAGATAGAGAAAAGATGTTGCTTGCTTAAATGTTCAGCTCATTTAGCTCTACAAAAGTCTCCATAGGGTCGAAGTTGTCAGCTGATCCCTTATAGGGGTTACAGCCCCTTAAAGCAAAATAGTGTTTTTGGCCTATAGAATGAAAACTGCAGATAGAGAAAAGCTGTTGCTTGCTTAAATGTTCAGCTCATTTCGCTCTACAAAAGTCTCCATAAGGTCAAAGTTGTCAGATGATCCCTTATAGGGGTTACAGCCCCTTAATGGTGAAAAATAGCGTTTTTGCATGTTTTTGGCCTATAGAATGAAAACTATTGTAGATAGAGAAAAGCTGTTGCTTGCTTAAATGTTCAGCTCATTTAGCTCTACAAAAGTCTCCATAGGGTCGAAGTTGTCAGATGATCCTTTATAGGGATTAAAGCCCCTTAAAGGCGAAAAATAATGTTTTTGGCCTATAGAATGAAAATTATTGCAGATAGAGAAAAGCTGTAGCTTGCTTAAATGTTCAGCTCATTTAGCTCTAATAGTCTCCATAGGGTTGAAGTTGTCTGATAACCCCTTATAGGGGTTACAGCCCATTAAAAATTAGTCTCCATAGGGTTGAAGTTGTCTGATAACCCCTTATAGGGGTTACAGGCCCCTTAAAAATTGAACAATGGTGTTTTTTTATATTTAGAATGAAAACCATTGCAGATAGACAAAAGCTTTTTCATGCTTAAACATTCAGCTCATTTAGCTATACAAAAGTCTTCATAGGGTTGACATCAAGACCAGGTGAGCGAATCAGGCTCCTGGGAGCCTCTTGTTTCTCGCTCAGTGTGTGTCGGTTCAACCAGGATTTAGTATAGTATTTTCGACAGATATGTGAACCTGGTTAAGGGTTGGCTATATCCCACTCTGTTAAGTGTTCAAAATTTCTTGGCGTTCTTTTTGATAGAAAGCTTACTTTTCTTCCCCATATCAAAATGTTGAAATCAAGATGCGTTAAGGCTCTTGACATTCTTAAAGTTGTCTCCTGTACCGACTGGGGAGCTGATAAATCAATTGTTTTATATTTGTATAGATCTATTGTTAGATCAAAACTAGATTACGGTTCAATTATTTATGGGTCTGCGAAAAAGTCTTACTTACAAATTTTAGACGCTGTCCATCATCAGGGATTGCGACTCTGCCTCGGTGCGTACAGGACCTCTCCCATTGAGAGCCTTTATGCGGAGGCAAATGAGCCATCTCTGAAACACCGCAGAATTAAGCTTGGTCTACAATATTCTACCAAGCTTAAAGCTTTTCCTGACAACCCTGCCCACGATTGTATTTTTAAACCACCTCTCAAAAGTATTTATGAAAAACACGAAAACAAAACTCCTCCTTTTGGTATTCGTATTGCTTCACATCTGTCAAATCTGAAGATTGATTTAGAAACTATAAAACATGTGAAGCCTTTAAGAGTTCCACCCTGGGAACTCTCCAAACCTAAATTTATTTTTGATCTCCGCAAACATAAAAAGTCAGAAACAAATCATCTCCTTATACAACAAGATTATTGTGAAATTAAATCTAAATATCCGGGTTTCTTGACAGTTTATACAGATGGCTCTAAAGATGGTGATAGCGTTGCTGCTGCAGCTGTCTCGGGGGATAGCACTTCTACACAACGTCTCCCATCTACTGCTTCCATTTTTACAGCTGATTGATGCTTCTGAGCACGCTCAATTCTTTATCTATTCCGATTCTCTTTCTTGTCTTTTGGCAATTCAGAACTGCAAATTTAAAAATCCATTAATTTCTAAAATTGTTTATATGGTTCATCAATTGATCATTGATTTTCCTATGGGTACCCAGTCACACTGGTATTCATGGAAATTCAGTTGTGGACAGTGTTGCGAAGGAAGCCCTTCGCAAACCAGTTTCCAAATGTTTTATTCCTTACTCGGATTGTAGAAATACAATCCGACTATATGTTCAGAGCTTGTGGGATGAGGTTTGGGCTGCCGCTGAACAAACTTCATGTGCTTAAACCACAGCTTGGGGAAAGTCATGCTTCATTTCGATGCCGACGAGACCAGGTGGTCATCACTAGATGTCGTATAGGACATTCTAGAGTCACTCATGGCCACTTGATGACACAAGAGAAGGAGGCCCCAATGTGCATTCCTTGTGACTCGCGGTATTCTTCGAAGCATGTTTTCCTCGACTGTGTTGATGTTGCTCCAATAAGAATGAAGTATTTCACTTGTGCAACAATGCACGATTTGTTCAGCGGTATCCCAACCGATTCCATTTTATCGTTTTTAAAGGAAACTGGTTTATATGCAAAATTGTAGTTCATTTAAGTAACCTTTTGTAAGTATTGTGTTGTTTTACGTTATTTATTTATCTATGTCATCATAATTTGTTTAAATATTGCAGTTTGTTCTTTATCACTAGTTTTATGTTTTAATGTGGCCTTTTTAGTTGGTGTTTTTATCTAGTCATACTTTTTTTGTTTTATCGACGGTTTTGACTTTGTTTTATACTGAATTTTTAGTTATATATCACAACTTGTTTATGTCCCGATTATGGCTGAAATATCGCCGACGGTACATTAAGCAAACAACAATCAATCAATCAATATTAAAAGCTAAAAATTTGGTATGTTATGTTAAAATAATATTCCTATGACTTAATATAAAAAGAAATTTGTTGGGGGTAAAATCTGGTTACCATGGTAACCGTTTAAATAAGAATTTTTAAGAAAAACTAAGAATTCTTCGAAATGCTAAACATAAATGAATAGACAAGCAAGAAAATTTGTTGTATGTGAACTTTACAACTTTTATAAAGTATTTTTCTATGAATTAATAATAGTCAATGTATAATTTCTACTTATCAGTCATTTATAATGCAAATAAAACCTCTCGATGCTGAATTGTTTTTGAAGTTTTGTTAAATATAGGCATGTTTTTTAAGGTTCATATCTTTCTTACTGATGCTTACTCAAAGCTAAAAGTTTGGTATGTTAGGTAGAATTAATAGTGCTATATCCATGCATCCATAAAATCCATTTACTTATAATGTCTGGTTACCATGGCAACAGTTTTATCAGAAAAAAAAAATGAAAAAAATCTTTATATGGTTGTTTTTATTTGAATCCATACTATAATTCCTTTAGTGTTCTTAGCAGATATATAGCGTGAGTCTTTAATATAAAAACAAAAATCCTATTTTCAGGCAATCTTGATGAATACTGCTTTTTAGGGTTTTTTTTTTTTATTTAAACCAATGAACAAAAACAATGAAATCTATATTTTTCATTGACATAACTTACCTATTTGTATGCAGATAAAGTTCACAGCTGGTTGTTTAGATGGTATAATGGTGGGTTGTTTGTAAATTAAGAAACAACTTATACCATGCTAAGGTTGAAGGTCATTTGTTAAGGTCAAACTTGTGTTTAGGGAATGAATTTGTTATTGCCTTTTTCTGTTTTTTGTACTTTGTATTTTTGTCTTGTATGGTAAGTGCATGATATATATATGTTAAAACTACTACTTCTTGTTTATATTTAGGGTAATTGCAGCACATATCTTCCATAAACATGCAGTTTTAAATAAAATGAACAACCATACCAAACCAGTGTTTCAAGCATCATATCCAAACCACAAAAGTGCATTTTTTCTGAGATTTTGATTAACATTTTCTTTCAATGCATAAAATTGCTCATGGGAACAGGAACTTACTTCGTAGTCATTCGGAGCACATTCACTGAGATTCATATTGTGTTATTAATAGTGCTGTATATATATACCAGAAGAAACAATTACATAATCATCATAATCAACGGTCAAAGTGTTCATATTTTTATATGATTTATTTCATATTGCGTTCACTTTTATTCATCATTCCTTGCTTTTTTATAAATCACTTTTTTAATTGTTTAAGTAAATTTGGTTGATGCAAAAAGATATTAACTAGAATAGGATATAAGGTTGCTGTTAACTAGCTGTTTTCCATTCACACCATTTTGGATTGTTTAAATTAAGGTCTATGTCATAGGTTGTGTTATGTATACTTATTTCACACTTCATTATCATCTATTTATGATCATTTTACCCCATATCATTATTTTTCAGTATGCAGAAAATGAATCTGTTGTTTTTGAAGACTCTTGCAGATGAAGCCGAACAAAATAAAAAAAAATGGAATTAGTTTTGTTATCATTAGAAAGTGACATTTTTACAAATTAAATAAGACCATGTTGATAATGTATTTATTCCTCATCAGTTGTTTGGTTAGCTGCTTTCCACCTCTTGTAAGCCAAGACATACTCTTTGTTGGAGTTAAACAGTTTGAAGCAAGGATCAAGGCAGAGAGACACATTGCAGACCTCACATTCATGTCCCGTGCGGGGCCCGGGTGGCGAATAGGCCCGCAGCAGAGCCTAGCTTGTCGTAAGAGGCGACTAAGGGTCTTGGGATTCTGACGTCGGGTCAGTGCTCAGCCCACAGAGCGACCAAGTGTGTACCCTAGGTGGCTGAATAGGGTAGCCCTCGTCCGCGGGGGTTGTCAGGTCTATAATACGGAAACCCTGACCGCCGACCATAGTGGGCCAACGTGTGTGGAGAGTGCCACGCTCCATGCACGTAAAAGACCCCTTTGTGGACCGCCAAGTAGTGCACCACATAGGCTAAATTTTCCGCCCCTACCTACCTCTCCCCTTTTCCTGTGGTTCTTCAAAATTTACCAGTCCATTGTTTCCCAACCCATCCCCATATTTCATTTATCATCATCATTTCATGTTCATTTTATCATCCTTTTCATGTTCATCGCCTGTAAATAACCTATATAGCGTTGCACGGGCGTAAAACACCAACTCACTCACTCACCTCACATTCATAAACAGTTTCGCGACCTGGTCGCTTTCTTTTATGGCCTATTAGGTCTGCATTGGTTCTCTCCGCCTTTTACATACTCGACATAAGCGAGCAAGGTTTCTCTTTCTGCCATCGGTTTTGATTATGGAAATGAAATGTCTGCCAGTCAGCCTTTCAAGTTCTTGTGGCACCTTACATGGTCTGCCAGGCCTCACAATCATATTTCGCACACATGCATCGGATTGTCAGTGACGAGTTAGTGACCAGTTTTCTTCGGAACAAACTATGCGTGATGTTTAAGTAAGGGGTTCTTGGATTTAAAAAGAATGTATGAGTTTAAGATAGCTATGGAAAACTTTTTTTCCACCATTTAAAATATTTGACAACAGAGTTAGTATAAGCAATCATCTGATCAGAACGGTCAACGCTTCCCATGTACTTATTATACTGGAAACCATTGATGGTTTCAAAACATCCTGACAGTTGTTGCATCCCTTCGGCGTGTTGCTACAAGCTCTGAACTGTGAACTGTGGAAATCAAAAAGACAGGTTTTCCATCCTTAACCTTAATACACTCCAAAGGTTCATTGTTCATAACTGCTAAATCACCTCTGTTGGCACGATCTTTTGATTTCAGTTCATCTGGAATACCTCTACGGTTACATCGAACTGTACCTGTTGCGTTAATCCCAAGTACATATAAATCCCAGAAAAGTTGCGGAGAAGAATAGTAGTTGTCGCTGTACAAGTTGTAGCCTTTGTCAAAAAATCCTCTCATCAGATCCATGACCAAATCATAGGTAGCACCATAAACACTCGGACCATTAATAGACTTACCAGTGTAAGGTTTAAATTTACAAACGTACCCATTTGTTGAGTCTGAAACCATGTAAGCTTTAATTCCATACTTCACTGGCTTATCAGGACTATAAACACGAAGCCAAGCCATGGAATCATTTCCCGTACGGGGCCCGGGAGGCGAATAGGCCCGCAGCAGCGCTAAGCTTGTCGGTAAAGTCCACTAAAGAGCGCTCAGAAACCTGACATCGGGGTCAGGCTGCTTTGCCCACAAAGCGACTGGGATGTGTGCCCCAAGTGGCAATCATGATTAAAAAAACACATGAGTTTGACTTCAAAATTCTGTTCAAAATGCTTAAAAAGTAACAAAAAATTTATTGGCACTTATTAGTCAGTAATTTGAGATATATTTTGGTTGAAATACATATAAAATTTGAATCTAAGGGAAAAAACTCTGTCAAGTCACACTAAATTCCTATCATTTTAACAGAAATTTTTCTCCATCCTCTGACACTAGAGACAACAACTAATGTTTGTTTCTTCTTTAGAAGGCTATTTTGAATGACAATTTATTGCCAAAACCGTGTGTTTTTAAAATCACGATTCAAACTTTTTTAATTTTTCCTGATTCTTACAGAGAACTACACTTAATTTCTTTTAAAAAAAATAACACAAGTAATAATATATTATATTAATTGATTAATTGATTATTTATTGAAATGCCTAGTCGTGCCTTTATACCAGATGCCGTTTTATAATAAAAAAATCTGTCAAAATCAAAAATGGCCGGATTTCGTTAAACAGGAAGTAGGTGAGCGACATACCTGAAATCGAAATCCGATTTAATAAACACAAACACTCGCACAGTACTTTTAATAACAGAAATGATAAAGCTTCCAGCTTTGCTACATGGTATTTTTCCATCCATCTGCAAACAAAATTAATATGTCTTAATAACCATTCTTCCTTTCAGATGGCATCTTGTAGAGAAATGGATACCCTACAAAGAGAACAGCATTTACCAGCTAAAAACAACCTAGTCCCAAGAAGAGGAAGATTGAAGTCCTTAAAGATCTTATTGATAACTTAGCAGAAGAGCTACATAGTATCATTACATCAGGGCTTTACTATTTAAATAAAAAAGATATTGCTAAAGCAGATGAATTTTATGAAAAAGTAAAGCGTCGCACAGCTGCAAACCACCAGCAGATTTGATTTCAATTGAAAGCAATATCTGTGGAATTGCAGCGAATCTAAGATAAAGTTATCGATAGTTTAGATAAAGGTAATAACAAAGGCAAAGTGTTGGATTATTTTTTCAGAACCGAGTTTCAACAGAGAGGTTCACCCCACATACACTGTATCTTGTGGATTGAACATGCACCAAAACTTGGAGTCAAAAGTGATGAGGAGGTGTGTCATTTCATAGATAAGTATGTCACTTGCAAGATGCCTGATCCAAATACCGATAAGAGCTGTTTGATATTATTTCCAATGTCCAAGTGCATAGTAAGTCGCATTCCAAGTCTTGTAGAAAATATGGATCAGCCTGCAGATTCAACTTCCCACGACCACCAATCAGGAAAACCTTTATTGCCAAAGTTGAATCTAAAGATGAACTGAAAGATGCTAAAGAGCCTACTACAGTCAAAGAACTTTATGACATCTGCAAGACAAACTCGAGAAATCCAAAGCAGGTTTTAGCAGAAATATATATCCTTGTCTCTTCAGCAGATGAAACTGGATTTTCTTTCAAACAGATTTTGAAATTAGCAAATGTCACACATCTTGAATTCAAGCAATGCCTCATTGATGTTGCAACCCGAAATACAGTCCACATCAAGCGGGATTTGTCTGATGCTTGGGTAAATAATTACAATGGAGTTCTCTCCAGAGCATGGAACGCCAATCTGGATATTCAATACGTGACGGATGCATATGCCTGTGTCGTATATATTTTGTCATATATTAGCAAAGCTGAAACAGAGATGGGGGATCTACTTCAAAATGCCCAAAGAGAAGCAGCCGATGGAAATATGGATGCCTATGATGCTCTTAAAACAAGAGGCTCCTAGGAGCCTGAATCGCTCACCTGGTCTTGATGTCAACCCTATGAAGACTTTTGTATAGCTAAATGAGCTGAATGTTTAAGCATGCAAAAGCTTTCCTCTATCTGCAATAGTTTTGATTCTAAATAATTAAAAAACACTATTATTCAACTTTTAAGGAGCTGTAACCCCTATAAGGGGTTATCAGACAACTTCAAACCTATGGAGACTTTTGTAGAGCTAAATGAGCTGAACATTTAAGCAAGCAATTTGCAATAGTTTTCATTCTTTAGGCCAAAAACACTATTTTTCGCCTTTAAGGGGCTTTAAGCCCTATCACTATGAACCAAAAAAATGACTGACATTACCATACACAGTTCATATTTGATTTTCAAAGTCTGATAGTCACTGTTCCCGTGCGGGACCCGGGAGGCGAATAGGCCCGCAGCAGCGCTATGCTTGTCGGTAAAAGTCCACTAAAGAGCGCTCAGAAACCTGACATCGGGGTCAGGCCGCTTTGCCCTCAAAGCGACTGGGATGTGTGTCCCAGGTGGTTGAATGGGGCAGCCCTGACATCGAGAGATGCGGGGTCGTCAGGCGATGATGCGGAAAACCTGACCGCAAACCATAGTGGTTGCATCGTGTTGGGAAAAATGTCACGTTCCTCGCACGTTAAAGAACCCTGCTGCAGGTCTCGGTAAGCGTAGGATCCCCATGCAGGAGGCAAAATTTCCCGTCCCTACCCATCACTCCTTTTTCCAGTGGCAGTCAAAACTCTCCTACCCGATTGGCCTTGTGTCCCCATTTCCTCCACTTCATCATCATTTCATGTTCATTGTATCACCACTTTCATGTCCATCTCCCGGATATAGCCGAAATCGTGCTGCTTGGGAATAAAGCAATAACTAACTAACTAACTTAACCACTTTAAATTTACTGTTAATGATCTATTATTTCCTGTTCGTATTTGATACAGCTCATATCAGTCACTTGCAATATTTGCGTTTCTACTGTTTTTCTTTGTCTTTAACTGAATCAGTTTATGTCAGTGAAGTACAGTCTCTTCTTATGCTTGTCTAGAACTGATATTTACTGTATCAAATCATTTCAGAACTTTTAAATATTTACCTTGATTTAAAATGACTGATGTGGACCACAGGCACTTGTATACAGGATAACCCATATGGTGCCCCACCCCCTTTTTTTCAAAACCGATTATTTTTTCATTTTTTCTGTTTCATTTCTCATTTTCACTCATACACATGTCAAATATATGCAAATCTACCATCAAACAGTATCTACTATCCATATGGGGTTACTGATATATAATAAGCGAGAAGGTAAGTCACTTCGGTTTGTTTACATTTGGGTACCATGTAGGGATCGATCTAAAAATTTTCTAATAATATGAACTCACCCCTCAAAAATCTGCATGCCCCATGTCGCTGATATATTTTACTTCCTGAAAAGACAAATATCGTTTCTATATACTCCAAGGTAAATGCATAATTCATACACTTTCCGCGAAATTGGATACATTTTTGTCGCCATTTGTGAGCACTCGAGTTAAAGCTACGGAAGTAAGAAATTAGCGCCATCTGTGTAGTCAATCGCTACGACCGGTAACTCTGTCGGATTTGGCGCGAAATTCCGGATATCATTAACGACTACGAAAAACGCACATGTTCCGAGTAAATAAATACGGGAAGCTAAAAATGGATGAAGATCAACGTTTTGCTTTTGATTTAGCCACGAAAGGCCATAATATGGTTATTACTGGTCAGGCAGGGACAGGAAAGACATTTCTTGTCAGAAAAATTGCCCATTTCATGAAAATTAACTTGCAAAAAAGTGTATCCATTGTTTGTTCCGCTGGTATTGCTGCCACCCATTATGATGATTTTAAAGCACAAACATTACACAAATGGTCAGGGATTTCAGATGGCAGGTACCTTATTGAGGAGATAATTCACTTGGTAAAAACTGATGAGAGATTTGACACATCAAAATCCAATATTTTTTCTACTGATGTATTAATTATAGATGAGATATCAATGATCAGTGCCAATATTTTAAACCAAATAAATTTGTTGTGTAAAAATATTCGCAACAGTGTAGACTTTTTTGGAAATATACAAGTAATTCTTGTCGGTGACTTTTATCAACTACCCCCCGTTTCAAATGAGTTGTATGGTGATCCAGGAAGTATGTGCTTTAAATTATCTTGGTTTGAAAGCTGCTTTCCCCATAAAATCAATTTAAAAATTGTCCATAGACAAGATGAAATCACATTGATAAATTGTATAAATGAGTTGGAGCTTGGTGATTTATCAGATGAATCCATTGCATTTTTAAATTCACTTGATAGACCCATAGAGAATGAGGAATCAAGCACTCAGCTTTTTGCTCGTAATTTGGATGTGGATCTTTTTAATTATAATGAAAGAACCTTAGTGAGCACGCTCACATACCCCACGCGTTCTGCTATTTGTCTATATAAATTAACCTGGAGCTCGTAAACTTTTTGCGAATTAAAAATATGTTATAACATACACAGTAGTAACATATGTTATGTTTCTTGCAAACTATGTTTTGTTAAATTCTTTTCAGTAGTTTCAGAGGAGTTGCAATCACAAACTGTAATAAAGATTTTCAGCTAATTTGTAAGTCCCAAGGGTAATAACTCCCACAAAAATTTTCCAAGTTTCATTAAATTATGTCCAGTAGTTTAAGAGGAGTTGCGATTACAAACTGTAATCATGATTTAATGCAAATTTCTTAGTCCAAAAGGGCCATAACTCCCACAAAAATTTGCGGATCAAAAATTCCTGGTAATATGCACAACAACAAATGGTGACCTTCTTGCATACCAATTTTCATTAAATTATCATTTAATGCAAATTTCTAAGTCCAAAAGGGCCACAACTCCCACAAAAATTTGCAGATCAAAAATTCCTGGTAATTTGCACAACTACATATGGTGTCCTTCTTGCATACCAAGTTTCGTTAAATTCTGTTCAGTAGTTTAGGAGTTGAGATTACAAACTGTAATCATGATTTAATGCAAATTTCTAAGTCCAAAAGGGCCATAACTCCCACAAAAATTTGCGGATCAAAAATTCCTGGTAATATGCACAACTACATATGGTGTCCTTCTTGCATACCAAGTTTCGTTAAATTCTGTTCAGTAGTTTAAGAGGAGTTGCGATTACAAACTTTGATCACAGACGGACGGACGGACGGACCAGTCAAAAACATTATACCCTTCGCAACTTCGTTGCGTGGGGTATAATAAACTTAGAGAACAAAATGGTGATATGAAGGTTTATGTTTCTAGTGACGACGGTTCACAACACTATTTGAACAAATTAATGGCACCAAAAAATCTTGGCCTCAAAGTAGGCTGCCCAGTGGTGCTTATAAAAAATTTAAATGACCAATTAGTCAATGGTCTCCGTGGCACGGTGATAAAAATGCATTCAGATAGTGTAGAGGTTAAATTCATTGTTGGTGGCAAGTCTTTAACTGCAAATATTGTAAAAGAGGTTTTTTCCACTTATGATCCAGTTGACAAAGTTAACATTGCCAAGAGAATTCAGCTACCTTTAAAACTAGCTTTCGCACTTACGATTCATAAATCACAAGGCATGACGCTTGAAAAAGTAACTGTAAATTGTGAGCACTGCATTCAACCAGGCCAGCTAGGAGTGGCAATAGGTCGTGCTGTTTCAATTAGTGGTTTACGGGTAAAACACTTTATTGTGCAAAAAACACCCTGGATATGTATTTTAACTTTTATGACTCATTTACAGTTGGCGATATAAAATTGGATTTATCATGTTGTAGATTTCTTTCAAACTTACACAATGTACATCAGAATAGCCATGAGTCAAGTACTGATACTTGCAGTGAAAGTGAAAATGAAAAAAACTGTGAGACTATTTTAGAAGATTCAGAGTTTTCAGACTCTGAAATTGACAAATTAGAATTTTTGAATAACATTTTGGATGAGAATGACCAATTGGTTTTTACAAATGAGCCATCAAAAGCTTTCGTAGCATTTGTCACGGTTGTAAATGAATTTATAGAAACTCCTGTTTCAGATGTAATTACATAATTTAAAGACACAGTTTTAAATAATTTTAAGCAATTCAATGATTGGTTTGAAGAACAATCATCAGTTATAGATGACATTGGCCTAAATTGTTACCCTGAAGATGCAAAATTTACTCAGAAGCACAGAAATGACTTCTTCTTAAAGTTTAATAAATATATTAATTCAGAAACATTTGAAAACAGTGCATCTGATCTGCTTAGATTTTATAAAACTGATGTCAAGGGTCCTGCATATAGACTTCTAATTTCATTGTTATTTTACCTGGAAAGGAACTTTTTTGTCCATTTATCAGATCATCTTTGTTTGACTGAACCTCAACCCATTTGTAAACCAGCAGTTACAAGCAACTTAGATGCCGCTGGAAAAGGAAAAATACGATACGTTAGTGGGTATGTCATTGCAAAGTTAAAGTATAATCTATCTATCAAAATAAGAAATTGTTTATTTGCTAAAGGAAAAGAATCACAACTTTCACAACACCAAAGTCAAATGGATATTCTGAACTCACTATGCTCATCTTATTCTGATTTAGCTGAGTCATGCTCAGATCCTTCTACACTTGAGGAAGTTCATCGCAAACAAAATCAGCGGGAGAGTCTAACTAACATATCTGACCTTGCCTTTTTATTTTTTGAAAAACTGGAAATTAATTGTCGAACTAGACTTACGCACAAAACTTTGGTGGAAGTCGGGAAATCGTTGTACAGTCACACTCTTGATGAAATTTTGAAAGATACAGATTTATATCAATCTTGGTTATTTTGTGTGTATAATAAAACTGTAACTTTGGAGGATGATAAATCTAACATATCAAGTTTATTATCAAATATGGTATCATCAGTAGAAAACAACATGTCTCTATACAATTCTGTGGTTTCATTGTTTCTCAAAGTTAGTTTAAGCCAGTTTAGAAGGGACTACCTTGCAAACCTTAAAAATGAAAAGGGTAAAGCGCTTCGGAAAAAAGTCCTCAAAAAGGGTAGTAAGAGTGCTACATGTACTTTTGATATGAAGTGTTATGTAGATGATAATCAGATAAAAAGGAGGCATCAATGTTAAGGATAAAGTCTGAGTTGATTCAAAACAATAACTTTTTTATGGAACATTCTTTCACTAAAAAGGACCTGTTATTGATATGTAAGGACTTGAACATTAAAATTTCTTCAAATAAAAGGAAAGATGTCATTGGTGCTACATTAATGGAAAATATTTTAAAATTGGACATTAATTAGGACATGTCAAATGTTGATGTGATTATGCAAACCTCTAAATCATCATCTAAAACCCATATGCCTAGTTCTGTGTCTGTCCATTCTTTGTCAGCTCCTTCAAGACAACCTGTAAATATATCAAGAACTACTAAAACAGGAAAAAGGAAACGGAAAACTTTCTGTAAAAGCTGTGAAAGTATATCGATAACAGGGTGAGGAAAGCTGTGCAGTTTGCAACAAATCTTACAAAGACAGAGAATATTGGATTGGATGTGATGAATGCCAGATTTGGTATTACAGAATTGTATTCAGTCAGACAATTTGAAAGTCATGCAGTCAACCACATTTCCATTGTGTTTGTCATAAATGTAAGTATTTTAGCCTTAGGCACATATATATATATTTCCTGAAAAAAAAAATAAAGTTGAGGCATGGTGGGAAGGGGGCCTGTCCCGTTTTTGATTGGATATTTTAAAAAATCACTGGAGCATTGACAAAAGTAGACCCCCCCCTTTTTCAAAATTTATTGACCAGTCACTGCTCTTAATCAAGAAACTGAAGTTAACACAGATGTAATTTTGTGAAATTTATTAACTGTTTTCAATTGGCAAATAATTTTAGATTTACTTCCCCTTGACCACTACATAATAACATGTATTTTAATTGGTCACTCTCTAATTGAAAGAAAAGGTATATTAAAATTAAACTTTCTTTTTTTTCATTCCTTACCATAAACTGATTGACCGCGGGCAGATTGATGAGAATGATTTTTTTCAAATTTAGCAATAAGGGGCCCAAGGGGCAAAAAATCCAATATTTTATTTGTTCCCATAATTTGGCAAATTGCTATTAAATTTAACAAAGATGTTCCTTACGATAGAAGATTGGACCTGATTAAATTTTGTGACTCTCCCTGTCTTTTTCCTGTTATGCAATTAGGGGCCAAAAGGGGATGAGATAGAAACTTTTATTTTTGGTCTGATTTTGATTTTTTTTCCCAAGTATATTCATTTCAAGTAGCGAATACATTTTTGCACCCCCTTTTCACCATTATGTAATTGGGGGTCAAAAGGGGCTGAAATCGAAACTTTTATTTCTGGTCCTTGAATTTTTTTCCAAATTTGTTTTCTTCTAGAATTGGATGCATTTTTGATCCCCCTTTTTTTATTATGCAATGAGGCAAGCATATGTAATTTAACCATACCCTTTTCTGAGTTGTGGCAGTTGGTATCTGTCCCTTTTCTCCTCCTGTGTTGGACTTTTTAGATATAGTTGTTTGGCCAAGTATAACGGAGTTCATAGCATAACAATAACCGAGATAAGTTGGATTGCTGTTTGCACCATTATGAAGTGTTCGTTGTTGACAAAAAATGTTTTCAATAACATCGCTATTTAAACGACAAGGAATAACTGATCCATTATTGTTTTTTAATTTTATTTTACACAGTTCCTCAAAACCTAAAATACATGACACAATATCCTGTCTGGTTTGATGCGAAATCATACTTTTTTCCTTTTGTTTAATTAAGGGGTCTGTTATGATTCCATTCTCCCATTCTGTGAAAAAATCAAGTGCATCATGATTTTGTCTCAATCGTTCATCCCCTAAATCAATAATGGCCCTTTGGTCACGGAAGTTTTTGATCAGAACACTAGTATGTGTTAGAAACTCAACAGTAGCAGTTAATTCAGAACCTCCTTGTTCGCCCAAACTTTTCATCAGGTGATGCATTTCTTCATTAAGCACATCCTCAGCTAAATGATTTCTCATTTTTGATTCTGATGTTAAAAAAATATGGTCTTGAGACAGTTTCCTGTGAACAGGAAATGGGTGTGTAGAAATATCCCAAAGGTAGGCTTTTCTAAAATGACTCCATTCAATAAATTTATTACCAATTTTTAGATGTCGTTTACATTGAGGGTCAGTTCCACTTTTTAAGATGTTATTTCGGATCTTTTTCATCACATGGGAGTAATCCATTATAAAGCAAATATCTTCATTTGGGCAATAAACATTCTTAAATGTGCATCTTTTTGGATTTGCAGACTTAAAATCTGGCAAAAGTAAGTTGAAAAGATCCCTGTTTGTCTGAGCACCATCAGTATTGATGTACATAATTTTAAAACCAAAATTCATGAACATATTTACAGATTTCCATATCAACAAGTACAACTCATGTCCTGTTGCAGTTGTGGAAGGAAAATGGGCAAAAGGGAACCGGAAACCAGTAAACCCAAGAAACACAAGTTGTAGAGCGTGAGTAGCTAACTTTCTTTCTTGTTGGTTTGATTTTATTTGGTCAAAAATAATGGATTCAGGCAACAATTCACTAAAACCAATAAGTTCTATATCACCGTTTCTCTTTTTAAACTGTAAGTCTGGTTGTATAGACATCTCATCTATTATAAGACCCCCTTCAAAACCCTCAGGTGGTAAAATTTTAAGTTTTGCTTCATTTGCCATCCAGTGAAGTATTTCATTGTTAATGCCTGAATCTTGATTCACACTATTTTTAAATCTCTGCAGCAGTTTTTCAGAAGGGAGAACTAAAAATTTGCTGTTTCTTAACTCAGTGTAAGCCTTTGGACTTCTGCACCACAGTGAGAGACAAAGTCTAACAATGTCTTTATCCCACCGTCTTCCTTTCGGGTTACACTCTAAAGCCATTTTTTGAGATAATAAAAATGTTTTCATTTTGTCACTACATTCAGGAAAAATATTATTCAGTATTTGCGACATGTCCTCATTATCCTTTGGACATAAAACCAACTCATTTTGACTAATTACAGGTGTATTGATGGTAGGTGTACTGAACACACCTCCTCTGAGACTGATTAATGTATTTTTGTAGAATTGGTTTTCATGATATGTTATGGATTATATCCCCCAAATTTAAAGTTTGCAAATCTTAGTCTAGCTACAATAATTTCGCTCCTTTGACATCTTTGATTAGGCGGATGTCAAAGGTCAAGGTTATATGAAAGTCATTCCGGTACGTGACACATCGTGTCATGGTCATGCATCCACATGCCAAACATTAAAGCCCTGTGTCAAAGGATAAAAAAGTTATAGCCCTGACAAACTTTGGATGTAAATTAGCATTAATTTGACCTTGAGGTCAAAAGTAAAATAAAGGCCATTCTGGTAGGTAACACATCGACTAAGGGTCTTGTGATTCTGACGTCGGGTCAGTGCTCAGCCCATAGAGCGACCAAGTGTGTACCCTAGTTGGCTGAATAGGGTGGCCCTCGTCCGCGGGGGTTGTCAGATCTATAATACGGAAACCATGACCGCCGACCATAGTGGACCAACGTGTGTGGAAAGTGCCACGCTTCATGCACGTAATAGACCCCTTTGTGGACCGCCAAGTAGTGCACCACATAGGCTAAATTTTCCGCCCCTACCCACCTCTCCCCTTTTCCTGTGGTTCTTCAAAATTTACCAGTCCTTTGTGTCCCATCCCACCCCCATATTTCATTTATCATCATCATTTCATGTTCATTGTATCATCCTTTTCATGTTCATCGCCTGTAATTAACCTATATAGCGTTGCACGGGCGTAAAACACCAACTCACTCACTCAATTTTGCTACGCCTGATGCGCGTTTGGGTGTATTCAAGACTCATCAGAGACGCTCTACCAAAAGTTGAAATTGTTTAAACACTATATGAATACGAAGAGCATATAATAATACCAAAAAATGTCGAACTAGCAACCAAATTGTGACTAAGACTAACCTATTTCTGGGGTAGGAAGAACCTTGGGGTTTTGACAATTTGGAAATTTAAACGGAAACAAAAAACAAGTATACAATAATTTCACCCGGCCTCAGGACACAGCAGATAAGGTTGCCGAGTACTGCTACTAAAAATAGCGATGAATTAGCAAAGGAGATCAGGTACATATTAAACCAATTTAGTTATTATATTGTAATGACTAGAAGTACAATTAAGATCTGTGTTTGATTTTATTAACAAAATAATATGTCAAACTATTTGCAGACAATATTGATGATGTTGATAGCGTCAATTCCTTTGTTTTTAAATGGAATGCGAATACATTTTCTGTCCTCGGTACTTAGAGGTTCGCTTCTCACGGGTTTAAAATGATAAGTAAACAAAAATATCTTTACTTTTGTAAACAGATATATTCTTGCTTCAGCAATTGTCTTGTGGTTTAACAAGCTCAATACAGATAATTGAGTGCTTTTTCAATGATTTCCTTTTAAGTCTCCAGGCAACAATCCATGCTAATCAGAGCACCCTTCTTGCTTTTCCCTTTAGGGAAGTACACATCAGTTAATAATTGGATAACTTCATCGTAGCTGGCATTATGGGCAAATAATATGAACTGGGCTGTTGGAATTCCTCTTTTCATTGCATTTGCCGAATTATGCTCTTTCACCATCATTGTTTACTTTTTGCTCACGGTTTTGGTTTCAGTTGTGATCAAAAACAGCCAGAGAAGTTTGTGACCACATTTAATCATAGTCAAACTCTTGCCGTTTGAAGGAATAAATCAACTTAAGGCTATAATAAACCTACAAGTTTCCAGTATGACAAAATTTATTTAAGTGTCGTTTATCTTTTCTTAGATGTTTGTCCAGAACAATTGATTTCACGGCATTATGAACTTTAGAGTTTTGTCCAACCACATCCTCCTTCCAGCATCCTCATGTTCTAGCTCTGGGTTAGCGCACTTGGTAAACTTGCTGTCACCAAAACATTGACAACATTATTTCAAGTATCCAAGTGAAATCCAGCTTCATGTTCATTGTATCACCACTTTCATGTTTATCTCCCGGATATAGCCGAAACCGTGCTGCTTGGGAGTAAAGCAATAACTAACTTACTAACTAACAAATTGAGGTCTATCTGTTCAAATAAACAATTCTTGGCTTTCCCAGTTCTTGCATTAAATTTATTTGGTGAATCTTTGAGTGGGTATTCACTAAAAATATTTTCCCAAGAAAGATCAATCAATGTTGAGCGTCGCCATGTTCTTCTTTGGGTCGCACATTACCGACATGATTTTGTTGATTGATGGATATATTGCCGCGTAAAAAAATGTTCGCGTAGCTTTCTTGTTCAATCTCAATATAAGACGTTTGATACTTTAGTTTCCTGGTGTATTCTAGGAGAATAATGGCCGAAAATTAGTTTTATCCGCTTCCGATATTCTCACAGGTGACCATTACTCGGTGGCGCCTCCTTTATCTTAAACCCACATCTATTTGATCCACAGATTAATAAGTAACAATCTACCAAACTTTCATTAAAACCTGTTGACAACTTTTTGAGTTATTGTCTGAAAACTGTTTTCTTTAAAATTTCAAAAGTTTTTTCTGCTGCTGTGACCTTGACTTTCAATGAAAGTACCCCAAAATCAATAAGATTCCTCCTCTTATAAATAGAAATTACATACCAAGGTTTCATCAAAATACATTCTATCATGCCAAGAGACATTGATACAACACCATGCAGGTCATTACACTTGGATTTACAGTCCTTGTGTGTACCTATATAGTCAATATAAAGACAGACAGACAGACAGTAAAATGTATCTACAGGGCAGGACTGGGTAGTTACTATGGTAGGACTGGGTTGTTACAGTCCACGTAGGTCATAACACTTGATAAACAGTTCGGATGTGTAACAATATAGTCAATATAAAGACAGACAGACACTATAGTGTATCTACAGGGCAGGACTGGGTAGTAACTATGGAAGGACTGGGTTGTTATAGTCCACGTAGGTCATAACACTTGATTTAAAGTCCGGGTTTGTACCTATATAGTCAATATAAAGACAGACAGACACTATAGTGTATCTACAGGACAGGACTGGGTAGTAACTATGGTAGGACTGGGTTGTATTAGTCTTTGTAGGTCATAACACTTGATTAACAGTCCGGGTGTGTACCTATATAGTCAATATAAAGACAGACAGACACTATAGTGTATCTACAGGGCAGGACTGGGTAGTAACTATGGTGGGACTGGGTTGTTATAGTCCATGTAGGTCATTACACTTGATATACAGTCATGGTGTGTACCTTTATAGTCAATATAAAGACAGACAGACACTAAAATGTTTCTACAGGGCATGACTGGGTAGTAACTATGGTAGGACTGGGTTGTAATAGTCCATGTAGCTCATTACACTTGATTTACAGTCCTGGTGTGTACCTATATAGTCAATATGAAGACAGACAGACACTATAGTGTATCTTCAGGGCAGGACTGGGTTGTAATAGTCCACGTAGGTCATAACACTTGATTTACAGTCCGGGTGTGTACCTATATAGTCAATATAAAGACAGACAGACACTATAGTGTATCTACAGGGCAGGACTGGGTAGTTATAGTCCATGTAGGTCATTACACTTGATATACAGTCCTGGTGTGTACCTATATAGTCAATATATAGACAGACATACACTATAGTGTATGGTGTGTACCTATATAGTCAATATAAAGACGACACAACATGTGACCAGCCATGACCTTTCCAGGCTTATGGAGGTAAAATGTTATTTTCATGATAAAAGAAGCCAACGAGGTATCAAAGGGGCATAATTGTAATAAATAATAAAACTACCGGTAATTGTTTATCACCAAAACCAAGCACCTGGCAAATGAATAAATGTATATGGTCGTGCTGAAAAAAACAGAACCTGCCTTTGTCTGAGTATTTCCTTGTCTCCTGAGAGATAAAACTTTCAAATCCACATATTTCATCAAAAAATATCTTAATAAACCCAATAAATCTGTATACATGTTTGAAGTTGCAGAAATCAACAAAAGCTAGGTAATTCTTTAAGTAAATTAAAATAAATACAATGTGCATCATAAATCAGTTCATTGCAATCTTGAATATGGTTTAATTGAAAGGCCAGAAACTTTAAATAACTTAGTTCAAACTGAACTTTAATAGAGCTACAGTTTGATTAACTTTCCTAAATTTGAGCTACCTTCCCATTTTCGAAAACAGGGTTAATATGTGGGTTTATTTAACATTTTATACTAGAATGTGTGCATGCAAGATGCATCAATGATGGCATCTCTATTGGTAGATATAACATTATCAGAACTGTAAAACCTAGACAACTTGCAATAATTATGTAAATTTTACCTAAAGTCAGGATCATATGTACAGTACAACGTGCAAACAAGTTAGCAGGTGCTTGCATTTCATTGCTTTCAATTTGAAGATTGTTTTTATTTTTATGACGTTTACCTTCATAATATCATACAGACTTACTTGAAAAGTTGGGAACTTTAAGACATGCCTAACACGTATCTGTACAGGGCAATTCGATTTCTTGGAAGTCTGCACTTCCTTCCTCCTCCTACGGAAATCATGATCTTCCTAAAAAATAAACAAGAATACTACTTGTAGCTTTTCGTGACCATCAACTGATCCCAATCATAGTTGATGGTATGACAAAAAAATCCAGATCTGATGAGGAAGAACTCTCAAAAAAGGTAAACAAAGCTTTATTTTTGAGCTGCAATAATAAGCAAATATAAGAACGTCATCACACCGTTCTAAGATTCCCCTGTTATGATTAAAGAGATCTAGATTTTTTTATGATATATATAGTGAATATTAGATGTTTGGTAGTCCTGACCAGAATTTGAAGTCCGAGCTCAAGATTTAAATTTTATTTTTACTTTTCAATTTTGACATGAGGGCAATCTAAAGAAAATTAATTCCATTTGGCCTTAATGACAAATTAATGATCATTGACGAGTATGAAGTATACCTTTTTATAATGATCCTTATTATTATATGCAAACATTCCTCAAAATCTTTTCTCATAATAGCATTGGCTATGATTGGGACTTTTTGCTGGCCGTGCATTACCATAACCAACCCAAAAAGTTGATAAGGTACATTGATAGTTTGGTACATGACCATTGGTATAACAATACAGAACTTTGGTAACAACTTGGAAAGTTATTTATTGTAGACCCCCGTGCGGGAACCGGGTGTGAAAAGAATAGTCCCGCAGCTGCCCGTAAAGCTTGTCGTAAGAAGCGACTAAACGGGTCAACATGTTTGCCGTGTGTTGCGACCTGTGTCGGGGGAGGACGGGATCCTGGTCCACGTATGTGGGCTTTGGCCCTTACTTCTCCTAGACAGGCGGTCAGATTTGGCTCGGTCTGATCAATCGGCTGGTCACGCCAAGCCCTGTGAAGCATCTTCTCATTTTATTTCAAATTTACTGTTTTTGACTTTTGAAAATATTGATTTGATTCCATTTATGCTTTACAGAAGGCGGTGGCTCATGGGTCAATCGTGTGGATGTTATTCTGGAGAGTTGTATCGCCGGGTAACCCCTGGCACGATGCTTGTCTCCCTAAAGGAATACTCTGTGCGAGTATACTGTCCTTGTAGCCCTGGTGCTTTCAACAGGAGACCCGTTGTACAACAGCATCGCCCTTGTTGGCGCTCCGTGGCGGGCGGGGAGCAAGGCAGTGAAACTCTTTTCTATCATCATGGGTTCCCCTAAAAAACAACAAGCAACAAGTTCTAATGAAAATTTAAAACGTAATATTTCTTTGAGTGACAGTGAAGATCAAGACGTATCAGCTTCATCCAAACGTCAAAATACAACAAATGATAGTTGGCCTAAATTCATTGTTATTTCAAGCAAAGATACCACTCGTCCTTTGTCAAAGGTTTCGCCCTTTGTCATTGCAAAAACGATCAAAGGCGTTACCGGAAGTGATGTTCCAAAGGTTACGAAACTCCGATCCGGTAATCTTCTAGTCGAGTGTACAAAGCAACAACAAGCCAAAAACATTATGACCATTTCACGTATTTTAGAATTACCTGTTTCAGCTGAAGCTCATCGATCATTGAATCGATCTCAAGGTATCATTCGAGATAGAGATCGAAACCTTACCGATTTGTCAGAGCAAGAAATCTGCTCTGAACTTTCATCACAGGGTGTTTTACAAGTTAAAAGGTTTACAAAAAAGGAAGACAACAACATTATTAAATTAAATACTTACCTTATAACATTCAATTCTGCAGCTCCACCAAGTCACATTCATCTGGGTCTTTTCAGAGTGTCCGTAGACATATTTATTCCGAATCCTCTCCGTTGTTTTAAATGCCAACGTTTTGGCCACGGGAAGGCCACCTGTAACGGGAAGGAAAA
This sequence comes from Arcuatula senhousia, assembly GCA_963971305.1. Classification (NCBI taxonomy): domain Eukaryota; kingdom Metazoa; phylum Mollusca; class Bivalvia; order Mytilida; family Mytilidae; genus Arcuatula; species Arcuatula senhousia. The sequence goes on from OZ020306.1 coordinate 58,301,697, forward strand.
ATGTGTCAAGTGTGCTCAGGAAGGCCACTCGGATTTCAACTGTACTAAAAGTCCAAAATGTGTAAACTGCAGTGGTGATCATTTTTCTTCTTCAAAACAATGTCCAACTCTTCTACGTGAAAAAGAAATCCAAAAACTGAAAGCAGAAAAGAACATTTCCTACCAAGAAGCTCGTCGTCAAGTCTCTATCTCGAGTGATACAGCACCATCCATGTCTTACGCAGAGGCTGCTAAACCCTCTAGGACATATGGTTGGCAAACCATGTACACTTGGCCTGAGGGTGAAATTAAGCCCCGTACTTGCAACACCAATGGATGGATGTTTGGTGCTGACTGTTTTGTGGATGATATCCCCAAAAGCAATATAAAATACGCGAGGCCTTGGAAAGAGTTGTGTGATAATCATCCCCCGCCACGTAAGTCCACAGCAGGTCCAGATAATGATTCAATGGTCGATGAGGAACTGTTTAAAATTCCACGTAAATCATCTTGGGCTGGATTTGGAGCTCCAACCAAAGCTTCTAATCCTCAACCCCCATCAATTTCTGTTTCTTCCAAACAGAGTCAATCGTCTTCCTCAAGGTCGTCATCTGCTGCTCAACCTGGAAATAGACAGCAGCGACCCTCACAGCCAGGAAGACGCCAGAGTTCATCGCAGCAGACGTCACCGCTTAAAATGCGTAGATCAAAGAAGGCCGAACGAGATGCTATTTATATGCATAATCGTTTCGGCTCTCTTGGTGACGACATGGAGTCTGATATGGATCTATCGGAAACACCTGTCGACCGTTCACAGAGCCAGTCTCCACAGAGGAGACGTAGGCGATCACTCGGTAGACTTTCTGATCCCATACAGACTCCAAAATGAGTACCATCATTCAATGGAATTGCCGAGGCCTTAAGGCCAACTTTCTTGAATTACAACTCTTAGTGCAGTCTTTTAATCCAACTGTCTTTTGTCTTCAGGAAACACATCTCAAGGAAACTGACACCATTTCCTTGAAGGGTTATTCTATGTACAGTACCTTTTCCAACACTGAGCGAGCTGCTGGCGGATCCTCCATCTTAGTTAAGGACAGAGTTCTTCATAGTTCTATTCCTTTAACTACAGATCTGCAAGCAGTTGCCGTCCGAATTTCTTTACATCAAACAGTCACATTATGCTCAGTTTACATACCGCCCAATAATAATAATTTAACATTAGCACAACTTAAACAATTAACAGATCAGCTTCCTGCTCCATATATGGTATTGGGAGACTTCAATGCTCACAATCCATTATGGGGCAGCGCTAACATCAATGATAAGGGTAAAAAGATTGAGGACTTTTTGTCAAAAGAATCGCTTTGTATCTTCAATGACGGCTCCTCTACTTTTTTACATTCTGGTAATGGAACATATTCATCGATTGATCTTTCCATTTGTGATCCTTCTCTTTTAACAGACTTCTCATGGCAAGTCCATGACGATCTCTGTGGAAGTGACCACTTTCCTATCATTTTAAAAGATCTTTTTGGTGAACTTGAACGAAGAACTCCTCGTTATAAATTAGAAAAAGCCGATTGGCAAAAATTTTCAATTCTCTGTTCAGAAAAATTAAGACCAGAACTTTTTACAGAAGCTGAAGATCCTATATCTGTTTTTAATGAAACCCTTATTTCTATAGCTGATGACACAATTCCTAAGACCTCGGCAACTCCAAAAAGGATAAATAAACCCTGGTTTACAGACGAGTGTGGCAAGGCTATCGACGATAGAAATAAAGCTCAAAAACATTTTGATAACCACCAAACTAAAGACAATTTAAGTAAATTTAGAATATTTCGGGCCAAGGCTAGAAGAACATGCAAACAAACAAGAAGAACATCCTGGAAAAAGTTTGTATCTGGTTTAACTTCTCGTACACCCATGAATAAGATTTGGAATTTTATACAAAAAATGAAAGGCAAAAACTCTAAATCATCTGTCAAGCATCTTAATGTTGGCAATTCCACTCTAACATCTGAAAAAGATATTGCCAACAAATTAGCTGAGACTTTTGCTAAACATTCATCTTCATCCAATTACAAACCTGACTTTCAAAAATTTAAACAAAAAGCTGAAAAAACCAAATTAAATTTTAAGTCTGATAACTCTGAAAGCTACAATTCTCCCTTTTCCTTGGACGAACTTAAAGCCTCTTTAGGCAAAGCACACGATACAGCATGTGGTCCTGATAACATCCACTATCAGCTTTTAAAACATCTTCCTGACATTTCTATGACCACTCTTTTAAATTTGATGAATGATGTATGGATTAATGGAAAATTGCCCGAAATTTGGAAGCTTGCAACTGTTGTTCCTGTCCCCAAACCAGGGAAGGATCATACAGATGCTTCCAACTATCGTCCGATAGCCTTGACAAGCTGCGTCTGTAAGACCCTTGAGCGTATGATCAATGATCGGCTTGTTTGGTTCCTGGAGTCCAATGGACTCCTTTCGAATATCCAATGTGGATTTCGCCAAGGCAGGAGCACACAAGATCATTTGGTCCGTTTCGAGTCTTTTCTTCGAAACGCTTTCGCGAAGAACGAACATGTGGTGTCTATCTTTTTCGATCTCGAAAAAGCTTATGACACCACATGGAAGTATGGCATTTTAAAAGACATTTCTGATATGGGGTTGAGAGGAAGGCTACCAACCTTTCTGGCCGACTTCCTTTCTGATAGACATTTTAATGTTAAAGTTAATAAAACATTGTCTGAAGAGTTTGATCAGGAAATGGGTGTTCCTCAGGGTAGCATCCTTTCTGTCACTCTCTTCAGTATTAAAATAAACAGTATTGCCAAAGTTTTGAAAGATAACATTGAAGGTTCTTTATATGTTGATGATTTTTTAATTTGCTACAGCGCCAAAAACATGAGCACCATTGAAAGGCAGTTACAACTTTGCCTTAATCGAATTGAAAAATGGGCCTCTGAAAACGGTTTTAAGTTTTCAGAAAGTAAAACAGTCGCCATGCACTTTTGTAAAAAGAGAAAACTCCATCCTGACCCAGATTTATATTTATATAATAAAAAAATAAAAATGGTCGAAGAATCAAAATTTCTTGGCGTTCTTTTTGACAGAAAACTTTCCTTTCTACCCCATATGAAAATGTTAAAATCAAGATGCCTCAAGGCTCTTGACATTATTAAAGTGGTCTCCAGTACTGACTGGGGAGCTGATAAATCTGTTCTTTTAAATTTGTACAGGTCTCTTGTGAGATCGAAATTGGACTATGGTTGTATTGTTTATGGATCAGCTAAAAAGTCTTATTTACAAATTTTAGATGCTGTCCATCATCAGGGATTACGACTCTGCCTCGGTGCATACAGGACCTCTCCTGTTGAGAGCCTGTATGCGGAGGCAAATGAACCATCCCTGAAACATCGCAGAATAAAACTCGGTCTCCAATATGCTACAAAGCTGAAGGCTTTCCCTGGCAACCCTGCCCACGACTGTGTTTTCAACCCACCTCTTAAAACTGTTTATGAAAAACATGAAAATAAAACTCCTCCATTTGGCATTCGTATTGCACCACATTTAGCTATCCTTAATATTGATTTGGAAACAATTAATCCTGTTACACCTTTGAAAGTTCCACCCTGGGAACTTCTAAAACCTGAATTTAATTTTGATCTTCGAAAACATAAAAAGTCTGAAACAAATCATTTGCTTATTCAACAGGATTACTGTGAAATTAAATCTAGATACCCTGATTTTCTGACTGTTTATACAGATGGGTCTAAAGATGGTGATAGCGTTGCTTCTGCTGCTATCTTAGGAAATAGCACTTCCACCCAACGACTCCCATCTTCTGCTTCCATTTTTACAGCTGAAGCCAGAGCCATTATTTTAGCTCTTCGTTTAATTGATGCTTCAGAGCACGCACAATTCTTCATCTGTTCTGATTCTCTCTCTTGTCTTTTGGCAATTGAGAACCGCAAACTAAAAAATCCATTAATCAGTAAAATTGTTTACATGATTCACCAGTTGATGAGAGGTGGTGCAGAATTGATTTTTCTATGGGTACCCAGTCATACTGGTATTCATGGAAATTCAGTCGTGGACAGGGTTGCGAAGGAAGCCCTTCGCAAACCTATTTCAAAATGTTTTATTCCTCATTCGGATTGCAGAAATGCAATCCGTTTATATGTTCAAAATTTATGGGATGATGTTTGGGCTGCCGCTGAGCACAACAAACTTCATGAGTTGAAACCACAGCTTGGAGAGAATCATGCTTCATTCCGATGTCGTCGAGACCAAGTGGTCATCACTAGATGTCGTATTGGACATTCTAGAGTCACTCATGGCCACTTGATGACACAAAAGGAGGCACCGGTGTGCATCCCTTGTGACACTCCGTATTCGGTGAGGCATGTTCTCCTTGACTGTGTTGATGTCGCTCCAATACGTGATAAATATTTCAACTGTGCTTCTATGTACGATTTGTTCAGCGGCATTCCAAATGATGCCATCATCAACTTCTTGAAAGAAGTTGGTTTATATTATAAATTATAGTTTTATTTTTCTGTTTTATCATTGTGTTGTTCATACACATACTAGTGGATGTTTGAAACTTATTTGTTTATGTATTGTGTGTTCGTGTTACAATTTTGTTATAAGTATACAAATATTATTGATATATTTTTATCTTTTACTTAGTCTGTTTTAATGTCTACTTTTATCTATTTATTGGTGATAAACATTTTAGTTTCGGTCTTTTGACTTTGTTTTATATCAAAGTTTTATTCAGTAATAATAACCTGTTTTTGTCCCGATGATGGCTGCAATATCGCCGACGGGACATGAAGCAGACAACAATCAATCAATCTATTTATTGTAGATCTTATGGTTGTTTTTGCTCCTCTTTGGATCTTTTTCTTTTCATCCTCTTTTCTTCTAATAATCATCATGATGTAAAACTGCACTGTAGATTTTTAGGTCAGGCATTTAGTCCAATTCAACTCTTTTACTAAAATACTTTCTTACATTGCTTGATCTTTGCTGTTTATTTCTTTCCATGAGGTTTATATTTCTTTGTTTTCCATGGAGGCAGTCCCATTTCTTTTTGCCCATAATGATAAAAGGGACTTTATCGAAAGGAATGGGAGGCACAGCGTTTGCCTGCGTATCGACTCATCTTGTGCTACTGTCATATATCTTTTTCCAGTCTAAAATAAATACCCGGTAGCATTTGGTATCAATAAAATAGGGAACATTCCACAATATATAATGTATTGCCCTAACAGAGACTTAAAACCCAATTTTATGAAAGTTTGATCAATTCTGAACATGTGCACAAAAACAGTGTTCATTTCCAAGTGTTTAATACAAATGCAGACAATTTCAAAATTGCTCCTTTTTTCTTTCATTTGTTTCACTCCAGACAGAACTTTTTCATGAATTTATGTAGCCGAGCTTTAAAAAAATGACTACATTATTATTCAAAGGTGATTTGTGTATTAAAACAATAAAACACACATTATATGCATGTTATACATAGGTCTTCTTCTTTGCCGTACTGGTTTTCTGGTCTGAACACGCTGAATTTCGAATTTGTTTGAAATTCAAAGTCGGCAATTAGGTCTGTAACAGCACTGGATGAAGTAACATACCCATGCAGAAGCCTGTTGAATGATGTATGATATTAATTCCAGATTAAGAAGAATGCAGCTAATTGCCCCCCCCCTTCCGGCTTAAAATTATAATAAATAAAAAAGTGCCTTTATCCTGTAACCCTCGTAAAAATTGTCTTATAATAATGGTGTTGCCATATTTGAAACTACATAGTCATTAGTAGCAAACGATACTATCAAGTTTTAGCAAATTTCTGCTCCTAATGAAGAATTGCATCCACAAAAACATGACACACAAAATTTGAACAAAATCTATAAAGTGCCATAACCATGTCTTCACTCCTGTCAGAATTGTTGATACATACCGGTAATTTAGTGATGCAATATGTTCAATTATAAAGAAAAAAGAAAGGATTTGGAGTGAATGTGTGTGTCACAAAAACTCACACAATATGTGTAATAAATAAGGTTATCAAGGACAGGGCTTTGACATCTTGATGTCGCATGAGGGTCTTCAACAAGAGGTGAGCAAGATCAGGAAGGCCTGCGTGTAACTCTTGTTTCCCATCCTTGTGGAGTGCCAACTTGGGCGATGCTCAGGGATGTTCAACTGAAAGCACAAGGGTTACACGAAGAGAATAATCAATTTGAGCACCAAAACATGTCACGGTAGAACTAACACATGTCAGAAGGGGTCAATGAAGAAAAACATAGGTAAACACCAATTACAAAGTTCTCCTTGTTACACCCACAATGTTGAATGTAAGTCGCTCAAGAGAAACTGTAGGTTTACAATGACTTAATTCCGCCTGGATGCTGACCTACCACCCCTGATGCATTCATATACTAAGTTTGACGAACCTACCATGCTTAGTTGCTGAGCATTATGAAGTTGAACGTAAACTTGAATGTGGACGCAGACGCAAGGAGTATTCCATTAGTTCTACCTCAACTTACTTGAGGAAAACTAATTGATGAACGGGCAATGTATGCCTGCATATATTTGTCATAAAATACCCGACAAGGAACATAGGTAGCACGATACAACATTGATAGACAACACAGGGTAAATCAAAATATATGTAGGCAACCGTGCAGTGTAAAGTAGTATGAAAGAGCAAAAAGCCATATGATCAGGTCCAAATGTTTTTAATTAAAGTAAAAAAAAAATTAAAAGAGCCATATACATGGCAAATCATCCTACCAAATTTCAGCAAAATCCACTCAGGGGTTGTTGAGGACTTGCATTCATAAAAACATCTTCCCTCAGCCTGCCACAGTTCATGCAGCTATATATAGTCAGGCCACTTTCAAGTTGTCTCAGTCATACTTTATGGTCAGCCACAGATCATACAGAAGAAAAGCTGTTGGATCATCTTTTGTCTTTATGACCGAGAGATGAGTTACTCACCGGGGACCTCTGGCTGGACAACTCATTAATATTTTCAGTATAAAATATAAATAAATTCCTTCAGTGACAGAATTATTAGATAGAAAAACAGTAGTTACATGGTGCGAGTGTACATATTACCAAAACGCACACGATACATGGATGATGGAAAACTCCAGTTCATCAAGGACATCTTAATGTAGCGTATTAAGGGTCTTCAACCAGGGTAAACCCCCTCAAGCGAGATCAAGATGCATATGAGAAGATTCCTACATAAAACTTTTTTCTCATAATTGAAGCATGAACGGATCACTTCAACGAGCCGGTTCTGTAGCTACCACGTGGAATCTTAAAATAACATATCTCGGTGTTGACAGTGTTTTAATTTGGTGGCCACTAATACGACGTACAAATCCGGAAATTTTTTTCCGGATGGTAGGACTACTGAGTTACAGATCCCGTTCCATGCATTTTCCTATCAGGAGAGCAGAAAATTAAATTTAACGTTAATTAAATCTCTATTACTTCTTAAACTTAAGGAGTGTGACATTTTTTGTGTTTGTGATATTAAATGAAAATAACAATATAAACACAAAAGAGGAGTTCACTTTTTACATCAAATCATCAAGAGTGTTAATGCATGTCACAAGTTGTTCTAGAACAGATATATCCTTGGTCTTCACAGGTCTCCCGTTGGATTAACTTTCCTAAATTTGAGCGTCCCGTGCGGGGCCCGGGTGGCGAATAGGCCCGCAGCAGAGCCTAGCTTGTCCGCCAAGTAGTGCAACACATAGGCTAAATTTTCCGCTCCTACCCACTGCTCCCCACTTCCTGTGGTCCTTCAAAATTTACCGTTCCTTTGTTGTCCACCACATTCCCATATTTCACTATCAATATCATCATTATTATGTCTCCCAAACGAAGTTTGCAGACATTATGGTTTTGCTCAGTTCTTATTTTTCTTAGTATGTCCCTGAACATAAAGTGTCGGGTACATATTGTGTTTGCTCGGTTTCTTATTATTATTATTATAGTTAAGGTCTTTCCATATTCAAAGGGAAGTCCTTACTGTATTTCTTATTTACACTTTCAATTTTTTTTTCGCGCCCAGTATATAAAAGTGTCACGACATATATTTTTGATACATAGTACCTTTAGTCGGTCATACTTGAAGTTGCTCTGACTGACCCTGTGAAACCAGTCTATTTTTAGTAACAGAGTTATCTCCCCAAACACTGTAAACCCTTGTGTTCAGATCACCTCAGAAACTGTAACCGATATAAAAATTCTGAAGAGTGGAAATTGTAACCTCTCTCCTGGCCATGTTTTGTCACCCCAAAAAAAAGTTTTTCAAAAAGTGTCACGCTTCCGCAATTTTGAGTCGCGAATCGTCAAAAACTTAAAAATTTCTATTTTTAGAACCGTCAGTCGTAGAACCTCAAAACATTCACCATTCATATTAGGTGACCTATTGTACATCCAGAAATATAAAGGTCAAGGTCATATCAACAAAAACAAAAAAGGTCATTTTCTAGGACAATGGGTTTTATCTTCAAGTCAATTTGTCAGCCCTTATTTGAAACATTTTTGTGAGTTTTTTTTATATGATGTCGGCCAGGAGTTCTTCTAGTAGATTATACAACAAAAAATCCATAATTTTTTTTAAATATACAACATCCACTTACCACACCATGCACATGTACCACAGATAGTGAAACATAAAACATGTTTCTTTGATTAAATATGCTACTATTGCACATTAGCGAAATTTATGATGAAACCGTGTGTCATAAAAATGGTTTCTAAGGAAAAAAAAAGGTTGCTATGGAGGTTTTTGCTTATAATATTTTTATGAATCATTGTATTTTAGCAATAATGTCTGTTGTGTATTCTTGTTTTGTTTTAATGTATATAAAGCTAACCATTTTTAGATATTCAAGGTTTCCCGTGCGGGGCCCGGGTGGCGAATAGGCCCGCAGCAGAGCCTAGCTTGTCGTAAGAGGCGACTAAGGGTCTTGGGATTCTGACGTCGGGTCAGTGCTCAGCCCACAGAGCGACCAAGTGTACCCTAGGTGGCTGAATAGGGTAGCCCTCGTCCGCGGGGGTTGTCAGGTCTATAATACGGAAACCATGACCGCCGACCATAGTGGGCCAACGTGTGTGGAGAATGCCACGCTTCATGCACGTAAAAGACCCCTTTGTGGACCGCCAAGTAGTGCACCACATAGGCTAAATTTTCCGCCCCTATCCTTTTCTCCCCTTTTCCTGTGGTTCTTCAAAATTTACCGTCCCTGTGTTTCCCACCCCATCCCATATTTCATATATCATCATCATTTCATATTCATTGTATCATCCTTTTCATGTTCATCGCCTGTAAATAACCTATATAGCGTTGCACGGGCGTAAAACACCAACTCACTCACTCACTCACAGATATTCAAGGTCATTAAAGCCTTTGACAGTCATATAATTAGGGTAGGATTAGTGAAAGCGAAAAATTAGGGTTAGGGGTTAGCATAAAAAAGTATACAATAAGTGTTAGGGTTGGTATCAAAATATATTTAGGATAAGGTTATAACAAAAACATATAATTAGTGTTAGGGTTAGTGAAAGCGAAAAATTAGGATTAGGGGTTAGCATTGAAATTATACAATTAGCGTTTGGGTTCGTATCAAAATATATTTAGGGTTAGGGTTATAACAAATACATACAATTAGGGTTAGGTTAGGGTTAGCCTTAATGATACAATTACTTTTCGTACAAGAACATGTAATTAGGGTTAGGGTTATTGAAAACGAAAAATTAGGGTTAGGGGTTAGCATAAAAAAGCATACAATAAGCGTTAGAGTTAGTATCAAAATATATTTAGGGTTAGGGTTATAACAAATACATACAATTAGGGTTAGGTTAGGGTTAGCCCTAATGATACAAATACTTTTCGTACAGGAACATGCAATTAGGGTAAGGGTTAGTGAAAGCGAAAAATTTGGGTTAGGGGTAAGCATAAAAAAAGCATACAATAAGCGTTAGGGTTGGTATCAAAATATATTTAGGGTTAGGGTTGTAACAAAAACATATAATTAGGGTTTAGGGTTAGGGTTAGTGAAAGCGAATACTTAGGTTTAGGGGTAAGCATAAAAAAGCATACAATAAGCGTTAGGGTTGGTTTCAAAATATATTTAGGGTAAGGGCTATTTCAAAGGACGTATAATTAGGGTAAGGGTTAGTGAAAACAAAAAATTAGAATAAGGGTTAGTAAAAGCGAAAAAATAGGGTTAGGGGTTAGCATAAAAAAGATACAATTAGCGTTAGGGTTGGTATCAAAATATATTTAGGGTTAGGGTTATAACAAAAACATATAATTAGGGTTAGGGTTTGTGAAAGCGAAAAATTAGGGTTAGGGGTTAGCATAAAAAAGTATACAATAAGTGTTAGGGTTGGTATCAAAATATATCTAGGGTAAGGTTATAACAAAAACATATAATTAGGGTTAGGGTTAGTGAGAGCGAAAAATTAGGATTAGGGGTTAGCATTAAAATTATACAATTAGCGTTAGTGTTCGTATCAAAATATTTTTAGGGTTAGGGTTATAACATTTACATACAATTAGGGTTAGGTTAGGGTTAGCCTTAATGATACAATAACTTTTCGTACAAGAACATGCAATTAGGGTTAAGGTTATTGAAAACGAAAAATTAGGGTTAGGGGTTAGCATAAAAAAAGCATACAATAAGCGTTAGAGTTGGTATCAAAATATATTTAAGGTTAGGGTTATAAAAAAACATATAATTAGGGTTAGGGTTAGTGGAAGCGAAAAATTAGGGTTAGGGGTTAGCATTAAAATTATACAATTAGCGTTAGGGTTCGTATCAAAATATATTTAGGGTTAGGGTTATAACAAATACATACAATTAGGGTTAGCCCTAATGATACAAATGCTTTTCGTACAGGAACATGCAATTAGGGTTAGGGTTAGTGAAAGCGAAAAATAAGGGTTAGGGGTAAGCATAAAAAAAAGCATACAATAAGCGTAAGGGTTGGTATCAAAATATATTTAGGGTTAGGGTTGTAACAAAAACATATAATTAGGGTTTAGGGTTAGGATTAGTAAAAGCGAAAAATTAGGGTTAGGGGTAAGCATAAAAAAAGCATACAATAAGCGTTAGGGTTGGTTTCAAAATATATTTAGGGTAAAGGTTACTTCAAAAAACGTATAATTAGGGTTAGGGTTAGTGAAAACGAAAAATTAGGGTAAGGGTTAGTGAAAGCGAAAAAATAGGGTTAGGGGTTAGCATAAAAAAGATACAATTAGCGTTAGCGTTGGAATCAAAATATATTTAGGGTTAGGATTATAACAAATACATACTATTAGGGTTAGGTTAGGGATAGCCTTAATGATAGAATTACTTTTCGTACAAGAACATGCAATTAGGGTAAGGGTAAGTGGAATAAAAAAATTGGGGTTAAGGAATAGCATAAACATTATACAATTAGCGTTAGGGTTGGTATCAAAATATATTTAGGGTTATGGTTATGACAAAAACATATAATTAGGGTATGGTTTGTGAAAGCAAAAAAAATAGGGTTAGGGGTTAGCATAAAAAAAGCATACAATAAGCGTTAGGGTTGGTATGAAAAAATATTTAGGGTTGGGGTTATGACAAAAACATATAATTAGGATTAGGGTTAGTGAAAGCAAAAAATGAGGGTTAGGGGTAAGCATAAAAAAGGGATACAATAAGCGTTAGGGTTCGTATCAAAATATATTTAGGGTAAGGTTATAACAAAAACATATAATTAGGGTTAGGGTTAGTGAAAGCGAAAAATTAGGATTAGGGGTTATCATTAAAATTATAGGGTTAGGGTAAGGTGTTAGCATAAAAAAGCATACAATAAGCGTTAGAGTTGGTATCAAAATATATTTAGGGTTGGGGTTATGACAAAAACAAATATAATTAGGGTTAGGGTTAGTCAAAGCAAAAAATGAGGGTTAGGAGTAAGCATAAAAAGGATACAATTAGCGTTAGGGTTCGTATCAAAATATATTTAGGGTAAGGTTATAACAAAAACATATAATTAGGGTTAGGGTTAGTGAAAGCGAAAAATTAGGATTAGGGGTTAGCATTAAAATTATACGGTTAGGGTTAGGGGTTAGCATAAAAAAGGATACAATAAGCGTTAGGGGAGGTATCAAAATATATATAGGGTAAGGGTTATAACAAAAACATATAATTAGGGTTAGGGTTTGTGAAAGCAAAAAATTAGGGTTAGGGGTTAGCATAAAAAAGTATACAATAAGTGTTAGGGTTGGTATCAAAATATATTTAGGGTAAGGTTATAACAAAAACATATAAATAGGGTTAGGGGTTAGCATAAAAAAGATACAATTAGCGTTAGCGTTGGAATCAAAATATATTTAGGGTTAGGATTATAACAAATACATACTATTAGGGTTAGGTTAGGGTAAGCCTTATTGATAGAATTACTTTTCGTACAAGAACATGCAATTAGGGTAAGGGTAAGTGGAATCGAAAAATTGGGGTTAAGGAATAGCATAAAAATTATACAATTAGCGTTAGGGTTGGTATCAAAATATATTTAGGGTTAAGGTTATGACAAAAACATATAATTAGGGTAGGGTTTGTGAAAGCAAAAAATTAGGGTTAGGGGTTAGCATAAAAAAAGCATACAATAAGCGTTAGGGTTGGTATCAAAATATATTTAGGGTTGGGGTTATGACAAAAACATATAATTAGGGTTAGGTTAGGGTTAGCCTTAATGATACAATTACTTTTCGTACAAGAACATGCAATTAGGGTAAGGGTAAGTGAAATCGAAAAATTAAGGTTAAGGAATAGCATGAAAACGAAAAATTAGGGTTAGGGTTAGTGAAAGCGAAAACTTAGGGTTAGGGGTTAGCATAAAAAACATACAATTAGCGTAAGGGTTGGTATCAAAATATATTTAGGGTTAGGTTAATAACAAAAACATACCATTAGAGTTAGGTTAGGGTTAGCCTTAATGATACATTTACTTTTCGTACAAGAACATGCAATTAGGGTTAGGGTTATTGAAAACGAAAAATTAGGGTTAGGGGTTAGCATAAAAAAGCATACAATAAGCGTTAGAGTTGGTATCAAAATATATTTAGGGTTAGGGTTATCAAAAAACATATAATTAGGGTTAGGGTTAGTGAAAGCGAAAAATTAGGGTTAGGGGTTAGCATTAAAATTATACAATTAGCGTTAGGGTTCGTATCAAAATATATTTAGGGTTAGGGTTATAACAAATACATACAATTAGGGTTAGGTTAGGGTTAGCCTTAATGATACAATAACTTTTCGTACAAGAACATGCAATTAGGGTTAAGGTTATTGAAAACGAAAAATTAGGGTTAGGGTTAGCATAAAAAAGCATACAATAAGCGTTAGAGTTGGTATCAAAATATATTTAAGGTTAGGGTTATAAAAAAACATATAATTAGGGTTAGGGTTAGTGGAAGCGAAAAATTAGGGTTAGGGGTTAGCATTAAAATAATACAATTAGCGTTAGGGTTCGTATCAAAATATATTTAGGGTTAGGGTTATAACAAATACATACAATTAGGGTTAGGTAAAGATTAGCCCTAATGATACAAATACTTTTCGTACAGGAACATGCAATTAGGGTTAGGGTTAGTGAAAGCGAAAAATAAGGGTTAGGGGTAAGCATAAAAAAGCATACAATAAGCGTAAGGGTTGGTATCAAAATATATTTAGGGTTAGGGTTGTAACAAAAACATATAATTAGGGTTTAGGGTTAGGGTTAGTAAAAGCGAAAAATTAGGGTTAGGGGTAGTGAAAGCGAAGAAATAGGGTTAGGGGTTAGCATAAAAAAGATACAATTAGCGTTAGCGTTGGAATCAAAATATATTTAGGGTTAGGATTATAACAAATACATACTATTAGGGTTAGGTTAGGGTAAGCCTTATTGATAGAATTACTTTTCGTACAAGAACATGCAATTAGGGTAAGGGTAAGTGGAATCGAAAAATTGGGGTTAAGGAATAGCATAAAAATTATACAATTAGCGTTAGGGTTGGTATCAAAATATATTTAGGGTTAAGGTTATGACAAAAACATATAATTAGGGTAGGGTTTGTGAAAGCAAAAAATTAGGGTTAGGGGTTAGCATAAAAAAAGCATACAATAAGCGTTAGGGTTGGTATCAAAATATATTTAGGGTTGGGGTTATGACAAAAAACATATAATTAGGGTTAGGGTTAGTGAAAGCAAAAAATGAGGGTTAGGGGTAAGCATAAAAAAGGGATACAATAAGCGTTAGGGTTCGTATCAAAATATATTTAGGGTAAGGTTATAACAAAAACATATAATTAGGGTTAGGGTTAGTGAAAGCGAAAAATTAGGATTAGGGGTTAGCATTAAAATTATAGGGTTAGGGTTAGGGGTTAGCATAAAAAAGCATACAATAAGCGTTAGAGTTGGTATCAAAATATATTTAGGGTTGGGGTTATGACAAAAACAAATATAATTAGGGTTAGGGTTAGTCAAAGCAAAAAATGAGGGTTAGGGGTAAGCATAAAAAAGGATACAATTAGCGTTAGTGTTCGTATCAAAATATATTTAGGGTAAGGTTATAACAAAAACATATAATTAGGGTTAGGGTTAGTGAAAGCGAAAAATTAGGATTAGGGGTTAGCATTAAAATTATAGGGTTAGGGTTAGGGGTTAGCATTAAAAAAGCATACAATAAGCGTTAGAGTTGCTATCAAAATATATTTAGGGTTGGGGTTATTAAAAAAACATATTATTAGGGTTAGGGTTAGTGAAAGCGAAAACTTAGGGTTAGGGGTTAGCATTAAAATAATACAATTAGCGTTAGGGTTCGTATCAAAATATATTTAGGGTTAGGGTTATAACAAATACATACAATTAAGGTTAGGTTAGGGTTAGCCCTAATGATACAAATACTTTTCGTAGAGGAACATGCAATTAGGGTTAGGGTTAGTGAAAGCGAAAAATTAGGGTTAGGGGTAAGCATAAAAAAGCATACAATAAGCGTAGGGGTTGGTATCAAAATATATTTAGGGATAGGGTTGTAACAAAAACATATAATTAGGGTTTAGGGTTAGGGTTAGTGAAAGCGAAAAATTAGGGTTAGGGGTAAGCATAAAAAAAGCATACAATAAGCGTTAGGGTTGGTTTCAAAATATATTTAGGGTAAGGGTTACTTCAAAAAACTTATAATTAGGGTTAGGGTTAGTGAAAACGAAAAATTAGGGTAAGGGTTAGTGAAAGCGAAAAAATAGGGTTAGGGGTTAGCATAAAAAAGATACAATTAGCGTTAGCGTTGGAATCAAAATATATTTAGGGTTAGGATTATAACAAATACATACTATTAGGGTTAGATTAGGGTTAGCCTTAATGATACAATTACTTTTCGTACAAGAACATGCAATTAGGGTAAGGGTAAGTGGAGTTGAAAAATTGGGCTAAGGAATAGCATAAAAATTATACAATAAGTGTTAGGGTTGGTATCAAAATATATTTAGGGTTAAGGTTATGACAAAAACATATAATTAGGGTAGGGTTAGTGAAAGCGAAAAATTAGGGTTAGGGGTTAGCATAAAAAAAGCATACAATAAGCGTTAGGGGAGGTATCAAAATATATATAGGGTTAGGGTTATAACAAAAACATATAATTAGGGTTAGGGTTTGTGAAAACGAAAGAATAGGGTTAGGGGTTAGAATAAAAAAGTATACAATAAGTGTTAGGGTTGGTATCAAAATATATTTAGGATAAGGTTATAACAAAAACATATAATTAGGGTTAGGGTTAGTGAAAGCGGAAAATTAGGATTTGGGGTTAGCATTAAAATTATACAATTAGCGTTAGGGTACGTATCAAAATATATTTAGGGTTAGGGTTATAACAAATACATACAATTAGGGTTAGCCCTAATGATACAAATACTTTTCGTACAGGAACATGCAATTAGGGTTAGGGTTAGTGAAAGCGAAAAATTAGGGTTAGGGGTAAGCATAAAAAAGCATACAATAAGCGTAAGGGTTGGTATCAAAATATATTTAGGGTTAGGGTTGTAACAAAAACATAAAATTAGGGTTTAGGGTTAGGGTTAGTGAAAGCAAAAAATTAGGGTTAGGGGTAAGCATAAAAAAAGCATACAATAAGCGTTAGGGTTGGTTTCAAAATATATTTAGGGTAAGGGTTACTTCAAAAAACGTATAATTAGGGTTAGGGTTAGTGAAAACGAAAAATTAGGGTAAGGGTTAGTGAAAGCGAAAAAATAGGGTTAGGGGTTAGCATTAAAAGATACAATTAGTGTTAGCGTTGGAATCAAAATATATTTAGGGTTAGGATTATAACAAATACATACTATTAGGGTTAGGTTAGGGTTAGCCTTAATGATACAATTACTTTTCGTACAAGAACATGCAATTAGGGTAAGGGTAAGTGGAATCGAAAAATTGGGGTTAAGGAATAGCATAACATTATACAATTAGCGTTAGGGTTGGTATCAAAATATATTTAGGGTTAAGGTTATGACAAAAACATATAATTAGGGTAGGATTAGTGAAAGCGAAAAATTAGGGTTAGGGGTTAGCATAAAAAAAGCATACAATAAGCGTTAGGGTTGGTATCAAAATATATTTAGGGTTAGGGTTATGACAAAAACATATAATTAGGGTTAGGGTAAGTGAAAGCAAAAAATGAGGGTTAGGGGTGAGCATAAAAAAAGGATACAATAAGCGTTAGGGGAGGTATCAAAATATATATAGGGTTAGGGTTATAACAAAAACATATAATTAGGGTTAGGGTTAGTGAAAGCGAAAACTTAGGGTTAGGGGTTAGCATTAAAATTATACAATTAGCGTTAGGGTTCGTATCAAAATATATTTAGGGTTAGGGTTATAACAAATACATACAATTAAGGTTAGGTTAGGGTTAGCCCTAATGATACAAATACTTTTCGTAGAGGAACATGCAATTAGGGTTAGGGTTAGTGAAAGCGAAAAATTAGGGTTAGGGGTAAGCATAAAAAAGCATACAATAAGCGTAGGGGTTGGTATCAAAATATATTTAGGGATAGGGTTGTAACAAAAACATATAATTAGGGTTTAGGGTTAGGGTTAGTGAAAGCGAAAAATTAGGGTTAGGGGTAAGCATAAAAAAAGCATACAATAAGCGTTAGGGTTGGTTTCAAAATATATTTAGGGTAAGGGTTACTTCAAAAAACGTATAATTAGGGTTAGGGTTAGTGAAAACGAAAAATTAGGGTAAGGGTTAGTGAAAGCGAAAAAATAGGGTTAGGGGTTAGCATAAAAAGATACAATTAGTGTTAGCGTTGGAATCAAAATATATTTAGGGTTAGGATTATAACAAATACATACTATTAGGGTTAGGTTAGGGTTAGCCTTAATGATACAATTACTTTTCGTACAAGAACATGCAATTAGGGTAAGGGTAAGTGGAATCGAAAAATCGGGGTTAAGGAATAGCATAAAATTATACAATTAGCGTTAGGGTTGGTATCAAAATATATTTAGGGTTAAGGTTATGACAAAAACATATAATTAGGGTAGGATTAGTGAAAGCGAAAAATTAGGGTTAGGGGTTAGCATAAAAAAAGCATACAATAAGCGTTAGGGTTGGTATCAAAATATATTTAGGGTTAGGGTTATGACAAAAACATATAATTAGGGTTAGGGTAAGTGAAAGCAAAAAATGAGGGTTAGGGGTAAGCATAAAAAAAGGATACAATAAGCGTTAGGGGAGGTATCAAAATATATATATGGTTAGGGTTATAAAAAAACATATAATTAGGGTTAGGGTTAGTGAAAGCGAAAACTTAGGGTTAGGGGTTAGCATTAAAATTATACAATTAGCGTTAGGGTTCGTATCAAAATATATTTAGGGTTAGGGTTATAACAAATACATACAATTAAGGTTAGGTTAGGGTTAGCCCTAATGATACAAATACTTTTCGTAGAGGAACATGCAATTAGGGTTAGGGTTATTGAAAGCGAAAAATTAGGGTTAGGGGTAAGCATAAAAAAGCATACAATAAGCGTAGGGGTTGGTATCAAAATATATTTAGGGATAGGGTTGTAACAAAAACATATAATTAGGGTTTAGGGTTAGGGTTAGTGAAAGCGAAAAATTAGGGTTAGGGGTAAGCATAAAAAAAGCATACAATAAGCGTTAGGGTTGGTTTCAAAATATATTTAGGGTAAGGGTTACTTCAAAAAACTTATAATTAGGGTTAGGGTTAGTGAAAACGAAAAATTAGGGTAAGGGTTAGTGAAAGCGAAAAAATAGGGTTAGGGGTTAGCATAAAAAAGATACAATTAGCGTTAGCGTTGGAATCAAAATATATTTAGGGTTAGGATTATAACAAATACATACTATTAGGGTTAGATTAGGGTTAGCCTTAATGATACAATTACTTTTCGTACAAGAACATGCAATTAGGGTAAGGGTAAGTGGAATCGAAAAATTGGGCTAAGGAATAGCATAAAAATTATACAATAAGCGTTAGGGTTGGTATCAAAATATATTTAGGGTTAAGGTTATGACAAAAACATATAATTAGGGTAGGGTTAGTGAAAGCGAAAAATTAGGGTTAGGGGTTAGCATAAAAAAAGCATACAATAAGCGTTAGGGTTGGTATCAAAATATATTTAGGGTTAGGGTTATGACAAAAACATATAATTAGGGTTAGGGTTAGTGACAGACTCAAATTGTACCTCTTTGCATACCGATTCATTTAACTTAAATTAAGTATGCATGTTTACTATACTATCTGTTATTGGCAAAAAGTGTTTCACTAAATTTGTTTTGTTCGCCAATCAAAATAATAATGCACTTTTTTCGAAATACTTTTTGGGACTCAAATTGATTGTCTTTTAATTTTGTCTCAAATAAACTCTCTACATTTCATTCACCATTTATATTAAAAAGTTATTATTTAATCTTTAATGACTTATTTGCATAAAATCTCACCCTTACTCCCTCAACAGAGGACCACTGCATCCTACTATTATTCATCAGCAAATGTTTTGCAGTGTTAAAGGAATAACAACACCCCTAGTAAGGTGGGTACACGGCAACTGGTTTTGTCCGGTTGAGGATTCACAAGTTGGATTAGTTAAGGCATCTAATTGGAAAATGTTGTTCGATAGAGAAAAAAAGTAAACGTGTTTGGATTCCGTTATATATTGATTTTACATTTTGTGGAATTAAATTATCGTACATAAACATTTAGCAAAACCGAGTTTATGTGAACTCACCTTACTTCGGGTTGAACAAGGGGTTGCACGAAGTCGTGCTAAGTATACCCCCACTCCACCAATTACAAAACAGGAAGTAGCCTGCTGACTGAGCTGGAAAGGGCACCGTTCATCATGCTTTAGATGTTTACCGAATTTTAAATCAAACTCTTTAGTAGAAGCTAAGAAATCTGTTACGAAGAATTTCCCATTGTTGACTCTTAAACTAGAGGCTCCCAGGAGCCTGAATCGCTCACCTGATCTCTTATGCCAAAGTTTGAATAACTTTCACAAACTTTCAATGCAAGTATACAAAGTTGCAAAACAATCCTTTCAGTGGTTTCAGAGAAGATTTTTGGAAATCAGTTTAAACTAATAGAAAAAACAGTTCAAGGGCAATAACTCCTGTAAGGACCTTTTGATGCTGAACAAGCAAATTTGCTCCAGATTCTTTATTTCTAATACTTTTCGAGTTATAAGCCAAAAACAATGGTCTGACCCCTTGTTCTATATTTAACAATGGTGGCCATGTTGGTTGGTCGACATGTATATAATTCACAAACATGGTAGAGGACATCCTAAATATCAAGTGTACAAAGTTTCAAAGCAATCCCTTCAGTGGTTTCAGAGAAGATTTTTGAAAATCAGTGTAAATTGATGGAAAAAAAACAGTTAAAGGGGAACAACTCTTAAACGGCTGATCTGACAATTTTAAATCTGAAATCAATGTTGTAGACCTGAATGAGCTTAACAATTCTGCAATGCTAACTTTTCCTCTAGCTCTAATGGTTTTCAAGATATTGTCCAAAAACTGCAAAAATGGTCAATTTTCACGATTAAAGGGCAATTACTCCTATAAGTTGTTTCACAATTTTGACTCACTGGTGAGATTTGTAGAGCTGTTGATGCTGAAAAAGGGAGGTTGCTTCGGATTTTCTTTATCTCTTATATTTTTTGAGTTATAAGCCAAAAACAATAGTCTGACCCCCTGTTCTATTTTTAGCAACGGCGGCCATGTTGGTTGGTCGACATGTATATAATTCACAAACTTGGTAGAGGACATCCTAAAGATCATGTATACCAAGTATCAATGCAATGCCTTCAGTGGTTTTAGAGAAGAAGATTTTTGAAAATCAGTGTAAATTAATGGAAAAAACAGTTAAAGGGGAATAACTCTTAAACGGCTGATCTGACAATTTAGACCATGAAATCATTTTTGTAGATTTCAATGAGCTTAACAATTCTGCAATGCTAACTTTTCCTCTAGCTCTAACGGTTTTCAAGATATAGTCCAAAAACTGCAAAAATGGTCAATTTTGATGATTAAAGGGCAATAACTTCTATAAGGAGTCATTTCACAACTTCGACTCAATGAAGAGTTTCGTAGAGCTTTTGATGCTGAACAAGGAAGGTTGCTTCGGATTTTCTCTATCTCTTATACTTTTTGAGTTATAAGCCAAAAACAATGGTCTGACCCCCCTGTTCTATTTTTAGCAACGGCGGCCATGTTGGTTGGTCGACATGTATATAATTCACAAACTTGGTAGAGGACATCCTCCTAAAGATGATGTATACCAAGTATCAATGCAATCCTTTCAGTGGTTTCAGAGAAGAAGATCTTTGAAGAAAAGTTAACGGACGACGGACGCTTAATGATGACAATAGCTCACATGACCCTTCGGGTCAGGTGAGCTAAAAAGTCCAAGTCGGCTCGGAAAACAGGAAGTAGTTATCCGACTGACCTGGAAAGATCAAGAATGTTAAGACGCATCATGCTAAAGCGGTGTACCAAATTTGAAATCAATCCCTTCATTAGAAGCTGAGAAATTGTACCGGACGGACAAGGTGATTGCAATATAGCCCTCTGAGTGGGGGTATAACAAGTACAACAAAGAGTATTGCCCAGAGATGTTTTACAAACATAATCAAGCTAGTAGTATAAACCAAACTAAGTTTGTTTATCCCATTGTTCCAAAAATATTGTTAAAGTGCAAAGAGCATAACTCCAAAAATTTTGAGAATCAAAATTACCTCCAAGTTTCTTTCAAATTGGTTCAGTATGTATCAGAGTTGCGCTGACAAGGTGATAAGAGATAATTTTCAGCAAATTTCCAAGTGTAAAGGGCCACAACTCTCACAAATAAATTGATCAAAATATCTTTGAAATATGCTCTACATATGAAGTCCTTACTACATACCAAGTTTTGTTAAAATCAGTTCAGTAGTTTCAGAGTAGTTGTGCTGACAAACTTTTTGACGGACAGACAGGACAAAATCAATTAGTCTCCCCACCAAAGTGGGAGACATAATTGTAGAATTCATGAAAATGTAACATTTTGAAAACGTTAGTGTTGCATGCTATTAGCAGTTTAAAGATCTATTTGATCCTAAAGGTATCACGAGTAATTTTATTGACTTGATCAGTAAGTGCTGTGTTTTGAGCATGTCATGTTCGTGGCAAATTAATATAAAAAGTAATATCAAATTGTATAAACATGTTTTAATACAATCAGTATGAATAGTTGAACATGAAATTCTGGCATGTAAAATTTTTTTGTTGTAGCATTTTTACACTCAACTAAGTAGAGAGTAAACAAGAGTTAAAACTAAAGTATGTCTCGCCTGCCGGCACCACCAGAAACAAAACTTCATTGGTAATTTCCACTATATATGAGGAATTTCATGTTCTGAGATCAAAATGTGTTCATAAAACCTTAACATTGCTATTAAATGTATTGTAAATTGTCAAAGTCACTCAAACAGAAAATCAAGGTCAAGGTCAAAAGATGGGAATGCAGATGTGACAAGCTACTACTGGGGCATATGCATACCAAATTTCATCAACCTAGGACTGTTCTTGAGATATGAAGGTGCTCATAAAACCTTCATATTGCTATTATACAATGTAATTTCATTGAAAATTGTTAAATTCACTCAACCGGAAAATCAAGGTCAAGGTCAAAGGATGGGGATGCAATTGTGCTAAGCTACTTCTGGTGTATATGCATACCAAGTTTCATCAATGTAGGACTTATAGTTCTTGAGATATGGACGTGCTGATAAAACCTTAACATTGCTATTATATGCATTGAAAATTGTCAAAGTCACTCAACTGGAAAATCAAGGTCAAGTTCAAAAGATGAGGATGCAAATGTACTAAGCTACTACTGGGGCAAATGCATACCAAGTTTCATCGACCTAAGACTTATAGTTCTTGAGATATGGAGGTGCTAATAAAACCTTACCCTAAAAGTTAACGCTGCCGCTGGTAAAGTAACACCTATGTCCCGCTCTGCTTCGCAGGCGAGACAAAACTGCAGTAGCATAGTTACACACTCAACTATGTAAAAAAAAAATGGAGTAGCATAGTTACACACTCAACTATGTAAAAAAAAATGGAGTAGCATAGTTACACACTCAACTATGTAAAAAAATGGAGAAGCATAGTTACACACTCAACTATGTTTAAAAAGTGGAGCAGCATAGTTACACACTCAACTATGTTTAAAAAGTGGAGCAGCATTATTCCACCCTCAACTATGTATAAAGAAAAAATGGAGTACACTCAACTATGTACAAAGAAAAAATGGAGTTGCATAGTTAAAATACACACTCAACTATGTTAAAAAAGTGGAGCAGCATTATTCCACTCAACCATGTAAAAAGAAAAATGGGAGTAGCATAATTACACACTCAACTATGTAAAAAGAACAAGAGGCTCTCAGGAGCCTGCAGAGCGACCAAGTGTGTACCCTAGGTGGCTGAATAGGGTAGCCCTCGTCCGCGGGGGTTGTCAGGTCTATAATACGGAAACCCTGACCGCCGACCATAGTGGGCCAACGTGTGTGGAGAGTGCCACGCTTCATGCACGTAAAAGACCCCTTTGTGGACCGCCCAGTAGTGCACCACATAGGCTAAATTTTCCGACCCTACCCACCTCTCCCCTTTTTCCTGTGGTTCTTCAAAATTTACCGGTCCTTTGTTTCCCACCCCATCCCCATATTTCATTTATCATCATCATTTCATGTTCATTTTATCATCCTTTTCATGTTCATCGCCTGTAAATAACCTATATAGCGTTGCACGGGCGTAAAACACCAACTCACTCACTCACTCTCAGGAGCCTGAATCGCTCACCTGAACTCTTAAGGAAAAGTTTGAATAAATTTCACAAACTTAAGTATACAAAGTTGCAAAACAATCCCTTCAGTGGTTTCAAAGATGATTTTTGGAAATCAGTTTAAATAAATAGAAAAAACAGTTAAAGAGGAGCAACTCTTGAATGTCTGGTCTGACAATTTTGACCCTGAAATCATTTTTGTAAATCCCAATGAGCTTAACAATTCTGCAAGTCTAACTTTTCCTCTAGGTCTAACGGTTTTCAAGATATTGTCCAAAAACTGCAAAAATGCAAATAAAAAGCTTTGCCAAGCGCAGCATGATACGACTGCAACATGTTAAACCCTGTGCGTTTTAGGCCCAATATGGATAGTCAATTGCTCTGGACACATGCAGTCCATGGTGGATTGACAAAGCCTGAAAGGTTTTTGACACATGCAGCTTTTGGTGGACTTTCTGGTCCATTTCAAACGGATTTTTTTTTTCAAAAGGAGATAAAATAGAAATTGGTTTAACTAGGACCAAAGTTACTATAAGAACAAATAAATATTTGAATTTTTTTGCCATTGTTGGGCCTCTAATTATGTAACGGGTGAAATAGGGGAGGTCGCAAAAAATTAATCTAAATTTTGGATTCACTACTTCACAAGAACAAACTTGCTAACAAAATTTCAAAATCAGACCAAAAATTAAAAAAAATTCGATTTTGACTCCTTTTGGCCTCTAATATTGTAATGGGTGAAAAGGGGGGAAATTTTGGAAAGGCTACTTGACAAGATTTCAAAATCGGACCAAAAATAAAAAAATTTGAGTTCGTCCCCTAATAGGTGAAACTAGAGTTAACACTAAAGTACGTCTCGCCTGCCGACACCATCAGACACAAAAAAAAGTGAAAATTGTCACAAAGTTACTCAACTGAAAAACTAAGGTCAAGATCAAAAGATGAGATGCAACTGTGCTAAGCTACTACTGGCGTATATGCATACCAAGTTTCATTAACCTACACCTTATAGTTCTGGAGATATGGAGTTGATCATTACACCTAAACATATGTATTGAAAATTGTCAAAGTAACTCAACAGGAAAATTAAGGTTAGATGGTGATGCAACTGTGATAAACTACTATTATGGCATATGCATACCAAGTTTCATTAACCTAGGACTTATAGTTCTCAAGATATGGAGGTGCTCATAAAACTAACATTTCTATTATATGCAATTGAAAATTGTCAAAGTCACTCAACCAGAAAATCAAGGTCAAGGTCAAAAGGTGGGGATACCACTGTGCTAAGCTTCTACTAGGGCATATCCATATCAAAGTTTCATTAACCTTGTCCACAAAAGTCTTGCATATAGTTTTCGGTCTGTAAATGATCTAAGTTCACAGAGTCGCTGGAGCGTGAAATTGGGATCCAGGTCACAAATCAAAAATCCCCACATCAGTTGTAAGCATCGAATGCTAATGAACAACCATACCAAGTTTGGTTTCAATTGGACTTATGGTGTCAGAGGAGTTAACGTTTTAAAAAATTTACGGACGGACGTCGGACGCCAAGTGATGACAATAGCTCACATGACCCTTTGGGTCAGGTGAGCTAAAAACAACATAATTGCCTATTATGTTTACAAGTCAAAAGTCCAAACGAAAAAAAAAACTGCTGTTCAGTCTTCACTCTGTTTTAAGTCTTTTGGCATCTTTCTGTACCCTGGAAAAAAGGAAATATGGTAAGAGAAAAAGTGACATTTTCTCCTATGCACAATAAAAAAAGATTGTTACACTTGGACAATGTTCCACTAAAATTGTACATGTATTGCATGATGATTACCTACATAGTAGGAAAAACAAAATTGAATCATCCAACTATTGAATACGAGTACGCAGCACGCTTAATTCAGAATTTCTTTTTTTTGTATAACAATCATTAACCAAGTTGCTTCAAAATTCTACACACGGATTCAAATTAGCACTGTCTGTCAACCATGCCAATAAAATTGATATTGCACTTGTCAGTAAGTGGGAATAGGCTTGAACCATTCTTCTGTCAAGAGGTCATTCGTGCAGAAATATAGGTCACAACCAGCATCTGAAGCATGCATTGTGCTTACAGACCGGTTTACTGCTTTTGAATAACAAGCATATTTTGATATTTTTCAGTCGTATTTTAAGAATTTTGTGTGTAAAATCCTGAACTTTTTTATTTTTTGCAATAGTTTCTACAAGACCATTTACTATCCATAGTCCTTAATTTCATACCCAATATCATACAAAATACGGAGAAACCTATTACTATTCTTAGACTTATTATTTTTTTGCATGCAGCTTTAGAAACCGTACGTCAAGTAAACAGGTCTGTGCTTAGCATCACTGGGTGTTCCTACCATGCCAATATCATTGATGTGGTCAACCATTCTTTTTTAATTTATCATTCATACAGAAAATATTGTAGGTCACAGTCAGCATCTAAAGAATGTGTTGTGCTTAGCATCACTAGGTGCACCTACACTGTACCATGCCAATATGATTGATGAAGTTTGTTTATGTTGGTATTTTTGTTGCTGCTTTCTTTAATTATATCTTCATGGAGGATCTTTATGTCATCTTTAAGACTGTCCCATTTTGCTTTCTTATATAGTTGTATCTTACGTTGTATTTGCTTGTTTTTGACTGAATTTGTGTTCATCTCTGCATATACAGCATCATGATCTGAGATGCCTGGTATTACATCTATTCTCATCATCTTGCTTGGACAGTTTGTAATTATTAGGTCTAAGGTGTTGTTGTTCCTTGTTGCCTCTTGTACCATTTGTGTTAGACCATTATCATCAAGTATATCTGTTAGATGGTAATGTTGCTCTGGGTGTGCTGTTCCTTGGCGTATCGTTTTTGTTGACCAATTCCATCCGGGTAGGTTGAAGTCCCCTCCAATCAACAGACAGGCATTGTTTGATGATGCTCTATTTACTGAATCTTCAAATTCTTTTAGACTCTCTTTATTTGATGTTTTGGGGTTATAATATGAGCATATGTATAGATCTTTTGTTCCTTTTTGCTGTATCTTTGTCCATATGATTTCACAATTTGTGTCAAGTTCAGGTACTTCTGAGCTCAGGTATTTATTGTGTACAGCTATTAGTACTCCTCCTCCTGTTTTGTCTTTTCTGTCCTTTCTGTATATATTATACTCTGATGGTAGTATCTGACTATTGGTTATGGTGGAGTCTAACCATGTTTCTGTCATAATGATCACATCTGGCTTTGTGCTGTCAATCATATTTTGTACCTGGGGTTGCTTATTTCTCACTGATTGGCAGTTTATATTTATGATTCTCATAGGTGTAAATAAATTTTTGTCTTCTTCATTCTTGCCTCTCTTTGGTGTAGAAGTGTGTTTTGGTCTCACATTTTCTTGTTGTGATATACTACTGATATCAAGCTGTTCTTCTGAAAGTAAGCTGAAGCTGTTGTTGACTGGTACAGCGGTTGAACCGTAGCATAGAGAATTGTAATTTGGATTAGTACTGAAATGTTCCTATCATCTACAAGGTAGCTATATGTTTTGCTATGGATGTCCTGACAGTGGATATGGAACCACTGATCACAGGTATCACATCTAATTGCTCTGTCATTCCATGTGACAGGTTGGTCGCATGTTCCACATGGGTATATGGTACTGTCGTTATGTGTTGGTCCTGGATTTGGATTTATGTCATTTGCGTTTGCTAGTAGTATAAATAGTAGGTATGCTGTTGGTGATCTGCATTTATATGGATATCTTAGTATGGATGTAAGTTGGTTACCTATCATGAAAAGGCAGTGTTCATTATCATGTGCTATTTTTATCTTAGTCTCTTCTTTATATTGATTTATTCTTTTGTTGATATTCATTATGGTGCATATGATGACTATGATTGCTGTAAGGAACCTCATTTTCCCTCTGTTGCACTTGGTTGGTAATACACAATAGGGGCTGATAAGACGAACTCACCTATACCCCCTACTATGAATACTTTTAATTGCTGTGCTCAAGGTATTTGGCTCCTCTGGTTTATTACTGTAAATTATACCGGTATCCTTGACTCCTGTCGTGTACGTACAGTAGAGGCTGATAAGACGAACTCACCTAAACCCTCTCCTGCAATACTACTGTATACCTCATTTTAGTATATGGTTTAGGATAGGTTGTAAGTAATAAGCAATCTAGAAGGATCTACTGCACTCACCTATATTTATTGAAGTTGGTTTACAATATTGATTCCAGTTCAGTTTCTTCAACTTGTAGTTGTATAAATTCTGTTTGGTCGTTAATATGGTAACACTCTCTATATGTGTCTATGAGTAGCTGTTTTGTTATCACAAGGCTGAGTAGTGTCCCTGGGTGTACGCCGTCTTTCTTGTTATATGTGATGTTGATAGATTTCCTGTATTTGCCCCTCTTTATCTTCCTGTTTCTAAAGTAATGTCTGCCTACTTTGACTGTTGTGCTGTTGTTTCTCTGGCTGAGTTGCTCTATCTTTGTGTTGAGTGATTGTATTTGTCTTGTTACTATGAAATCTTCTGCTTTAAATGTTTCAGCTTTTGGGTGTCCTTTATGTTTGCAATATGCGACCAAATTAAAAGCCTTCCCTAGCAACCCTGCCCACGACTGTGTTTTTAAACCACCTCTCAGGAATATGTATGAAAAACATGAAAACAAAACTCCTCCTTTTGGTATTCGTATCGAACCTCACCTGACTAATCTGAAGATTGATTTAGAAACTATAAAACCTGTCAAGCCTTTGAGAGTCCCACCCTGGGAACTTTTAAAGCCCAAATTTATTTTTGATCTCCGTAAACATAAAAAATCTGAAACAAATCATCTACTTATTCAACAAGATTATTCCGAAATTAAATCTAAATATCCTGGATTTCTAACAGTTTATACAGATGGCTCTAAAGATGATGATAGCGTTGCTGCTGCTGCTGTCTCAGGGAACAGCACGTCAACACAACGCCTCCCGTCTACTGCTTCCATTTTTACAGCTGAAGCAAGAGCCATCATTTTAGCCCTCAAGCTAATCGATGCTTCTGAGCACTCTCAATTCTTTATTTGTTCCGACTCTCTCTCTTGTCTTCTGGCAATTGAGAATTGTAAATTGAAAAACCCATTAATTTCTAAAATTGTATATATGGTTCATCAATTGATTAGATGTGGCGCAGAATTGATTTTCCTATGGGTACCCAGTCATACTGGTATTCATGGGAATTCAGTTGTGGACAGGGTTGCAAAGGAAGCCCTTCGTAAACCCGTGTCCAACTGTTTTATTCCTTATTCGGATTGTAGAAATACAATCCGAATATATATTCAGACTTTATGGGATGAGGTTTGGGCTGCCGCTGAGCACAACAAACTTCATGAGCTAAAACCACATTTCGGGGAGAGTCATGTTTCATTTAGATGCCGTCGAGACCAGGTGGTCATCACTAGATGTCGTATAGGACACTCTAGAGTAACTCATGGCCACCTGATGACACAGGAGGAAGCCCCGATGTGCATTCCCTGTGACTCGCGGTATTCTTTGAAACATGTTCTTCTCGACTGTGTTGATGTTGCTCCAGCACGTATGAAGTATTTTAATTGTGCCACAATGCACGATTTGTTCAGCGGCACCCAAACCGATGTCATTTTATCATTTTTAAAGGAGATTAGATTGTTTTCAAAGATTTAGATATGTTGTTTTAAGA